>OX608080.1:65385903-65734180 GCA_951509765.1 Sphenella marginata
CGGTTATATAGAAGAATTGGAGGTCAAAAGGATGGCGAGGATGCAGTACCGTGGAAGCTATGCGTGCCGACATCAGAGAGGAAGAGAGTGCTCAACGAGGTACACGACACACCGAGTGCAGGGCACATGGGAATAAGGAAATCCATCGCGCGTGCAATGATAAGGTACTACTGGCCTGGGATGTTCAGAGACGTAAGGAAATACGTACAACAATACCACACCTGCCAAGTCTACAAGCCCAGCCAGCAACAAGCTGCAGGTAAGATGCTCACGCAGATTTCTGAAGAACCCTTTGCTACTGTTTGCGCAGATTTTGTAGCGAACCAAGGATCCCCAACGCCCTCTACGATGAGCAAACATTTGGCACAGGCGAAGAAAAGGTAGCTCTCAGTGAAAAGATGGCGAAGATAAGGAAGGTCTATCAAATGGTACGTAGAAGACAACAACAGGCGTCCGCGGAGCAAGCAAAGCTCTATAATTTACGTAGAAGGCAGTGGTAACCGGCCGTTGGTGATTTCAGAGACACAAGTAAATTCATCCCCCGAGGGTGGTAAGTCTAGGGCGTCTAGCCAAGCCTCGACTGCGGGCTTCACCGAAGTTCCCACCGGGGAACAAACGTGGCGTCCGACGACGATAGCAACAAAACAACTAGCACCCCCATCAGCAGTCAGTAGAGGAGAGCAACTGGCCATAATAGCAACAACAACAACACCCGTTACAACCGTCGAAATCTCGGAAGAAGAACATACGGATTGCAACACAGTGGCGATATGTGGATCGCTAGCACTGGCCAATACAGTTCCAAACGGTCCAAGAGTTTAACACACAAGGGTAAGCGCCGAGCAACAGGTAGTAAGCAGTGGCCAGAGTACATGGCAGACAACACAAGCGCTGAAACATATGAAGAAGTGGAATTATCCTGCAAGAACAAAACAAAGGGGAACCGCAAAGACGATGCTGCTGGAAAACAACAGTTAGAAAAAGGAGGCGAGGAGGCGCCAACGCACAAATAGATCAAAAGTAATTAATCATGGACAACCGCGAGTCAAGTGCTTATTCGAGCGAAAACGCAAAAGACGGGTCTCTCCGCGTGTGGATCAGGCGGAACGGAGAAGGAGCAAGTGAGAGGGTGCGCAACGAAGGCGAGCACGAGGTGATCGTGATTGACAGCGACGAGGAGGCGAGCGAGAACGGCCTGGCCAGCGTAGGGTCAGATGAGGAGCGCTATATCGAGGAAGAGGACGAGGGTGACAGCCAAGGCACGGAGGAGTTTGGCCATATGAGCGAGGGCGAGTCCATCCGGAGCCCTGAGTATGAGACGGTGTCGGAGTGTGGCTCTGTGGAGACAAGTGGCAACCGGGGTAGCCAAATTAGGAGCCCAAGCCCAAGCGAAAACGAGGCGGATCGTGGGCCGCTGGTACCCGACGACACCCTCGAAGCCGAGGAAGACGCGTACTACCACTGGAGGCACCCAAATTTCTATGTGGTCTCAGTGAGAGGAGGATTAAGAAGCACCGGGCCAGGGGTACATGGAGTATACAAGGCGCCTCAACATACGTCTCCGCCGTTATAATGATTTCGAGACGCCACTAGAAGAAGAAAAAGAAGCGGCAAACCTACCCCCGGCCAAGGTATATATGTATATGCGATGCGGCCGACGGCAGCGATCTTCCAAATTCAGGTGACCCAGCCGAAGAGAGCGCACCACCGAATCCTGTAATCTAAATACTTTAATACAAATTTAATATTGTTGTGTCCACGCGTTTCACTGGGCCATCACAGGACTTATCATGGAATCTGAATAAATTGCTACAACTTAATATTGCTGTGCCCACGCGTATGACTGAACCATCACAGGACCTATCCTGTAATCTCAAAAAGTAATAAGAACCATCAAGCAGATTTTTCTGAAGTCCAGGAAGTCTCTCAAGCTGAACTAAGTTTGAAGAACGTCCAACCTCATCATTCACACCATACAGCCATCATTCAAGAGCTGCTCCATTATTTCGACAATCAATCTGACCAGTCAATCTATCTACACTAGCCATTTACACTAAAGGGCATTATTTCATCAAATAATCACCATCGCAAGGAACATTATTTTCTGCTAAAACCAGCATTTTACCAACCAGGTAGCGGTAAGAAAGTCCATCAATAGCTACTGTAAGTTATGTTGCGTAACATTTATAGTTAAAGTCCATATACCTACTTATGCACATTTGTAAAAAGGTACAAAGGAAAATAGGTATATGCATCCATTTACATAAAGAATTTAGTAGTTGTATGTAAAATCTAAGTACGTCTCGCACTAAGTTCATACAAACGTACATTTTACCGCAAATTTACTTAAGTTCACTTAGAGTACAGTTTGCCCTGGACCATAAAAATTTTTCCTGGGCAGACATATGTAGGTATATAGAAAAATGTTACATAATTAGATATACATACCTAGACACACACTATGCCACAATAACTCAGAGAAAACTGTTATAACTTTTGGTCATTCAAACTCATTTGAGTACGAACAAATAAGCAACATTTTTGTAACGCTCTCGCCCAATATATTCTCGATACGAATATCATTGGCATAACAACACATTCACCGCATAATTCTTGTCATCAGCATTGGGTTGCATCATATACAAGAGACTTTGGCTCATCGCGAAAGTCAAACACATTGCATTACTTACTTGAAAAAGAAGAAAACATAGAAGGTAGTGCTGCTGAAGCTCTAGTGCTCATTCGTACCTCATTAGATTAGCAGCGGTATTATTATTTCTGCTACCGCGAGTTCGAGTTAAATTGTTAGCCTTTATTTGTCGATTTATTACCCTGAGCTGTAGTAAAAATGGGGAATGAAGATGAGTCCCAACAAAACTTTGAAACTTTATCGTCTTTAAAGCAACAAAGATCCATTATGAAGCGAAATATAACAAACATGAAAACAAAGGTAGACAAAGAAGGGGAGTCGGCATATTCCATCACATTAGAGTGCAGACTCCAAATATTAGAATCTCATTTCAGGCAAATAAGCCACATTCAGGGTCAAATAGAAAAGATTAACCCTGAAGACAATTCCAGGAGCGATATAGAGGAGAGTTATATTGAAGCAAAAGGAAAGATTATGACGCTTTTGAATAAAGGGCATCGTGCAAGCATAGCCGAAGCAAGCTTTGCAAATAATTCTACAAGCCATCCCTTTACCCATCAAAGCCGATTGCCAAAACTAAAATTACCGAAGTTTGATGGCAAATATTGCGAATATAAAAGATTTTCCCATTCATTTTCTAATCTTGTTAATGACGATCCCTCGATTCCCACAATAGAGAAGTTCAATTATTTGATGTATTGTCTTTCGGGGCAAGCTTTGGCTATAGTAGAGCCATTTCAAATAACTGACGAAAACTACCCGAAAGCACTGGCACGTTTAAAAGAGCGTTATGATAATGATGTTCTCATTTTCCTCGATTATGTTTTGTCGTTGTTTAGTTTACAGGTAATTAACAAAACCGATCCCGCATCTCTACGTACAATGATATATAAGGTAACTGCTATACGCTCATCTTTGCTTTCGTTAGGATCAGAAATTGATATTCTTAACTCAACGATATTCCATATGGTTTTATCGAAGATAGATAACGGCTCAAAAACCATGTATGAAGAAAAGCAAGAGCAAACTTCACTTCCCACTTGGGATCAATGCTACGCTATTCTTACCAGGCGTTGTCAGCTTCTTGAAAGCCGTATTAAAGGTTCGGAACCTCTCGAGCAGCAACGCGATTTCAAACCTAAAGCCAACCAAAAGAAATCGCATTCCTTTGTTAACTCTAAGTTGACTTGCTTTTACTGCAACTGCTCAGAGCACGTAATCGGATGCTGCTCTGCGTTCCTGGCGCTTCCAGTCAATGAGCGACTTGACTTTGTAAAGCGTTCCGGAATGTGTGTAAATTGTTTGCGCAAAGGGCAGGCAGCTACGAAATGCCCATCTAAATTTAAATGCCGTGTGTGTAGAGCATCTCATCATGTCATGTACATGTACATGTCTTTTCTGCCGCTAAAGCATAAGTTGCAGCTTCGGTAAATCATGCTGTTGATTCGAATAAGCATTCAGTGCTCAAAGCGCGTTCGGGAAAGGCAGTACAATACCCATGGTAGCTCGATCATTTAAAAGAGCCATAATACCAACAGCTGTTGTCATGGTGAACGATAAGTTCGGAGTCTTTCAGCCTGTTCGCGTTCTTTTAGATTCTGGTTCCGAAGTCAATTTTATGACCGAAGAAACTGCAAAACGCTTGCAACTGAGTCGCTTACATTTCAATCAAGATATCTCTGGCATTGCAGACATACGCACTCAAATCAAACACGCTGTAACTGCCACAATTTGGTCAAGGTTTACTGACTTCGAATGGTCAGCTCGTTTTGCAGCTACTAAATCAATATGGGCAAAACAACCGGAGAATATATACCAACAGAAAATTGGAATATTCCACAAGGAATCAACTTAGCGGACCCCTTGTTTAACAAGCCTCATCGAGTTGATATTTTGATTAGTACACAAATGTTCTTCAAAATTATCTATAACGAGACTCTTTCTCTTGGCAAAGATTTGCCTTCTTTAAGAAACACTGCATTAGGGTGGATAGTTGGCGGAAAAGTTGAGATCAACGCAAAACCTCAATCGCTGTCATGCAACGTAGCTGTAAACTCCACAAGTCTGGATGAATTGCGTTATGAAAAACATTTCTGTGACAATGTGGCAGTTACTAAAAGTGGGCGTATACAAGTCAGTCTACCGTTCAAAGAGTCTCCAACAGTTTTGGGAAATTCATTTGAAACTGCTCGTAAAAGATTTCTTTCGCTTGAGCGGCGATTATATCGGGATGAAAATTTACATAACAGGTATTGCGATTTCATGAGCGAATATGAGATTTTAGAGCATATGAAGAAAGTCGATAGGGCTAATCTGGATCACCAACACTATGTCATTCCGCACCATTGTGTTTTGCGTCCAGATAATATCACCACAAAATTTCGAGTGGTGTTTGACGCATCAGCATTGACTTCATCAAATCGCTCACTGAATGACCTACTAATGGTAGGACCCACCATCCAACAAGAATTGCTCATAACTCTTTTGTCTTTTCGCCTAAATCGTTACGTATTAATAGCCGATATTACAAAAATGTATCGACAGTTTCTAATCAACGAAAGTGACCGCAACTTTCATTTGATTTTACAGCGAAAAACCAAAGATAATAATAATGCCCAACGGATTACCCACCATATCCCGCCCGACCGGCGCGAGGGGCGCATCCGCATGACGCGCGGATTGTTCTTTCGTGCCGAGTCTTTGAAAGGCTTTGGTTTGTTAATCGTCGAGATCTAAAACTGCTCAGCTACAGAGAAAACCTCATCAGCTAAGTAAAAAAGATAACACAATTAATAAATCATTAGTTGACAGCGAAAAGTTTATTGTTAAGAATAAAGATAAGAAACAAAGGATATGAAAAAAAATTGTTGCTATGTATTTAGGATAGGAAGAATTGACTTTTTTATGATGCATAGTGAGTCTGAAATATCAAACGTGCCAGAATGAGAGTTATAATCTTTACACAAACAACGAAAAGGCTCATTTAACACTAGAGTACACGCGCCTTTTTTTTTTACACTAACGCACGCGTGGCCTACTATGGTAGACCATTTTAAAATAGCAATAAAAAATTTGTTCATTACATATTACTGAAACTAATGATTGAAAGCGTATTTATATTTATTTAAAAGAATAATTTAAGCTTTCATTTATCCATAGAAAACAACATTTTAAAATTAAAGCCAATTTTGTTCTATAATAGCAAAAATACCAAAACTTGTACTTTTGAGACCAATGATTCAAATTTGTTTCTTACATTATTAAAGTTTATCAAAAACCTATTTTTGTGACATTTATTACACATCACAGCCGGTTGATTAGGACAAATCCATTTGTTGCACGTTTTGCACCACTTTTTTGATGATTGATTTCTTGCTGTTATGGTAGTCCCGAGACTTTTTCGCTAATCTTCAGAAATATGTGTACGAGCAGAAAGCTCTCACGGTAGTGACTTGACGACAAATTTAATGCATAGGGCTTTCCTGGAACTACTCCGCTCTAACATACAGACTTGTTAAGTTATCAACAAAAATATACAAATGGTCTACTATAATAGGCCGCGCGTGCACTCCAGTGTTAATTCAAAATTAGTTCGGCACTGTTTCAAGATAAGTGGTTTAAAATGTCTTGATGGACCAGAAGGTACATTGAAGTTCACTTCGCTCAAAAGAAACGGGCTTACGATTGAACCATTTAGTAATTTAATCATGAAGACAATTCCAAGCATTTCCCTCCGACTAGAAAGGCTGTGAAGATTAATTAGTTTTAAGCATTCTACGACTGTCACCTTTTCTTCAAGAAATGAAAATCGGTAACAAAATTCTGTTTATCCTTAGAGTGGGTGGGCGTCTTCAAAATGCTGACATGCCTTATGAAGAGAAACACCCAGCAATTCTTCCAAAATCTCACCGGTTCACAAACCTCTCTATTTCCTTTCTGCATTATACAAATTTACATGCAGGATCCAAAGTTTTACTGAGTATTCTTCGGCAGCGCATATGGAAGTGGTGCGAAAAATAGTGCGCAATTGCGTACATTGTTTTCGTTATAAACCGAAACTTATGAGCCAAGTCATGGGAGATTTGACGAAAGATCGCGTAACTGCTCAGATTCCCTTTACTGTATGTGGAGAAGATTTCTGTGGGTAATTTTTTACTTCTCTTCGAATACGAGGAAGACCGCCTTATAAAACATATGCGGCAATTTTTGTATGCTTTTCTTCAAAGGCCACTCACATTGAGCTTGTCTCAGATTTGTCTACGAATTCTTTTCTGCTTTGTTTAAAGCGCTTCTTTTCTCGGCGTGGCAGGCTATACCGTATATACTGTGACAATGCCACAAATTTTGTGGGCGCGAGAAACAAACTCAAAGAATTTCACGCTAATCACTTTAATCAAGGGTCTATTGATGCAGTGTTGCAATACAGCAGTGAAATTGGCCTTGAATTTCGCTTCATACCTCCTAGAGCACCAAATTTTGGTGGCCTTTGGGAGGCAGCGGTGAAGTCAGCGAAAACGCTTTGAGTAAAAAATATGGGCCAGGCAAATTTAACGTACGAAAAGCTTCAATCATTGCTCGTAGAAATTGAAGCAATATTAAATTCGCGCCCTCTAACTGCGCTCTCGAATGACCCTAATGACGGGCCAGCTTTAACGCCAGCGCACTTTCTAATAGGCAAACCGCTTAAGGCTATACCATCCGAGAAAGTTGAAGGTCACAAAAACATAGCTTCATTGACAAGATTTCAACAAATAACTTTTCTGAAAAATAAATTTTGGCAACAATGGAGACGCGAATATTTACAGGAGCTTCAGCAGCGTATTAAGTGGAACAAAGCAGAAACGAAGGTTAATATCGGACAGGTCGTGATTGTTCACGAAGATAATTTACCGCCGCAGCAGTGGCTTCTAGCTCGCGTTATAGGTGTAAGCCCAGGTGCTGATGGGAAATTATTCGGCGTGCAATTCATAAACTCGCGCCTCTACCCTTTACGGAAAACGCTTGAAAGCTACGAATCTTTCAATGGAGGGAGTATGTTGGGTGAGAGTGCCCATACCTGTAAGCTATTTATTTGCACACCACTGTAATGATTTCAATGAGAATAATTGTAACATATCTAATAATATCGCGCTCAAAACCGGTATTCAAGACAATTAACCATTCTGTACATACATACATATGTATACCTAATCAGCATAGAATCATGTAATTAGCTTGTTGACGCCTTGTTCAACAGTGAAGGGACTCGTGGGCAAGCTCACGGTGGTTTCCTACCTCCGCTGTCCGAAAGTTAGTGGCGGTTTCCTACCTCCGCAGTCTTTAAGAGCGCAGGAATATTTTAAGTTATATACGACGGTGGTTTCCTACCTCCGCCGTCTAGAAGATAAGCGGTGTTTTGCTGACTCCGCTATCTTAGCATAAGGTAGCTTTGGAAGACTGGTAGTGGTTATCTACCTGCACCACCTTAAAAATAGTTGAATAAGCGTAGAGATTTGGATTTTAATTAATAAACAGAATTTTTATATATTTCAAACCAAAAACCAGGGTTTTCTCTTTAAAAGGAGACGTTAGGGATTTTTCTAATCCACAGGAACCCTGGACGGACTGAGCTTAACCCCGGCTTAAAGGAAAAGTCCTTCACAAACTCTACAAGTTGTTTACATTCAGTGTAAGCAAATCTAAGCAATTCGAATACTGTCACCTTTTAAATCAACTTTCATGAATAATACTTAATATTTTTTAAAGACTATATCCCCTATGCAAAGTTCAATCCATATACTTTTATCTTCAATGAATCCATTTCAGAAGATGAATTTCTGTTACTACATATTATTGAGATATTTTAATCTCTTTATGGTGAACTTCGAATACTTATCTACAATATTGTGAGGGGCTTCGTTGGTGCAGGTAATGCCGCGTGGTGCTGATATAGGATAATTCTAGTATATCGACAGACAGATGGCGTTAGAAATACCCCGTCCAGAGGGTTAATATCACAGAATGAAAACTGTGGTGAAATTACGTCGTGGAGGTTAAATTTTCAGAGTCGAAATTAATTGTACTACGCAATTACTTGTGCCCACAGTTGCATCACAGCACCAAAACAAAACTTAAGGAGTAATTTAAGAAAAAGAGCATTTATTACACATGTTATAAAAATGGTGTTTATTCTTATACATATGTCAAATATAAAAAATATATGTAAAACGTAAAATCGTGAAATTCCGCAAAAATGCGTATTACTCAGGAAATGCTCTGGGTCATGACAGTGAAAACAGTTTTATGCAATAGGAAGGCTTTTAATCCTTGTTAATTTTTATAAAGTAGAGAAGAAATTTGACTATGTTGAGTAATAGCCCTACTAGACGGGCCTAACCACACTCACCAATACATGCAATTATTTCTGTCAAGTTTTGCTTTTTCTTTGTGTTTCTTCTTCTTTAAAATTGTTAACAAAATGCAAGCGCGTCTTTAAAAAATGTAAAAAACGTTTTAAAAGGAGTTTTGCAGTGCAATTCCAGCTTATAATCACAGATAAGGAAAGTAAATAGTGCTAATTATTGTTATTTCACAAGTCAAGTCGGAGTTGGTATATTTATTCACCTAAAATTTCATATTTTCAGATGGACGAGCAAAGCAACCTTCAATTTGTGGCAAACGGAGAAAAGTTATATTTTGTGAATCTTTAGTGATATAAAAATGTATTTATAGTATTTATATATATATTAATGACTGTTGTAAACGTTAAAATTGTGTAATTTTGTATTATATTAATCATTAAAACATAAATCTATATCTGATAAGTATTTCAGTTACTCATGACTAGGACAAATTATGTGCCTTTGAGTTACAAATAGCTATTACATTTTGCCTGCTTTTGCGTTAGCGATAACCATAACATCTGACACACGTTTGCGTCACACATAACCACACACGGACAGCAAACACATGGTTATATTTCTCACATTGGCCTTAAGAAAATAACTGAGAAAGCTAACGCAAACTATCGTCACGCAGAGAGGTTATATGACTAGTCAAATAACCCGCAGCTGTCTAGTAGGGAGGTTAGTTATAAATTGATTGAATTGATTGATTGAATTGATGATCTATACTATTTATGTATTTGATTAGACACTACCTGACAATAATAGGGGAAGTCACATTTTCTATCGGGTAAATATGAAGCAATTGTTTTTTTAATCATAAAATCTGTCTAGAATCTAGATTATAATGTACTTACAGAGTACTTGAATTTGTACTTAAAAATACAGACCTTATCAACACTATCAAAATTTTTACTCTAAAAAAATGTTTGAAAGTGGTTTTATTCAGAGAGAAGTCAATGGATAAAGAATTTGAAATAGTATTGAACTCCTTCACTGCCCTAGACATAGGAGCATTAGAGGCATTGAGGGTCCGGGCGCAATCAATATAAAACATATCCCAATTACGAAGAAATCTAATGGGGATGTGGAGAAATAGACGTGTAGAATCAATCACACCATTAATAATTTTATAGACAAAAGTAAGATAAAGAATGGTTCTCCTACTTTGAAGTGATTGTAGGAGTGAATCGGTTCAATAGGTTTTTCGGACTCAAGCCTTTTGATATGGCCGTCATGACAAGGCCTCCAAATAAAGCAAGCATGTTCCAACTTAGATCGTACATGAGACGTAAACAGCAACTTAAGCGTATAAGGATCTGTAAAGTTAGAGTTAAATCGTCGAATAAAAGCCAAAACCGAGTAGGCTTTTGTAATTATGGAGGATATATGAGTGACAAACGAAAACGAGTCGAAAACTACCCTGAAGGAAAGATTGGTCCAATCGCCCAAAACCGACTATCATAGGTATAGTAAATAGCTTTGCATCTATACCAAGGATGGGCCAAAAAATATATGCAATGTAATTAAAAGTTGGTGGATTGACCAAATGTAATGCAACGGAGATGAATTGTACCAAAAGTATCCCAAATGTAATGTAATGCACAGAAGGTGATTTTTTTTCGTGTTTATATTTTTTAAGTATATAAAGTATACTCCGATTGTAATGCACAAAGTGTCATTTGACCTAATTTTGGTCACAATGTAATGCAGTAGGGGGCAATTGGTCCGTGCCTAGGCCATGCAATGTTAAACGTAAATAGAATTTTATATGTGCTTGGCCCAAACTTTGGACTACTTACAAACCTCTACAGTGTAGTTTGTGGTATACGAACGATCGGGATTTTTTTATGCGAACAGTAATGTAAATAGGCTTTTTTAATATTCAGGTTCGCGTGTAAGAACCTATAAGTACGTACTTGAATAATTATAAACGAATAATTCCGAACTCTGTTACGAACTCATTATATTGGTAGAACCAACAATCTTTAAAAAATTTGCCGCACGTTGCACCATACAATGGAGGTTAAAAAGTTTGAAGTAACACCTGTTTGCTTACCGGCAATAAAGTCAATTCAATATGGGGCGCACAAATGAAGAATCGAGTTTGCCAGTCAATTGTGCTGTATGTCATGAGCCGGAGAACGATCTAATGATCCCATGTGACGTTTGCGATGAGTGTACACTAAAGGGTTGCATGCGTTAACTATGCTACGAATAAACCAAATAGTCTAGTTCAACGCATAACTCTTGTTGTGCGCTGACGCCGATTGCGTTTGTTCGAATACACATACAGGCTATTTATTGTTGGTTGTAGTTTTTCGCTAGCGGGGAACTGGACTCGTTCGTAACATAAACACAAATAAACCACCCCTTCAACTTCAAGTACATTCGAATACAAGAAGTATTTGCACACATTTTTATGTGCACGCATTGTTCGGATATTTCTTTAAACTGGATTTAGTTAACTTAGGCAATCAAATTATTGTTTTCGGCCTGTATTGTTCTAACCATAGATGGGTAAGTGACACAGTTTAGCAAATATTGATATATTGAATATTGATCATGTAAGATATGAATAAACAAAATTTAGTACAAAAAATTGGATAAAGAACACCAAGAAAACACTGAAATAAGATTTTTCAACTTTGATTCTAATTAAGTTTTGAAAGAGTAACTTTACAATTTTGTACATGGATATTAGCATTTTTAACAATTTTTTAAAGAAAAACGTGTCAATGTTTGAGGCTAGAATACTAGGAAAGGGCTAGCTGAAAAAATTTCAGTCTTGTCAGTTTATAAGGCCATGTCCGGTGATTGCATCACCTAATCCATGTCGGAGCACCCTGTTGAATAGCCTATGGAGCACCTACGTGAGAGTACTTTGAAAATGATGCCAAAAGATTACTCTATAGAGTTCTCTGCAGTAAAGCGAGAGAGGTAGTATGTGTTCTTTTTGAGGACCACATACTCCCACTCTCGCTTTGCTGCTGAATACTCTATAGAGTAATCCAATTCTAGTATTTCGGTAGTACTCTCATGCAGGTGGTCTATAGAGTATTCAATGCAAAGAAATGGAGTACTCCGAGTTGGATTAGGTGATATGAATGAGGATATGTGTTGGAGTACTCCGATACTCCTTAAGGAATACGCTATGGAGTATAAAACGGGGTATTTCCGTTTTTTGCAGGGAAGTACCCGTTTGGGCGAAAAGTGGATTAGTCCTTTTGTACCCGTTCGGTTATAAATATGTATGTATAATTAGGACAGCCTCAAACGAATGTGAGGTGACATTAGCCGCATCCTCCCTTGCAACTGATCCCTAACGCATCCTAAACTAGTCGCATTTTTTTCCAGGTTAGGACGCGCACATACATCTATGTGTATGTACACATCCGCGTTGCTTTGTTTTCTCCTAAAGAACAACTTGCATACATACAATTTATGTACACATTTTCTTGCCTAACTAAAAACTATGAGTTAACTAAGTTCACTAGTGCAACTTCATTTACTCGCACCACCTTTTTCTTGAACAGTGTTTACTCACAGCAAACGAGTTTGTTGCGTACTTGTGCGAGTATTTTTAGTTAAGCGCACCAGTTAGAACAACAACTAACAATATTTGCCTCATATTTTATCCCAACATGCGAGTATATATTTTTGTTGTTTGTGTGAGTTGAAGTTCAAATTTTTTATGAGTTATCAAAAGTTAACTTTTTCAGGACTTATGTAGCTCTTTAGTGTACACATATCATCTGCGCAGGTGTTTCCCAGGACATTGCTGATAAAGAATGGAGCTGCAAAAAGTGTTCTACGGCTGCTACATCGAATCCTTTAAAAACACATGCCACAGCAAATCGGCAACAGCAACACCATGAAAAGGTAGGTGAAATAAATGATAAAGCAAGTAAGCAGGGCTCTGACCGGAGGAGTGGCCTCTGTTTCTTAGTAGCTTCCAGAACTCAACACGACTTTGTGGAACTGGCCACGATGAAAAGCTGCTCCGTTTTCAACGCGCATTGAAAGGTAAGGCACTCGAGGTACGTTGGTAGCAAACTGATGATCCCTGAACTTGTACCCGAAAAAATATCTACGTTACGGATGGTTTTTGGTAAACCAGAGCAAATTAAAAATAGTCTCTTGGGTAAGTCCGTTAATATAAATAAATTTGATAATCTCATCAGTAACGTGCTTGAAGTAAAAAATGTGGCCGCCACAATAGAGGCATCAGGGCTTCAATCGCATATGACCAATCCTTTATTGATTAGAGCTAGTGGAAAAGCTTCCAGCTCGAATACGCCTACAGTGGTCAACGTTTTATAGACCCTCTTCAGATGCTACCCTGAAGGTGTCTAGCGATTGGCTTTTCGACTTCGCAGACACTGCCAGTAATGTGACAACGATGGTTTCTGCTGGCAATCCTGAGTCCGAGAAACGCAAATCTGAGCGGGTAAGTGTCCACGCGGAGGAAAAGGGTACTGGTAGAGAACCCGCAGAAAGGTTTAAACCCAAACTAGCATGCTATTTATGCAACGAGGCTCACCTTATTTTAAAATGTGATAAGTTCAAAAACTTACTCTGCGATGAAAAATGGAATGAGGTGCTAAGTTGCCAACAAAGAGGGAGCTGTTAATGATGTCCATCTTCGATCCATTGAGGTTATTAACAGTTTTCTTAATCGACTCAAAAATTGTGCTACAACATGTATGGCGGAGCGGTATTTGATGGGACGATACTATACCAGAACAGTTGTCAAGTGAGTGGTTGAGATGGTTATCTTTCCTTCCACAAGTTGAAAGCATGAAGGTACCAAGATGCTTTTTTAGCCAAGCAAGCAATATCGAACTACATATATTCGTAGACGCTGGTGAAAATGCATAATGCTGAGGATCGAGGTAGATGAGGACGTCGAAGTATCGCTCCAAATCGAAGGTCGCACCCATGCGTCCTGTATCTATTCCACTCATGTAACTACTCGCTGCGGTGATGGGGGCAAGGCTGGGAAGTTCGGTGCTTAAAGCGCTTGACTGCAAAATTCATCGCGTGCATTATTGGACGGATTCAAAATCCGTTCTCTCGTTGATATGTTCCGTCCCCAGAGTATACAAATAATTCGTTATGTTTCGAGTGGGAGAAGTGTTGGAGAGAACCGATATCTCATAATGGAGCTATGTGCTTTCGAAATTGAACGTTGCCGACTTAGGAACCAAGTTGACCCCAGTACCAGATTTTTTGTTGGGTGGTCAGTAGATCTCGGACTTGCATTTCTACATCAGTCAGTCGAGAAGTGGCCAAGCTTCGAAACCAAGCAACAAGAGCAGTAGGCATTCAGGGTGCAGTGAAATAACGCCCAAGGAAAAAACGCCCATGTACGTTATTTCCCACCTTTTGCTGATGGGTGCTATTTCCTTTTTCGAAGAGAAATAAAGCCCACGGACGTTAAATTAAAACAAGCTGATTCAAGAATTAAGTATATGGTTTTCTTTATATCATTAAATTTTAAATGCAGAATACCGCAACCTCTAGAATTTAAAATTATTCCCTTTATGTTATCTTTATTGCCAATTCAGAAAGGTGGCATTTTGCCACCGTTCAGGGCAACCACCCGGAGTTGGCATGGCGTAGCCCAGGGTTATTTATAATAAGCGCGGCCGAAGGTGTACTACGCAGAAGGAATTAGCATGGTGTAGTTCAGGGTTGTTTAAAATTAAATTTTAAATTTTGCACATACGCGGTTTTGCACCCATAGAAGTGATATCTCAAATGAAAGGTAATTTAAGGTAATTTTAAAAATCGGTTATATAGCATTGAAGATATTTTGATTTAAAAAATGCTAATCAACAGTTCGTGTTGCTCGCGTAAAATCCTATGGGCGTTATTTCTCTTTTAAAAAGGAAATAAGAGCCATGGGCTTTATTTCTTTTTGCAGATGGGCGATATTTCCATTTAAAAAGGAAATAAGGCCCATGGGCGTAATTTCCTTTTAGAATGGGAAATAACGCACATGGGCGTTATATCACTGCATCGGCATCCAGTATTTATGGCATAATTGCGTATAGTGCATTACATGTTTAGTGCACTGAATATTGTATAGGTAGTGAAAATTTTTCCATTACCACTAAAATCACTTAAAGAATTTCATTTTGTTCTATGCAATAGTTAATTATCTTCATTTACCATCATGGCTGGCAAGTGACATATGAAGAGCTCAGAACCAAAAGGATCTAAGCAAAGTATATTAAACAAAGTAGTAGCGAACTTGACAGTTCTCTCTTTTCTGTAGGAGTTTTATCGTCAAATGAAAAAAAATGTTAACCCGTTCGATTTTAAAATTTCTCATTTTTATCAGTTTGTTATTTTTATTGAAGAAATAACAAATCGTGGTTTCTGTTTACGACTGCAACCGAGTGCTGAAACATGCCCAAAAATTGCCGAGAGAGGTATCAAGAGACGCGCCCAGTACCCATAAGTAATAATCCGATTCCGAGATCAATTTTATTTAATAGTTTGCAAGTTATTTGCAAACGAATGAAACAATTTGTGTACCAAGAAGACGGGATCGCGTTATTTTTCGGCAACTCAGGATGTAGTTCACACAAAAACTATAGACAACGCCTCCGATTAGTTCTTCGGATTTTTGCAAATATTTTTCAAAATGCCAACAACATTTATTTTCCGGAGGCGGATTTTTATTTGAACCGAAAAGTGACTTTGGTACTCCTCCCAACATTTTTTAGAACTTGATGATAGTCGTAAACAGTGACCCAAATCGTTGCTATATTAATATATATGTACATATGCAAGCTTGTTCTTTGCGGTCAAGGTCTTTAAAGAGGTAGACTCCAAAGTAGAACTTGGTGGCAAAAGTGAGATTATTAGATAGTTTATTAATACCTATAGATATTAATAATTTTTTGGCTTTTGCAAATGCGTTTTAACTTTTTAATAAAAAATTGTATAGGACCCAAATATTGTACGTGGGCTAGTAAGGGTAAATTCGTTGGTTTATACTTTTTTGAAGTAAGAATTCCTACAAAAACAAAATATTTCAGTTGTCAATTCTACCTTGTTTAATTTGCCTTGGATCTAAGTGACATTTTTTTTGAAATTGTGTTATACCCATATTTGGGCTTTATTTCTTTTTGCAGATGGGCGATATTTCCATTTAAAAAGGAAATAAGGCCCATGGGCGTAATTTCCTTTTAGAATGGGAAATAACGCGCATGGGCGTTATATCACTGCATCGGCATCCAGTATTTATGGCATAATTGCGCATAGTGCATTACATGTTTAGTGCACTGAATATTGTATAGGTAGTGAAAATTTTTCCATTACCACTAAAATCACTTAAAGAATTTCATTTTGTTCTATGCAATAGTTAATTATCTTCATTTACCATCATGGCTGGCAAGTGACATATGAAGAGCTCAGAACCAAAAGGATCTAAGTGACATTTTTTTTGAAATTGTGTTATACCCATATTTGTATAGTGAAATATGGTGTTTATTTGTTGGCAAAAAGATCCAAGTCATTTCGGACATTGTAGTGCCATCTATTTCCCATAAAATAAACGCCCTACCCAGATTTTACATAGAATTTTCAAAAGGCAGTCAAGTTTAAACTTGAATATCTCAAATCAATTTCTGAGTCACTTAGATTCTTTTGGTTCTGAGCCCTTCATATAGGAGTTCTAAATATTTAAGAAGAGAAGACCTTCAAGAGACAATTCTACTCTTGGGACTTCGTGTAGAATTTCGTGACAAGCTTTTAGGATGAAAAAAACAAGAGATATGTTATTTCAACCTTTAGTAGCTACCGTTCGTTTCATTTTTTTTTCTATTTCATCTTTTTAGTTTGGCATTGATGACGGCACAATCTCCATTGACTTCAATGTGATAAATTGGCTTAATCGACCAACAACTTCATCCGCATCAAGCAGCAAATCTTCTCTTTGTCGAACATACATAAACAAGGTAAAACCTCCAAGTGTTATTTTATTTATTTTAACGAAGCTATTTCCCTACTTATTCATAACATTTTTTTCTACAGGATTTATTTACCGTGTTATCAAATACCGCAAGGGAACAAAAGTTCTACAAAGAGAAACAATCTCTTGATAATATAAACCGGGGCGAAGTAATAGCAATTCTATTAGAAGAAATATGTTACAGAAACATATCCTTTAAACCTAATGGTTTTCATTCCTTAGTAAACGACATTTTCTCCGTTTTTCCAAGTGAAATAAGAGCAAACAGACGCTTATCGGTTCCAGGAATAAGAATCTACGGAAAACAATTGTTTTTATTAGTTTCCAAATACAGAAAACTTACCCCATGACGCGTCTTTTGATACCCTACCGACAGATTTGGGCGTACTTTGGCAGTCGGTGGGTAAAATAAAGTATTTCCCTTCAATTTCAAAAAAGATTGCAATCACAAAAGGCATCATGAATTTCTACCATGAAATACAATTTATTTATGATTGAAAGTAGATTTGAAATCAAAAAGGAGTGGGTATTACGCCACCCTTTTTGGCAAAACCAAAATAAAAAAAATCCCAGCGGAAAGTTTTTTTATAAATACTCGAACTGCCGTAAAGGAAAAAAAGCATCGAATACGTATAATGTTCCCCACAATAAAGAAAATACCCAACAATGTACTGATGACCTTGACGATTCCATTATCAACGCTTTAAAGTTGTCGCTCAGCAAAGAGAGCGAAGATTGGAACGAAGTTTTGGATAAATGGGCAAACACGTTTGCAGCCAGACAAAAAGACTTGAAGAACTTGGCAAATGTATACTTTTTAAAAGCCTGGCCAAAATTGACCGACGCACAGTGGCCAGTTGATGGCCATTTTGGAGTTTAATTAAAAAATTGTATATCGCAAGGCATAAATTCTTTTAGTACCGCATAAAAGTAAACAAAATTCTGTATCACTATGTAAATATATATTTGTCCAGAAATGTACCGTTTTCTTGCAATGTGCTCTCAAATTTGACACTTTTTCGTTTTGCGCGCAGTGCGATAAACGTGAAATAAACCTTGCATTTTTCAAGTCTTTATAGCTTTTGTTTTTAAATAAATCAAAAAGATCAATGGAACCTTCTTGTTCAGGTATCTGGGCAATAAAACTTGCAATTTTATTTTTAAGTTTCTAAGTATTATTTTTAATTTTTTTTTTTCATAAAGCGTAAAAAAACGTGTTTTTTGGCTATATACGTATACATATAGTTGTGATGCATAAAAAAAAGGTGCGCTGTTGCCGCGCACTTTTACAGAATATCGATTTATATGATATAACCTCATATAGGTTGAAATATATAGAAATTCTCGAGAGGGAATAAAATATTACAATTATAAACAAAACAAAATAGAAGACAACATTGTTGTTGTTTTCAGTGGTGGCTCGATTACTGCTTATTCCCTTACATATGGCATAACTATGAGGAATTTACATAAGTATATTTTTAAAAGTGAGCTAAATCCCGTTTTGTTTCAATAACACAGTGCAACAGCAGTTTTGGGGGCGGAATGATTCTAACTCATAATGAAAGGCCTTGGGCCATATAGTAAAACCCCCAAATTTTTTTGCATTCTCAGGTCAAACTTTTTTTTTATGGTCACTTTAAGTTGAAGCTTAAAAAAAAAAGTGATTTAAGAAAAAGTGGAGAAAAGGGTTAAAATTCTTATCGGATAAAAATATGTAGTTCGGGTGCATATAGTCAAATTAAACGAAGAATCATTTTGTGGAATATTTGATCCCGATGGCTCTATCATAAAAGGGTTTTTTATATCCTTTTTTCTAGGATAGGTCGTGCGAATGTTGAAATGTTCCAGGAAATTCTTCAGCGGAGAATTTCACTGGTGGTCTCCTCAGACCAAATCTTAATAAAAAAGATTTTGGAGTTCCCAGGAGTGAAAAAAGAAAAAATACCCCTTAAAATATGCAACGATTTTGAAATTTTATATTACATTTAATTTAAAAGTGTAACTTTATCTCTTTTTAGCGGTAATGGCTCGGAGACTATGTTATCACTATCGCAATCACTAGTATTATCAGAGTCTGAGTCAAACATAATATCACAGGTGAAACCACTGCTCGCCCTACTGCGCGCTTTTCTAAGCGGTCATTGCAATATATTTTTTGTATAGGAACTCTGGCTGCCATCAATTTAAAGATAAATTTAACTTTATATGTGAGTGAGGCCATCAGATGGAAATGTAATTGAGTTCAATGATAAGCTAAGAAATTTCAACTCTGAGTTCAAAATTCGTTTGAACAGGTCCTTTAGACACGAAGATCGTTTTTTAATAAATAATGAAAATGATGCATAAAATTATTGTAGTTGTTTCTAGTGGTCGTCAAATTGAGGTGGACCAGTTTCGCGATTATGCTCAAAGTTTTACTTTTTTTGATCTGTACTAATGATATTAAAAACTCGATAAAAAAAAAAATTTCACAAAAATATTTGCGGATTTTTGTTTTTTATACTTCATTTGGTACTAAGCATATGTATAATTAGATACAGCAAAATATTTTGAAATAAATGATCGTATGAATTGATCTCTATTTTCTAAATAAATAAAAATACTCTGGATATTCCTATCATGTAAAATTTAATACGAATACACTGAACCAAAAATTGCATGAAAACCTCTCCAAAAACCAGTTTCATAAAATATATTTTTTCTTATAGAAGAACGGGTGCATAGAAATGTGTATGTTCAGGAATATTTTTTAAATTCTATTAAAAACGGTTTTTGGAAAGTTTTTCATCAACTTTGTCGTGTGTAACACTTCAAAACCCTGTATGTTCAAAACCAAAAAGATTTCAGGAGAGGGAAAAAACTGTGATAATTATAACATACTCGTATGTATATGATCGACGGTTATTACATTTCACCACTGGAAAGAAACGGGAAGTTGTAACCCGATCTATGGGAAAGGCTCAAAACCTTATTTTTGTAAAAATAGTGGCGTACGGGGTTTTGCAGTAGGGCTGCCGATATACTTTTTTGGTTCAGTGTACTCTGATTGTATTCCGATCTATGTTGTTTCTATTTGCTTTCAAATTTTCACTTTTGTCAGATCAAAATTTACTTCGATCTTCTAAACGCATTGAAGCAAGACTCTTTATACTCAAGTGGGACCACTTTAAAAGGAATATAGTGCGCTTTTATGAAATAAACATAAATAATGATAACTGTAAGCAGTTATTTTCGTTGGGAAAATCATTGACAAATACAGGTAAAATTCTTATAGATAATATTTAAACATACTAAAGACACATCTAATGCAATTTTCCGTTAGATTCCCAGGACTACTTATATTCCATATTGCTAACGTCGGTCCTACAAACATCTTCAAGGTTTACAAATAACTTGGGAAAACGGTCCAAGAAAATTTAAATCGTTGATGCGCAGGAAAGTTTTGTTTTGAATATTGAGTCTATAAATAACTATCAACTTAAAATTTACGAAATTATTAGTAAATATTATTCATGCCATTTAACAATACAACCTTTTTTTATTGTTGTTGGATCCATTAATAGTCTGCACAGTTTTTCCATATATTTCAATTCCACTTTATACAAATTTTCCACATTTCGTGAGACGTTTGCTTCAAAATAGTTCAAGGCTTTTCCTTATGATATCCTGAAGGGTGTGAATTAGTTTGGAACTTTGTTCAGAAATATTTTTTTTAAATAAGTACAAAATTGGACGCAGTCGTCGGATGTGGTGTCTTTAATAAACTTTCTAAAAAATACTTAAAACTTTCTGTTTGGAATGCTTTAAAAAATTTCCTGACTCAACTATTTTGATTCGTCACTTAATATTCGATCATTTGCTCTCTACGAAGTTACTTAGGATAAAATGTGCACAAAGCAATTGTGATCAAACATTTAAAAATTTTACAATTTTTCAAAGACACTTAAATAAACAACACAATAATAGTTTAGTTACCAATTCTAACTCGAATATAGCCGTATCATTCAACACACCATCCAAAAATTAAATACATAATAATGCTCACATTCCGGAAACTATAAATTATATATCAGCAGATTTTTTTACGTCACATAATATGTATGTATAAACAAAAATGTAAAACAGGACAACAAAGTATTGAATTTAGTTAGTAATTTAAAGAGAAAATCATTGTATTTATCCTTAAGCTTACATCAAAGCAATGGTATGACCAGGAAAATGTACTTAACGTGCAAAAAATGGTTACAGGTTTACTTAAAGGCATAACAGAAGCAATTCGACATGTATCTAATATTCATATATATAACGAAATTCAAACCGATTTAGAATGCATATTAAATTTTTGTAACGATCCTTTTGAAGAGATAAAATCAGAACACAGACTATTTAAGGTAAATATACTTAGGTCTTTACGAGGAACCAAAATCAATTACAATTAACAAATCGATTGCAAGAGTTACTGAGCATAGTAATCCGACCTTGGGTCCCAAAGTTACTGATATTCATATCCTTCCGCTATTATTCAGGTTTCAAAAGTTGTTCGAAATTCCAGAACTTTTGCATTTAACAATTGAAAATACCGTCAGTAGTATGAGAGGGCCTCTTATAAAAAACTTTGCAAGTTTAGAAAATTCAGATGTATAAAGATGACATAGTCATATCCTACATTCTTTACTTTGATGACTTTCAAGTGAACAACCTTGGCAGCCACACATTTTCAATTTGTGGATGTTACGTTTCTTTTCCTACATTCATAAGCACCTCAAATTTAAAGAGCATTGATAGAGCATTTTTTCATTTTATAGATGAATAAAAGTATTAGAACATGATGTTAGTATCTTGGATGTGTCCAAGTGATATATCTGAATACACAGATTCCTTACGTACTATAAAGCACTACACAAGAGACTTGTTGAAGAATAATTTTCAATTAACAGGAATAAAAGAATAATGTATATTCAATCGGCTGAATAGTTACCATGTTACCTAAAACTTCTGCTTCGATATAATGCATGACTTATATGAAGGTGTATGTGCAATGTTTTAATGCGGTTAATCGAAGAAGGGGTTGTTACTTTGAACGTCATAAATAATATAAAACAGTACTTCCAATTTGGAGACACCGAATTCGGAAACGATTCAAACACAAAGAAGCCAAAGCATATTTGAGCAACACCACACCCAGACTGAATTCTCCTTATTCACTAACTGTTAAATCTGGGCTACAATTTTCCAAATCTTTACCAGACCATGAGAGCGGTGTGGGCAACGAAATCGAACATAGGTTCTTTCAAACTACAAATTTAACAAAAACAGAGCACTTCTATAAAATTGTTTACAATGAATTGAAATGAATAAATTGTTATAATGAAACAATTTTGTACACATTTTCAATCATTGGAAGTTGGTAGTATAATTGATAGAATTTATATTATAGAAATATCAAAATCTTTAAGTAAGCCGATGCACCTGTATTCAATAAATAATGGCAGTACTTATTGTAGAGTTAAGTATATTTGATTTTATGAATATTATATTGTAAAAGTTGGGCGATTCACATGGTATCTTAAATGTGATTTTCCCTGTACGTGAAATATTTTTAACACATGCATATGGCACTCATGTTATGCAGGTGTTATTTTAAAAAGATCGTTAAAAAATGTTCAACATTAATGAACTTTTTCGAATTGTTCTCAGTTTTGTACAAATTTTGAAATATTGATTTTATATTATATTATCTACTATGTTTTTAATAAAAGTAACGGAAACAAAGTTACTATTAAAAGCATTGCGAAAAGTAATTAATTAAATCCCGCTACTTTCAGTTTTATAGTTGTAGTTTTTATATTATATCTTTGTTAAAATACAAATAAAATGAAATAAAAAGCTCAAAGATTGAGTTTTACTTGCGGAAATTTGAAGAAATTTTACGTTCCAGGGTTAAAAATAGTCCTGCAAAGTTAAACCTAGATTGAAGACGTAGTTAAAGCAACCCTGAAAAATAGTTAAAGCAACCCTAAAAAATAGTCAAGGTTACTCTGAAAAATAGTAAGTACTTTTGTAATGTTGAATGAACAACTCTGTATTTTTAGGTCAACATTGAAAGTATTTAAATTGGCAGAAATTGATGTTAAAACAAAAACGAAGTCAGGGTTAAATCAATTAAATTTCGAAGTTGAGTTAAATATGAGCAAGTTCAAATCAACATGACTACATTTTGAATTGAAAAGAGACAATCTTAAAATAAGAGCATTATTTTGCAACGTAAGAATAACAATTCCAGAGCTGATTTGACATATTTCAGCTTTGGTTGACTATCATAGCTGTTTATTGTAGAATCAACCTCGTTTTCGCTTTGATTTCCCTCAGTGTAGGTCAGATATCTCAGTACGTGTGGATAGGTGAGAGTCGCCAATATAAAATGAAGTGGGAATTGTGCAACGAGACTTAGAGAAGGTTATTTGAAAGCATTTAGTAATATTTAACGGCAGATTATTATAACGACACCAATCAACAACATTGTTCAGATCAGTCTGAATGTTTTCGGAGTCATAAGGAGTAGAAACGGCTGTAAACACCTTCAGATTATCAGCGTAAAGCAGAAAATGAGAATGTTGAAAGCAGGCTGATGTCATTAATAAAAATGCCAAAGTTCAATGACCCCAGAATTGTGACAAAAAAGTTTCAAATTTTGATGCATTTTATTTGAAGTTAAATTAACTATCCCGAACTTTGTTTAAGCTTTTAAATATCTTTTTCTGTAGTTTCGGTTGTAGAATTCGCTATATTAAAAATGAAAATTATTAAAAACACAGCTTCTTGTTTCATCGAGCGATATCAAATCTAATTTCAGTGCGATTATTTTGACCGCAGGTGTATATATATATATGATGAAACCTAGTTTTATTAAAAACTGAATTTTATTACTTTTTTTTTGCAATAAATAATGTTACTTGTTTATAAAAAAAATACTTCAATAAAGCAAGGTGGAAAAATTCATTTTATAGCTTTTTAATTCCGGTTATTTCTCTTATTCTCGAAGTTGCATTGTTGAAAAGGTTAGGAGGGCACAATGTGTGTAAAACGAACAGCAGATCAAGTCCATTGGAAACCTTAATTAAAAATTAAAGTACATTATTATATAAATCTCACAATAAAAATGTTATTAATTAACTTACACACACATTATTAATCTGATCCCTCAACAATGAATTTCAGCGACTATTGAAACGAAACGGCTCCTTGGTTCATAAAATAGTTTGCTAGTCTGTCTCTTAAGCGAAATGCCTCCGCACTTGCATTGCGTCGATATGAGTTTATGGATTCCAATGGACCTCCATCATCCTCCATGTCATTGCGCCACTCACCATTTCCTGCCCCTTGCACTGTGTCATCCCTATCCACGTAGCTTTCAGGGCAATACCAACGTTTGTGATCGTTTAGCATAATAAAATTGTGCAGAACTAAACATGCTAAAGCTATTTTCTCACAATTTTCTGGCCAAAAGTCTATTGTTTTTCGAAGAACACGCCAACGGGCAGTTAAAATGCCGAAACTGTTTTCGATGACTCGACGGGCTCTTGACAGCCGATAATTGAAAACAGATTTTATTCGGGGCAAAAATGAACCAGGGTATGGCCGCATTAAATTTTCTCTCAGCGGGAATGCTGCATCGCCAACAAAGAAAAATGGAAAATCAGCGTCAGACCCTCTCCACAACGGAGCGCTACGTGGAAGTGGCAAACTGTTACTGATAAGGTCCCTTCCAAAAGGAGTTTGTCGGAAAACACCTATAAATATAAGAGGAATTAATAAAGTCGTATTATCTTCAAATATTATTCAGTTAGTTACCTCCATCAGATTGCTCCCCATAGCTGCCAATGCTGGCAGATGTAAAAGTGTATTTTGCATCACAGGTCGCCATTAAAACTTTGCTATAAAACTTTTTGTAGTTGAAGTACAGAGAACCAGAGTTTCTAGGACAGGTTATGGGAATATGCTTGCCATCAATCGCCCCAACGCAGTTTGGCATATTCCACAACTTTAGAAAGGCTTCCGCTATCTCGGTGTATTGCGTTAAAGTTGGCTCACTTAGATAAGTAGGAGACAAAGCTGTCCACAATACTTCACATGTATCTAAAATAATATTGCGGACCGTCGTTTTCCCTAATTTATGCATAGAAGCGATTATTTCGATTAAAGTTAATAGTAATTGCAGAAATGTGAAGCAGCTTAACTCACATTAATGTTATCACAAGTCGCTGTTCTGACCTGATTTGCCCCTTAGGTCTATCCAAGAACGGGCGCAGTAGATTTAACAACAGGTCGTAGATTGGACGGGTCATTCGCGTCAAGTCAAAAAGTTTGCTATCGTGGGATTTGGATTTTAAAAATACCTTTTGGAAATATCCATTTGCGAGCCGATCCCTGTTTACTGGATGAACTGCCCATCGACGATTGCGGCGTGGTTTTCTGGACTGTCTTCGAAGGCGGAAAATGTTTAGAAACATTAAATCGAAGAAATCATCTTCTAAACTTTCCATTGTAATGACGCTAAATTTGTAAAAGGAGAAGTTTCTTTTACTAAGTTCAAGCGTATTTGCTGATTGCTACTTACTTGTATTATATTTATTTTAATATGAAACAATTTTAATTGCAATTACGCACCCGATAGTTAATATTAATTTCTTTTTAATAAAAATTAATTGAAAACATGACAAATTTCTTAAACGCGCCAAACATGTGTGAATTGTCAGTTTCGCGAACAGCTGATTTTGAAGGACTGTGCGCTATGCGAAGTATAATCAGAATTTTCTTTTGCATGCTATGTATTGGTATGCTATGCACTCTCATGCAAGTATAATTGAACCATTAGTCTCGTTTCTGTAGCCGATCGGTTGGGAAGTTAAAACAAAAACTTCCTTGTTTTGTATGCTTGCATGTACAAATGTGTGCCCAAGCAGTAGCAATATTTATTTCGAATAGTGGTAACGAATAGTTGTATTTATTCGGTTAATGGTCGTTGAATAGTTTTTAGCTTATTATCTTAATAATTAAATATAAGAAGCTATTTGTACAGTGTTGTGGGAATAATAAAATACAATTACTGGTAATAATTGAAGCTGTAAATAGACATTTACTATAAAGTTACTATACATAAATATGTATTCGTACATTTATATGTTTATTAGAGTTACATTTGCTAGGTAGGTTTTGTGCTAGGGCTTCAAGCAAGAGATGCCAGGGCCGAAATTCATTATGTATACTGTTTATTTGTATTGAATGGGCTGATTAAGGATGATCATTCGTAGGTAGATTTTTTATTGTGTTTCATCAACTGAAGAATTGCATAAAGCGCGACTATTTGTTTTAAATTTGGGTGTCTAAACCTACTTGCATTTTCTTCTATTGTCTTCCCTTGAAAACCTTTCATATATTTTAAACAATGCTTAGGTCCACTAAATACTTTTGAAAAAATTTAAGTTTCCGCATACTATGTGTTAAGGTGCAAAATTTATGTACATGTACAAAAAGTGTTCAATGGAAGTATCTTACATAAGAACAAGGACTGGTTTTTTTCTAATTAAATTTAGGATATTTATTACTCTTATTCTAGGATATTGAAGTTAACTGAAATCAATATTTCCATGACCATACCTACCATCAATTATTAAATATAATTGTATTTTATTATTCCTACAACACTGTACAAATAGCGATTTAATTATTAAGATAATAAGCCAAAAACCGAATAAATACAATGAATAAATACAACTACATATTAATATTGCTACTGCTTGGGCATACATTTGTACACGCAAACATACATACAAAACAAATATATTCGAATAAACTAATAATACTATTCGAATAAATACTATTCGAATTTTTTGTACCCGCCGAATAAAAGTTTTATTTATTCGAATAATCCCATACCTAGTATAGACCCCATTAGTTATACTTCATGTACTGACGTAACTGCCAAAACATCCCCTGCTTGTTGAAACTAACTCTTTAAAGGTATAAAAGAAAGATATCAACTGGCAGAGAACTTGTCAGATACTAACTTAGCTCGAAAACTTATCTTAAGAAAATATATGTACTCATATTGAATTAAAAATATCGATGCATAACTAATACCTCTCCGTACATAGGCCAATCTACTTAAACAACCCATATATATCATTCATATAATTCATCATATTTAATTTACTCAACTGTGGTTTTATAAGCTATTATAAAGTACAATTTTTGTAAAGAAGTCAGTGGCCCCTGTCTACAACTTCCATACGTTTTTTACGCCGCGCTGCTTCAATGCACTAACACTAATAAAACTCGCGCATGCGCATAACTTGCATTATAAGTGTCTCGTGTAATAATGAGTGGCACGCTTTCAGCATATTGGGAAGATACGATACTAGCAATATAGAAGTATTATATATATCAGGATAATATATATATATATGACACAACCAAGATTTTCTAATTTTCATAAAAATAATCGAATATGATATTTAACGAAGCACCCTTTTGCAAATCATTTACTTAAATATAATTATTGGATTTAACCTAATAATTAAGGTAGTAATATTGAAGTTAAAAGAATTTCCTTTCAAGCAAACTTCAATATGATGTATGTTGGTACAAATGTTCTTGCTAGCCTCCCTCACAAGTTCTTTTTTATTTGCTTCATTCTCACTTAAATATTTAATTTGTAATCAAACCCAGCTTTGCCTCTCCCTCGCGGTATTTTCACTCACTTGGTGCTCACCCCAAGCGAGCGACTACAGTGGTCAGTAGGATAAATGTGTATTTTTAATAATATTTTCAGTATATTGCGATTGTTCGTCATATAAGTGAGAAATGTTGGTAAATCACAATTTGTATTAAAAGACCGTCGATACGCTAGCGGGCCATTGTAACTTGCTATGTGAGCATGTCAAAATCCTTTTTGTGAACGAAGCGAAGGACTGGTATTGGCGATACCGTCGATCCGTTGGGGCTTATATGATGCCTCCCACCTCTCATTACCCATCTTCTCTTTCCTTTTCGGAAGGAGGGATGACATGACCTAGAAGGTTGCATTGGTCATACCAAATCCCCCCATCGACAGTCGGGCAGTACCGCAAGGGAGTAGCGGAGCGTACTGGATTCATATCCGCCCAAGGACTGTTATTTCGACAACACTCCCCAAAACCTTCGGGGAGTGATTTTGTTGTTAAAACAACAACAGCAACAACATCCGTTGAACGGGTCACTTGGCCTTCGCTTTGTCAGGCACTGCGAACCAATTTTCAACAACACAAAAGTGATTTTCAGATAAAAGAATCGATCCGCAGTAGGAAGCAAAAACACCATTGCCTGAACCTGAGCTGGTGGAGATATTGCAGCATAACCTGACCCCGCGTGCGTTAACAACTGCTATATTTGCCAATAACTTCACTAGCGGAGTTGCGTAGACTTTGTCTAAAAGGCGAAAGTCTTCTCAGCGAAATTGCTAAGTCTAGTACTACTGCATCTGTTACCAATCAACGACCACCTCCTCGACGCTTTGTTAACGAGCTTATCCCTGTAGAAGATTCACCCGAAAGTTTCGAATACGAGATTGATGGTATTTCAACACGTTTGGATAAAGCAAAACTTATTTGCTGGAACTGCAAAGGTGAGGGGCATCGATATTTTGACTTCCTTGGTGAAAAAAGCGTGTTCTGCTACGGCTGTGGTGCCAGTAATGTTTATAGACCAACCTGTAAGAACTGTAACAACGGAAACGTGAAGCCGATCCACGACCCAAAGAACAAATCATAAATTCTCCAACCGTTGCTCTAGACCAGCCTAAACGCGAAAATCCCATAAAGTTACTCAAGCGGCTAACCTCTCCTAATAATAGGTTACCGCATAACAACAACCATAAAAATACACCTTTTGTTCACCAAATATTACCGTATGATGTTGGTATGCAAAACTATAATTATATTAGAAGCGAAATATTTAAGACTTATCCAGCCAAATTCCCGTCTAAGTCGATCGTCATCACGCGCAGTAGAGTTCTAGCAGAAAGTTAAACAAAATCGTAGACAACTTCATAACATAGTCCGTTCTATCGAGAAAAAAAATTTTGATTTGAGACCCTATGCTAAAGTCTGTTTCCTTGGCGTAGAATATCTAGCCTTGCTCGATAGTGGAGCTCAAGTTTGGTGCTTAGGCTCCGATTTAGCAGAGGATATTTGTAAAACAACTGAGCTGCGCAAGCATACAACATCAGTTTGCACAGCGGATGGAAAACTGCAAGTAATCTTTGGAACAGTAGATTTAGATATCCAATTTGAAGAGAAAACTGAACAGATCAAATTTTTTGTGATACCGAGTCTTTCACAAAAAGTTATTTTAGGAATTGACTTTTGGATTAAGTTCACAGTAGCACCCCACATAGTTTCCGAGATATCCCATTCAAACGCAGAAGATGAAAACACTCCTCCCTTAAGTTTAGAACAACAACGACGCACAGTGTTTCGTGTAGAACAAGCTAGCTGGACAAAATTATTTTATGAGATTTTCCGTTTCAAACGCAGTCATTTATTACAACTACGTCATTTTCAGCCATGTGTTCTCTTTTTTATTTTTTTCCAAAATTTTACTTCATATGCATACATTTGCTTATTTTATATACAGTAACTCAAGTGGCATGATCCAAAAAAAATGTGAGGGACTTAAGAATATTACTTTATTGTACTTAAATTGAATGGACTACAAATCTCAATACTCTAAAAAATTCAAAAAATTCCGAAAAAAAAATATTTTTTTATGAAAATTCGTCGAATTTTTCAAACATTTTTTAAATATGATTTAGTTTTTGTTACAGATCGTGACAAATTTTCTTATAGGAAATAATTTAAACTAAATTTGCGAAAGCGAAAATTGTAAGAATGGTCCAAAAAGGGGTGTCTACTTATTTACATACATATTTTGTATTTATTTGAGTATTTATCCTGGCACTACAATTTTTACAAAATTATTTTATAGTACCAGTGAGGAATGAAGAAGCTAATTACAATAACAACAATAACAATATAAATCATTAAATTAATTATGTGAATATTACTTATTACAAAACCTTAAAGTAAAGTATCATACAAAGTAGAAAAGACAATAGATTTAAATTAAATAAAACCTGATCCAACCAAAAGTTATGGGATAGGTTATCTTTTATATGAAATTATGTTATTATTCGCTATCATCACTTTCATTCGATGAGTCACTTGTGGAATAGTCATAAGCATCAGCAACACTTCTGTGAAAGCTTGAAACAAATGGGGTATTTACTCCTCAACATTATCGGAGGACAATAAACTGAAGACCTACTAAGTCAGACTTTTAAATTTTGTCTTAGGTATCTCCCAAATGGAGTTGTTTTGTGTAGCGTACGTGTGTGGTTATACCTTGATTAGGATTGCTTTGTATGTACCTGTTTTTAAACCTTGGTGACTGGTGCGGTAGGTTGTGACAGGTTGATCCTCGCTTTTTGGTGTGCTCTTGTTGACCTTGCGCGTTTATTTTTGGGTATTTTGTGGCTACGTGTTTATTCCCTGTACCTGGCAATTGGTTTTGCCGTTTGTAGATCAGCTTTAAAGGTTCAAATATATCGTCGGAGCAGGTACGTACATACATCCTATAACTAAATCGCAAAAAAAAATTAAAATAGATGTGCAAAGAATTCGCAATGGTTTTTTCTTTTGATTACACTGGATCACAAATTACAACTTTTTTTCTGCACCAGAGACGCCATAGTGAAATTCCTATGTAAAATCACCTCCTAATTCCGAAAATCAAGGTTATTTTTACTTGAATGGTACCGTTTTTGAGATATTTACGATTTACCGTTATTTCAAAAAACAAAAAAGATGGCTCCACTGAATCGTGTATATCTCAAGAACAAATTGAGCTATTCGAAAACGGTTTGATAAATTTGAAAGCTTTAAAATTCATCTATAATCAGTACATACAACACTTTTTGTTGGTCCTGCAGATTCAAACATAGTGAACAATCATTACGGATTTTTAAAATTTTTTTTGTAGAAATATAAAAAAATTTGTACTTTGCGAGGAAGCATCTCGAAAACTTTTTGTTTTTTTGCAGATATTTTTCCCCCGATCTAAGCTCTGTTTTATTAAAAAAAAAACAAGCTACCAGTGAACAAAATCGATGAACAAATACAAAAGTTATAAGCATTCAAGTAAATATATCCATTTAATACTTAAGTACCCTACAAATAATAGCATATGTACATATGGTTCTGTCTTAACTCTATGATCTTATTTTATAATTGAAAAAGTTATGTGTCTTGATTTGACGCTTATTTAGATTAGGGTCGGTTTCTCTTATGAGAAACCAACAGTAGTCGCCCATCATAGCGACATCCCAGAATCCTTGATACCGACTTTCAATCACTTTCATTTGCTGGTGAAACCTTTCGCCATGCTCGTCACTTTCGTCGCCAAGATTTTGCGGGAAAAAATGTAAGTGGGAGTGTAAGGAATGAATTTTTAAAGACATATTTACTCCTGAAAGAAAATAAAAAAGTAAATTAGATAAATACATAAGTGACACATTAGTATATAATTTTCTTAGGCTGGATTTATCTTTCAATTCAGAACAAATTTTTTGTTTATATTTTTCCCGTTCTTGTTTGTTCGGAACTGGACGATGAATTCAGATTTATGGCTATATATTCTCATGTAAATTTATGTAATATATAATTTATTATAATATGTTTTTTTATTTACCCATTTCCGCATAGTTTTTGATTAAGTCGTTCACTATCATCTCGTAGTTAGGACTTTTGTGTTTGCCTAAAAAAGAAGTAACGACCTTTTCAAAAGAATCCCACGCTGCTGCCTCCACTGGTGACAATAGTTCTTTGAAATGGTTTTTACATTATCTCATATGTTTCCTTCGTATTTACTGCATGCGCGATCGGGATAGATGGCTTTTGGTTGCCAATATGCAATAATACGGCCTTTAAACTTAATTTATTGCCGTCTATGAACAATCGCCACTCTTTTGAATCATATGGTTCACCAAATTGTTTGAATAGACCAGCAATGTCTTTGCAGTAACAAACACTGTCCTCCTTCGTATAGTACTTGGAAAATTCTTCGTGACGAGTTCTATAATATGTTACCTTAACATCGGATGAAACAAATTTAAATTGTTGCATTCGAGAGGAGTGTAGTTCGGCCTTTTCCTTTAACAATTCCAAATCCCTTATCCAATCATTGAGTTGTGCTTGTGACAAAGAATTTCTTTCGTTTTCCGTTTGAAATTCAGTACAACATGATGCCGCGTAATCAGATACTACTGTTGACAATGAAACTGGAGCCGGAACTAAAGTTAAATTTAATTCTGGCAATGTCGCTTCTGTTGAAATTAGTTCTGGTAATGACACTGTAGATACGCTCGCATAGGTTACTTTTCTGGACTTTCCAACCCCAAGTACTTTTGTAGTACAAATATAGCAGTCCGTTGAATAGCAAGTTGGTTCCCTCCACTTCATTGGTGTAATAAATTTCACACGTCGCCTAAATAGATAGTTTCAGAAATTAGTCAGCTATGCATTAAAACGGAACAAATTCCTAATTTTTACAACGTACCTTTTTGTTCCGGTTTCCGAAGAAATCAATTCGACTCGGCATGTGGTGCACACAGTGTTCGGTGTCCATGGTTTTTAGGCTCAATTCCAAAACACTTATAGTATGTAACTTTCAAAGGATTTGAAAACACACGTCTCATACTTTTAACAATAAATTGACCGCAGATGAAACAGAACATATCTGGATCATTTGTACACTCAAACTCTCGCGCCCTTTTACTCATTTTTTATTTTTAAGTAAATGACGGGTTATAAACTGCAATTATAAACTGAACAGTATCCGGCGAGGCTTGCAGATATTATGAAGGAACAAGGCACATGTACTCTTATTTATTCTTAGATCCAGTAAAAATTCAAGCCTACCTAAACAAAAAGGTTCCCTAGTTCTACAAAGAAAACACTACCTGCCTCAAAAATATGCTCCTGTTTAAAATGTACCTAGGTTTGAAAAAACGACAGTAACAGCTTTTTGAATCTAATAACTTTTCGAAAATCTACCTGCTAACTAACTGATATACGAATACTAACACATATGTACCAGTAGGGTACTTAAGCATTAAATGGATATATTTACTTGAATGCTTATAACTTTTGTATTAGTTCATCGATTTTGTTCACTGATAGCTTATTTTTTTGTAATAAAACAGAGCTTAGAGGGGGAAAAAATATCTGCAAAAAAACAAAAAGTTTTCGAGATGCTTCCTCGCAAAGTACAAATTTTTTTATATTTTTACAAAAAAAAATTTAAAAAATCCGTAATGATTGTTCAATATGTTTGAATCTGCAGGACCTAGCAAAAAGTGTTGTATGTACTGATTATAGTAAATTTTATAAGCTTTCAAAGTTTTCAAACCGTTTTGGAAGAGCTCAGTTTGTTCTTGAGATATACACGATTAAGTGGAGCCATCTTTTTTGTTTTTTGAAATAACGGTAAATCGTAAATATCTCAAAAATGGTACCATTCAAGTAAAAATAACCTTGATTTTCGGAATTAGGAGGTGATTTTACATAGGAATTTCACTATGGCGTCTCTGATGCATTTTGGCTGTAAACCAGTGTTATTAGAGAATACTTGTGACTATAACATATGTAAAATTTATCCCGGAGGATGTATGTAACTTTTTTGTCTCTAAAGTTAAAAATATAGAGAAAAAAATATCTTTTCTTCTTAATAACGGAATGTTAAATACATTGAAAATACTCTAATTGTCTAAGAATTACTATAAACAAATTTTACTTACCTTCGAGCTTAGAATCCATCAAAAAAATTATATAAAAGTGTTCACTTAAAAGATATATGAAGCTTAATGTCCAACAAGAACTTTGCTGATTAATCAATGCATTTTACGGCCACTTACATCAATTACTCAATATAAAAAAACTAGCTGCCCGTGTTCGACGTTGTTCGCAATACCATTGTGTTTTGTTTATACATATATTAACATGCTATACATATTAAGTTGAATAAATTGTTTAAAGATATCTCACCTCAAACCCAGAATTTGCCAACTCAAATAATTGTTTACTAACACTAAATGCACGTTTTTAAAAATTAAAAACGCATTTTTATAATTCAAGTAAAGTATATTTCCAATCAGGATCAGATACACTCTTACATACATATAAATGTGTAAAATGAACAAAGGAGTGCATCACTTATTCCGTTTTTTTTATTGATTTCTGCTAATGTGTCGTTGCGAGGTATGAATTTCACCTCTCCAGCCGCAGGACCTGTAAGGATTGTTGTCTCTAAGATGTTATTATGCATTTGTTTCGCTTGCAATCCGGTTCCATTACATAGATTCGGTGGCTTAAGGTGCGCAGTAATATAATTGGAATATTTTGTTTTAATTTTATTTTATAAGGTGGTAAGCCCGAGGGATTTAGGGAATTCATGAGCTGATCTCTGACTTCGCCGGGTACTTTATCAAGGATAGCGTTATTAATATCGTCATATGTTTTGTTTCTTGGTGCAACAATAGCCCGTCTACATAGCCATGTATACGGCTTACTTGATAGTTCTTCTACATATATTTGGGTAAACTTTTGATATTAATTCGTCGACGTTATACACCATCTTCCCAATATTTGAATCTATTAATAACTCATAGCAGCATAGTAGACCTACCTGTTCATTTACAAAAGTTTTTTACTTAAATTGCTGAATTTTTGTTTTTTATTTAAGAAATTACTTCCATTAATAATTTTTTTGTAAATGAGCACACGTAGTGTCAGATTAAAAAAAAAAGGAGAGCTATTTTACATTTATTGCGTCTATCAGCGATTCCATTTAATTTGACGCCGGCTAGCTGATGCTAAAACGATAGGGAACATCTGTCGATATAATCGGAGTTCGAGAGATAATTGAAATTCCCTCATGATCACGAAATAAGCAGGTCAATTCTAAATATCTGGGGAAATTTTCCCAGACATTGAGCAGTTGTATATCTTCTCCCACTTTTCTTTCTCCCTCTTCCCCATCAATAATTTTCATTTGCTACCCATATCGTATAAACACCTCACGGTCCACGCTTCGATCGATATCGCAAACACAGCTTCGCATTAAAACCTGAAAATTACTCCCTGTATGAAGATATTCCGGGTAGCACCGGTCCAAGATTTAACCGATGTTCAAAACAAATTTTTTCACAAATAAAACTGCATGAAGAAAAAAGTAGCATTCAAAATATATAATATTATGTATGGGTAACGCATACTGGGTTCACGCTCTATCCACGTTTTTGTCGATATCTCAGCAACGGGCTCAAATATGCACGTAAAAACCTAAACCAACCACCTTTAATTTGATACCTATATCGTATATACACCTGGGGTCACCCTGGTCCACATTTAGGTCGATAGCTCAGAAAACGGGTCGCATAGGGTATTGAAAATCACCTATTTTGTAAATACTCATCAACACCTTTTATTTGATAACCATATTGTTGAAAACCTGTCTGTAGTCACACCTGGTCCATATTTTGGGAAATACCTCGAATTCGGGGTCTTATATTGGACTAATAACTACACCATGGTCAAGCACTCGTCAACACCTTTCATTCCATACCAATATTGTATGAAGACGTTATAAGGTTAGCCTGGCCCAGATTTTTCGGGATATCTCCAAAACCTTCCCGGATTCGAATATTTTTTGTGGCCTATAACCATGTCGGGCTCCAGCAAAAACTACGTGCAAAATTTCATTGAATTCCGTTCAGCCGTTTTTGAGCTTTGCGGTCCAGGAGAAAACGGCTTTCAAAATATACATATACTAGAAGGATGCCCAGCGTTGCTCGGGATGTAGGTAGTTCATAAAATTCTGCTACCCTCACTTGAGAAGACAATTTACAGGCAGAGAAGGTTCAGAACAATATTTATTTTCCCACATTATATCCCGTTCATGTCTATGGCAACCAACTGAACCGTTTCTTAATAGTCTAACTTCGACCTTTTGTCATCTCCTTTCCATTTGACTCTTTAGCTGTGCCTAAACATTTCTCACGTCATCCCCAGTCAGTTTTCAAAGAAATTTTCAATATACAGACACAACTCTTCTAGAGTTTTATTAAAGATATGCTGATACCCACATAGGGCGCCAGTGTACCCATGCAATTGAAATAAAAATGTGGGTGATTCGTTTGGCATTGGCAGCAATGGGCCTACTTTATGATAAATTTGGCCTTTAATTTTGAATTTTGAGTTGAATTGCTGACAATTTATAGTTCCTAACTATTTCTGTTGCTCCGAATGGTGTCATTTGAAAACATGAATTAAATGTACGAATTGACTTTAAGCACATAAAAAATAGATAGCACTTAGGAACATAAAAAATAGATAACAACCATCTCGCAGACCTAACGGATATACATAAAAATTTTATTTATTTTCATATTTTAACTTGGCCATAGCGATGGGGAAGTGAAATAACGCCCGGGGAAATAACGCCCGCGGGCTTTATTTCCTTTTCAAAGGGAAATAACGTTTCCGTCTCGTTTTCTTCTTCGTTTTCCGTATATAAGGAAAGTATGCGAACTACAAGCTGGATCGCCTAAGGGTTATTTTTTATAAGCGCTACCTAATGCCGATATAAAATGAGAAATAACGCCCGTAGCAAAAAAGAAATAACGCCCGCGGGGTTTGTTTCTTTTCTAAAAGGAAATTACGCCCGCGGGCATTATTTCTTTTCTGAAAGGAAATAGCGCCCTTTTTGAAAGGGAAATAACGCCTGCGAGCGTTATTTCACTGCACCCATAGCGATAACCACATACCAAATTTAAACCAAATCGGAACGCATGTGAAATAGTTTTGAATAGGTCGGTCCCGAGTCCACTTCCCGGAAGAAAAATTATCCCATATTCCAACTTGGGCATAGCGCTACCCACATACCAAATTTCAACCAAATCGGGGCACATTTGAAATGGTTTTGAATAGGTCGGTCCCGAGTCCACTTCCCGGAAGAAAAATTATCCCATATTTCAACTCGGGGATAGCCAGCCCACATACCAAATTTCAACCAAATCGCGTCACATATGAAATAGTTTTGAATAGGTCGGTCCCGGGTCCACTTCCCGAAAGAAAAATTATCCCATATTTTAATTTGGGCATAGCGCTATCCACATACCAAATTTGAACCAAATCGGGCCACATTTGAAATGGTTTTGAATAGGTCGGTCCCGAGTCCACTTCCCGGAAGAAAAATTATCCCATATTCCAACTTGGGCATAGCGCAACCCACACACCAAATTTCAACCAAATCGCGTCACATATGAAATAGTTTGGAATAGGTCAGTCCCGGTAGCACTTAGGAACATAAAAAATAGATAACAACCATCGCGCAGACCCAACGAATATACATACAAAATTTCATCAATAGAAGATTAGTATAGAAAAGCAAAAATCCCGTTATTTGGTTTATTTTCTTTCATTTCTCATTACACGTTTCTTGGAATAAGACCTCTGATTTTGTCCAGCTTACTTGTTCTACACGGAACACTGTGCGACGTCTTAAACTGACCAAGAACCGATTCCCCAGCTTCGAGAAAGAAGGCTTGGGAAAAACTTCGTTAATGGATTATGTTATTGAACTCCAACCAAATGTCCGTCCGATTAAACAAAGATATTTTCCTATATCTCCTGCAGTGAAAAAGCTTGTCCATGCAGAAATCGATGAGATGCTTAAGATAGGTGTAATTGAGGAGTCTCCAAACAGTCCATGGTCCAGGCCGATTGTCTTAGTGAAAAAGCCTAGTAAAGTCCGTTTGTGTCTAGGCTCTATGAAAGTAAATAGCGTTGCCGTGAAGGACGCCTACCCCCTCCCACATATAGATGGTATCTTGAGTAGAATACCAAAGGCTAAATTTATTAGTTCCCTTGATCTGAGAGGTTCCTTTTGGCAAATTCTTCTAGCAGAAAATTACAGAGATTACACCTGTTTTACTGTCCCTAATCGTCCGCTTTACCGATACTGTAATGCCTTTGGGTCTATGTAACGCCCCACAAGCACTATGTCGCTTGATGGATCGCGTAATCCCGCCCCAGTTAAAGAACCAAGTGTTTGTCTACTTGGATGACCTTTTGATTGTGTCGGAAGATTTCGAGACGCACATGTCCGTTTTGACCGAAGTTGCCCATTGCCTTAGGAAAGCAGGTTTGACACTTAATATTGATAAAAGCAAGTTTTGCATAAAGGAAGTGCGATATCTCGGTTACGTTGTTGGCGATGGAACTCTTAGAACTGATCCCGATAAAATTGCGGCTGTTACAAACTATCCTGCTCCTACTCAAGTGAAGCAGTTGAGCCGTTTTCTAGGTATGGCTGGGTGGCCCAGACGTTTTGTGGACAATTTTGCTACTGTCACCACACCACTGACTAACTTCCTAAAGAAAAGCAAAGACTTCGTTTGAAACGACGAAACCCAAAAAGCGTTCGATACCCTTAAGGAAAAACTATGCAGTGCCCCTGTCCTTACCAGCCCAAATTATGGTAAGCCATTCATTATCCAGTGCGATGTGAGCAAGCTTGGTGTTGGTGCTGTTTTATCCCAGAAGAACGACGATGGGATCGAAGTCCCAATAGCCTACTTCTCACAAAAGCTCAACAAGGCTCAGAGTAACTATAGTGTTACTTAGCCTTAAAAAGTTTAGAGCATATGTAGAGGGGCAAAACTTCACCATCGTCACAGCCCATGCCAGCTTGCAATGGCTCATGCGCCAGACAGACCTGTCTAGTCGACTAGCTCGATGGTCCCTTAAGCTTCAGGGATATCGATTTAAGATCGAACATAGGAAAATGTAGTACCCGATTGTTTGTCACGACAGAATTTCGAAGACATTAATAAAATAGAAGTCCGTCCGATACTTGACCTTAAGTCGCCTGAGTTTTCGTCTGAAGAATACCAGAAGCTAATAAGTAAAGTCCGTAATAACAAAAGCCGCTTACCGGATCTGCAAGTTGCAGATGATCGTTTATACAAAGGAACCAAATACCCGGATGGAAACCCTGCAAGGGAAGCTTTTAACTGGAAGCTATGGATTCCAAAAACTCGAATTGACAGAGCTATTCAACATGCCCATGTCCCTTAAGCTTCAGGGATATCGATTTAAGATCGAACATAGGAAAATGTAGTACCCGATAGTTTGTCACGACAGAATTTCGAAGACATTAATAAAATAGAAGTCCGTCCGATACTTGACCTTAAGTCGCCTGAGTTTTCGTCTGAAGAATACCAGAAGCTAATAAGTAAAGTCCGTAATAACAAAAGCCGCTTACCGGATCTGCAAGTTGCAGATGATCGTTTATACAAAGGAACCAAATACCCGGATGGAAACCCTGCAAGAGAAGCTTTTAACTGGAAGCTATGGATTCCAAAAACTCGAATTGAGAGAGCTATTCAACATGCCCATTCACCACCCAACAAATGTCACGGAGGTATAACAGCTCAACCTAATATAAACGCACAGCGTGAGTTTTCTGTCAAACTTGTCTCATGCCCATACAACTTGTATGAGAGTAACCGAAATAGAATTGCGTGCGCTAAAAGCTAACTCAAAATCCCAGATTTTTGTGCGTGACGTTTTGAATTGAGGTTATGGTAATTTTACAAATTATTGTTTGATCATTTTCGTTGTTTTGAGCTTTGCGGTCCAGGAGAAAACGGCTTTCAAAATATACATATACTAGAAGGATGCCCAGCGTTGCTCGGGATGTAGGTAGTTCATAAAATTCTGCTACCCTCACTTGAGAAGACAATTTACAGGCAGAGAAGGTTCAGAACAATATTTATTTTCCCACATTATATCCCGTTCATGTCTATGGCAACCAACTGAACCGTTTCTTAATAGTCTAACTTCGACCTTTTGTCATCTCCTTTCCATTTGACTCTTTAGCTGTGCCTAAACATTTCTCACGTCATCCCCAGTCAGTTTTCAAAGAAATTTTCAATATACAGACACAACTCTTCTAGAGTTTTATTAAAGATATGCTGATACCCACATAGGGCGCCAGTGTACCCATGCAATTGAAATAAAAATGTGGGTGATTCGTTTGGCATTGGCAGCAATGGGCCTACTTTATGATAAATTTGGCCTTTAATTTTGAATTTTGAGTTGAATTGCTGACAATTTATAGTTCCTAACTATTTCTGTTGCTCCGAATGGTGTCATTTGAAAACATGAATTAAATGTACGAATTGACTTTAAGCACATAAAAAATAGATAGCACTTAGGAACATAAAAAATAGATAACAACCATCTCGCAGACCTAACGGATATACATAAAAATTTTATTTATTTTCATATTTTAACTTGGCCATAGCGATGGGGAAGTGAAATAACGCCCGGGGAAATAACGCCCGCGGGCTTTATTTCCTTTTCAAAGGGAAATAACGTTTCCGTCTCGTTTTCTTCTTCGTTTTCCGTATATAAGGAAAGTATGCGAACTACAAGCTGGATCGCCTAAGGGTTATTTTTTATAAGCGCTACCTAATGCCGATATAAAATGAGAAATAACGCCCGTAGCAAAAAAGAAATAACGCCCGCGGGGTTTGTTTCTTTTCTAAAAGGAAATTACGCCCGCGGGCATTATTTCTTTTCTGAAAGGAAATAGCGCCCTTTTTGAAAGGGAAATAACGCCTGCGAGCGTTATTTCACTGCACCCATAGCGATAACCACATACCAAATTTAAACCAAATCGGAACGCATGTGAAATAGTTTTGAATAGGTCGGTCCCGAGTCCACTTCCCGGAAGAAAAATTATCCCATATTCCAACTTGGGCATAGCGCTACCCACATACCAAATTTCAACCAAATCGGGGCACATTTGAAATGGTTTTGAATAGGTCGGTCCCGAGTCCACTTCCCGGAAGAAAAATTATCCCATATTTCAACTCGGGGATAGCCAGCCCACATACCAAATTTCAACCAAATCGCGTCACATATGAAATAGTTTTGAATAGGTCGGTCCCGGGTCCACTTCCCGAAAGAAAAATTATCCCATATTTTAATTTGGGCATAGCGCTATCCACATACCAAATTTGAACCAAATCGGGCCACATTTGAAATGGTTTTGAATAGGTCGGTCCCGAGTCCACTTCCCGGAAGAAAAATTATCCCATATTCCAACTTGGGCATAGCGCAACCCACACACCAAATTTCAACCAAATCGCGTCACATATGAAATAGTTTGGAATAGGTCAGTCCCGGTAGCACTTAGGAACATAAAAAATAGATAACAACCATCGCGCAGACCCAACGAATATACATACAAAATTTCATTAATAGAAGATTAGTATAGAAAAGCAAAAATCCCGTTATTTGGTTTATTTTCTTTCATTTCTCATTACACGTTTCTTGGAATAAGACCTCTGATTTTGTCCAGCTTACTTGTTCTACACGGAACACTGTGCGACGTCTTAAACTGACCAAGAACCGATTCCCCAGCTTCGAGAAAGAAGGCTTGGGAAAAACTTCGTTAATGGATTATGTTATTGAACTCCAACCAAATGTCCGTCCGATTAAACAAAGATATTTTCCTATATCTCCTGCAGTGAAAAAGCTTGTCCATGCAGAAATCGATGAGATGCTTAAGATAGGTGTAATTGAGGAGTCTCCAAACAGTCCATGGTCCAGGCCGATTGTCTTAGTGAAAAAGCCTAGTAAAGTCCGTTTGTGTCTAGGCTCTATGAAAGTAAATAGCGTTGCCGTGAAGGACGCCTACCCCCTCCCACATATAGATGGTATCTTGAGTAGAATACCAAAGGCTAAATTTATTAGTTCCCTTGATCTGAGAGGTTCCTTTTGGCAAATTCTTCTAGCAGAAAATTACAGAGATTACACCTGTTTTACTGTCCCTAATCGTCCGCTTTACCGATACTGTAATGCCTTTGGGTCTATGTAACGCCCCACAAGCACTATGTCGCTTGATGGATCGCGTAATCCCGCCCCAGTTAAAGAACCAAGTGTTTGTCTACTTGGATGACCTTTTGATTGTGTCGGAAGATTTCGAGACGCACATGTCCGTTTTGACCGAAGTTGCCCATTGCCTTAGGAAAGCAGGTTTGACACTTAATATTGATAAAAGCAAGTTTTGCATAAAGGAAGTGCGATATCTCGGTTACGTTGTTGGCGATGGAACTCTTAGAACTGATCCCGATAAAATTGCGGCTGTTACAAACTATCCTGCTCCTACTCAAGTGAAGCAGTTGAGCCGTTTTCTAGGTATGGCTGGGTGGCCCAGACGTTTTGTGGACAATTTTGCTACTGTCACCACACCACTGACTAACTTCCTAAAGAAAAGCAAAGACTTCGTTTGAAACGACGAAACCCAAAAAGCGTTCGATACCCTTAAGGAAAAACTATGCAGTGCCCCTGTCCTTACCAGCCCAAATTATGGTAAGCCATTCATTATCCAGTGCGATGTGAGCAAGCTTGGTGTTGGTGCTGTTTTATCCCAGAAGAACGACGATGGGATCGAAGTCCCAATAGCCTACTTCTCACAAAAGCTCAACAAGGCTCAGAGTAACTATAGTGTTACTTAGCCTTAAAAAGTTTAGAGCATATGTAGAGGGGCAAAACTTCACCATCGTCACAGCCCATGCCAGCTTGCAATGGCTCATGCGCCAGACAGACCTGTCTAGTCGACTAGCTCGATGGTCCCTTAAGCTTCAGGGATATCGATTTAAGATCGAACATAGGAAAATGTAGTACCCGATTGTTTGTCACGACAGAATTTCGAAGACATTAATAAAATAGAAGTCAGTCCGATACTTGACCTTAAGTCGCCTGAGTTTTCGTCTGAAGAATACCAGAAGCTAATAAGTAAAGTCCGTAATAACAAAAGCCGCTTACCGGATCTGCAAGTTGCAGATGATCGTTTATACAAAGGAACCAAATACCCGGATGGAAACCCTGCAAGGGAAGCTTTTAACTGGAAGCTATGGATTCCAAAAACTCGAATTGACAGAGCTATTCAACATGCCCATGTCCCTTAAGCTTCAGGGATATCGATTTAAGATCGAACATAGGAAAATGTAGTACCCGATAGTTTGTCACGACAGAATTTCGAAGACATTAATAAAATAGAAGTCCGTCCGATACTTGACCTTAAGTCGCCTGAGTTTTCGTCTGAAGAATACCAGAAGCTAATAAGTAAAGTCCGTAATAACAAAAGCCGCTTACCGGATCTGCAAGTTGCAGATGATCGTTTATACAAAGGAACCAAATACCCGGATGGAAACCCTGCAAGAGAAGCTTTTAACTGGAAGCTATGGATTCCAAAAACTCGAATTGAGAGAGCTATTCAACATGCCCATTCACCACCCAACAAATGTCACGGAGGTATAACAGCTCAACCTAATATAAACGCACAGCGTGAGTTTTCTGTCAAACTTGTCTCATGCCCATACAACTTGTATGAGAGTAACCGAAATAGAATTGCGTGCGCTAAAAGCTAACTCAAAATCCCAGATTTTTGTGCGTGACGTTTTGAATTGAGGTTATGGTAATTTTACAAATTATTGTTTGATCATTTTCGTTGCTTTAGAGAACTGTTTTAGACAAATATCTGAATTTAAAACGTCAACCTAATGTTGTAAACACAAATTTGACCTTCTATATGCAATAAAACTATTCATATTTAGACCAATAAAAGCCACGCACGGGCTTTAATTTAGGTTACTCAAATAATTGCGTATGGACTTCTGTGCGTCCGCAAACGCTGTGCGTTTATATTAGGTTGAGCTGTAACGAAGACATTAGAGCGCCTTCGGTTGAACTTTTATTGGCCGGAAATGGTCGCTAACGTTAAGGATTACATAAACAGTTGTGATATTTGTCGCCAAAGCAAGGCGCCTAATGTTACGCTACGAAATCCAATGTCCACGCAATACACCATCCAACCTCCGTTTCAAAAATTGTATATAGATTTACTGGCCCCGTATCCCCAATCCACGCAAAGCAATATAAGCATCTTAATTGTCCTTGACCACCTTAAGAAATTCCCTTTACTGACATACCTGCTAAAACATCAACACAAACAGTTTCTCAAAAAAAAATCCACCAGTTTCCCCTGCGTATATACCTAGTATTTGTTAATACCCCTGTTTGTTAAAACTAGCTCTCTGACCAAGGGCTGTTATTTCGCTACCCCCCTGCCTAAACCGTCAGTTATCCTCCCCCCAATAAAGTCATCCTCCGAGCAGCTCCTTGCAGCGGGACTGCTCAAGACTCTCCTGATCCGGGCTGGTATTGAATCCAACCCGGGACCAAGAGAATGGATCTGCTGTATATGCTGGAAAGAAAGTTGCTCCGGACTAAATCCCTCTACTCATAGGCCCGCTAGTTTTTATAGAACTTTTGTGGCCCCTTGCTGTTCACGTCCTACGACGTCCCGTGGCCGTCGTCGATCAAGTATCGCTCCGCCACATATGTCTGACTCTGTCACCTCAGTCTCCACGACTAGCATTTCAAATGCACCTCAGCAAGTAGACTTTCCTAGCGGTCGCTCACGCCCCCAGGCGTCAACATCTCACACAGCAGCTCACAGCTAATCCCTACGTAGCACTTCCCAAGTGGATTTGAGCAATGCTGAGCGTCCGCTATCTCCCGCCCCCTCAGTCAGCCCCTCTTCTTCCAGCATTAGCACGAGTATAAGTCACAACAATCAGCTCCTGGTCCCTTATACTACGTGCACTGTTTGTCGGTTAAGATTATACACGCCTTTGGCATCGGTCAAGTGCAATAACTGCCTTGGCCTGTGTCATCTGCTTATATGCTCTGGACTCGCAAACAGGAACTTATGGACTGATACTTACGTTGCGCCATGCTGTCGAGCTACGCAACCTTCAACGTCATCTGAATCGCCTCTACCTTCTGGTAACGCGATTCCTTCGACTTCAAGAATGCGTCGTAGTGCGCGACCCAGCCTATTACCACCTAGGCATGCGCATCAGTCACTGACCCCCAGCATCAACTCTACTCCCCCTTCGCACTTCGCAATCCTGCAATTTAATTGCAACGGCCTAACCGGCAAAATAGTTGAGATTACAAACCTCATGAAGCGACACAAAATCAAAATCGCTGCTATTCAGGAGACAAAGCTCGGTGGAAGGTCAACTCTTCTGACCTGCAACGGGTACAATGTACACCGTTGTGATCGTGCGAGAGGGCTTGGGGGTGGTCTTGCATTCATCACGCATCATACTGTGCAGTATCGTCTATTTGAGCCTGACATCGACCCGAGGGACACCACCTTAGAACGTCAAGGTATGGTTGTCCGGTCAGGCGATGTCGACTTGGAAATCATAAACGTATATATACCTCCTGTCACCTGCTGTCCAAGGGATTATCACTCCGACATTCGTGCGTTACTCAGGGGTGAGAACCGTGTTATCCTTGGTGACTTCAACGCACACCACGACCTGTGGCACTCCAGCTTACAGGCCGATGGTAGGGGGCAGGAGCTGGCTGATCAAATAGACGATTCGACGTTCTGCACGGTTAATGGGGATGCCCCCACTAGAGTGGCGGTAAACTGCTCTAGCTCGCCGGACATCACCATAGTCAGCGCAGGTCTTACAAACTGCGTTGACTGGCGACCGATGCTGACGCTTGCTTCGGATCACCTACCCATTGTGCTCTCTATCGATCGCCCCACCGACTTTGTCACTTCTGACAATCGCACCTTTGTTAACTTTAACAAAGCCGACTGGGAGAGTTTCTTGACATCTACAGAGAGCGCCTTCGCTGCTCTCCCCACCCCGTCTGACGTACGAGAAGGGGAAAAGGCGTTTCGTATGGCCCTAGTCAACACATTCCGTCAGGTAGAATAAAGGAAGTACGTCCATTCTTCCCCGCAGAGGCAGCGGCCCTGGCAAATGAACGTGACCATATTAGACGCCTCGACCCTACGGATCCTCAAATAAAGGATCTTAATGCGGAAATCAGACGCTTAGTAGATAAACACAAACGCGCTAAGTGGGAAGAGCACCTAAGGTCTTGTAACCTCTCGGCTGGAGTTGGCAAATTATGGTCGACGGTGAAATCTTTGTCCAGCCCGACTAAACCCAACGCCAAAATATCCATCGCCTTCGGCCATAAGGTTCAGTCGAAACCTAAACGATGCGCGAGCGCTTTCTGCCGACAGTTTGTAATGCATCCTCCGTTGGACAAAGAGATTCGCCGAGCCACCAGGGAAGCGCATAAACCCAAAAACAGCGATGCGGCCATTGCCATCTCCACAACAGAAGTACATGAGGCAATACGGAGATCCAAGAAAACCAAGTATATAGGCCCCGATGGCATCTCCATGCTGATGCTAAAACACCTCGGCGACGAAGGCATAAGATATCTAACACACATTTTCAACCTTTCCCTGTCCACCTTTGTCATTCCTGAAAGATGGAGACAGGCAAAGGTGGTCCCACTACTAAAACCTGGCAAGCCAGCTGCCGTAGGGGAGTCATATCGCCCGATATCACTTCTCTCGCCAGTAGTGAAAGTGTTGGAATCTATCTTACTACCATATTTCACCGCTAATTTGCAGATCGCCGAACATCAGCATGGTTTCCGCAAAAACCACAGCACCACCACCGCGCTGAACGCCATTACCACTCAGATAGGGGACGGACTAAACCAAAAGCGTCCAAACCACAGGACAGTGCTAGTTGCGCTTGATTTGGCCAAAGCTTTTGACACGGTCAACCATGCGCGACTATTGAAAGTCCTGGAAGAATCGTCCCTTCCCCCCTGTCTTAAACGTTGGACTGCCAACTATTTGAGTGGCCGTCAATCGTCGGTTGAATTCAGAGGCGCCCGATCAAAGCCCAGAATAGTTAAACAAGGGGTGCCACAGGGTGGTGTCCTATCCCCGTTTCTGTTTAACTATTATATACCGAAACTTCCCCCCCCACCAGAGGGTGTCAACGGGCCCCTCCATTGAAGAACTCTGCTCTCGCATAAACTCTTACCTCCCAGTCGTGTCCTAAGTCGCTAGCTGGCAGCACTTGGGGCAAAGACAAAGAAACGTTACTAGCTACATACAAAGCAATTGGTCAGCCGGTACTGACCTACGCGACACCTGTATGGTCGTCGGGGCTAGCAGACACACACTGGACGAGGCTTCAGGTCTGCCAGAATACCTCCCTTCGAACCGCCACTGGGTGTCTTCTTATGTCTCCTGAGCACCACCTTCACAATGAAGCGAAAATGCTCGCCGTTAAAGAGCATAGCGAGATGCTGACCAGGCAATTCCTGTTCAACTGTTGCAAACCGCAGCACCCGAACGGACGCCTGGTCAACGAAAATCCGCCCCCCAGGAGGATAAGAAGCCACCTACGCAAACACTTCGATGAGATCCGGCACCTGATTTCCACGCCGTTTGATCCTAAGGTGCACCGGCAGGTCTTCACCCTTATCCACACCGATTCGGTAAATTCCTATGTCAGCTCTATCTCAGCGAACGCCGTTCTTCAGGCAACAACTCCACCCGTTGCCGAAGAGGAGCGTGGCCTGCCTAGGGAGACTAGAGTGATGCTGGCCCAACTCCGGTCTGGATATTGTAATAGGTTAAACTCTTACCTATCCAGACTGAACCCCGACTTGCCTAATGTTTGTCCGGCATGTGGCTTGTCCCCCCATAATACTAACCACCTTTTCGTCTGCTCAGCTGAGCCTACTCTTCTAACACCCACATCCCTCTGGTCCGCCCCTGTCGAAGCCGCTAGCTTTCTAGGACTGCCGTTAGGAGAGCTTGATGACAATATTGGGTAGATACTGACTACCTAGGCAGGGCTACGTAGCGTTACAACAACAACAACAACCGGAAAGACTTTTTCTTTATTTCCTGGACGAGCGAGAGAACGGGCAAGGTTAGCAGAGATTGTGACATATTCAACAGTGAGGCTAGCAAGTTACCTACTCCAGTCAACTTAAAGTAATTAAATAAATAATAAAAAAAAAGTTTAAAGTGCAAATTACTTAGCTACAATTGCAAATATTGCGCGGAAACTCTCTGCTGACCAAATCAGTTCTATAAGCAGGTAGATTGAAATCATTTCTGCTTCGTGTATTTACAGAGTGCCTATCTCTAAGATATTTTATGCTACTCTTCAGATAATCCGGCAGGTTACCTTCTATTATGTTTTTAATAAATTTCATTCTATAGTAAAAAAGCTGTTGTTTAATACTTAACCAATTTAGAGAAGATAGCATGTCCCTTATGGGTGTGTCATAGCGTTTTTTTGAGAATAAACCTCATTGCTGGGTTCTGTTGCTTTTGCAGTTTATATATCTGACTATCTCTATATCATAAAAAATATTGTAGGACAGTAAATAAAATGAGGTTCGATTTTGGATCTATAAACCATGACCTTGTATTTTTTACTTAAAAATTTGCAGGTTCTTTGCATAAAGTAAATTTTTTTGGCTATTTTACCCACTGTGAAGTCAACATGTTCATTAAAGTTTATTTTCTTCTTTATTTTTACTCCTAAGTATTTGATTTTGTTAACTTTCTCAATTGCTTGTTTATGCTTAGGTTTCGCATCTCACTATTTTGGAAATTCCGTCTGGATATAACCATAAACTTAGTTTTGTTGACATTCGCTTTTAGTCTGTTAACGCATAACCACTCGTAAACTAGGCTTAGGTCTTCCTGTAGTTTATTGTATATTTCAGTTACACTGTCTCCACTAAGCATCAGTAGTGTATCATCAGCGAACAGTTTGATATCGCAGTGCTTTATGGAACTAGTTATATGATTACTATATATACCTATGTTGAACAATATGGGTGCCAGCAATGACCCTTGCGGTTTTGTTTGATAAGGAAGATCCAATGATTGTCGTTTGATATCTATTCGTAGTGAAATCTTTAAACCGCTTAAGCTCCGAGCCTTTTACACCGATATTGCCCAACTTTTTTAGTAGCAGGTTTTGGTCAATTGTCTGAAATGCTCGTCTTAAATCCAAAAATACTGCTGTTTGTTTCTGCTCAAGTCTTCTTTCCAGTTAGCTATCACCAAATTCAAAGCACTTTCACAAGATTATTATTATTATTAGATATTATTATTAAAGAAAGTGGCTGTGACTGTAAGACAAAGTCTGTTTTATCACATCATCGGTTTTTAATACAAAATAAATTAGCTTAAATCAAACTAAAATTAAGGTTTAAGTTTAAATTAAATTTATGTTAAAGCTAGAAACTTAACTTTTATGAAATTAGTAATACACTTAAATCAAAAAACTAGAAATATCTTAGTTAGCTGCCGAAGGAAGAAGAGAAGAAAGGCAGAGAAATATAGTATTGTAGTTAAGTTTCAATGGCATTTATTACACTAAGCTGAAGTATCCATAAATCACCTTCTTGTAGTTGCTTCTACTCAAAGCACCCTTGATAGAATTAGGAATAGAGTTCCAGAGCCTTACAGCATTTACAAAAAAAGCCTCGATGAGGACAAATAAGAGTATCTGGGAATTATTAAGTTACGATGCCTACAAGACTTAGATTTTAGTTTTTCATAAAGATATTGCGGTTTTCTGAATTCAATGAGTTTGAACAGGTAAATGCAGCTACGAGCCGCAATGTAATCAAAAATACTGCATCCAAGGACTTCGCGCTTCCATGGAGAGATGTGATCATATTTTTTTAGACCATGCACGTAGCGCGTGACATTGTTGAACGCAACGTCAACTTTATGACGCGAGACAGAGTCAAATTGGCTATAGACTAGTTCAGAGTACGTTATGTGAGGCACAATCAGCTGGCTTGTTTCAATGGGCGTAAACGAGGCAGACATTCTTAATCTACGTAAGTCAGTATACACATTACTTACAGCCTTATTAACATGATCACTACAACTTAACATAGAATTAAACACAAAGCCCAAATTTCTAATCTTGTCAGTAAACGAGAGGACACTACTACCAACAAACAGATGTGGGATAGATTCAACGTGCACAACACTGTTACAAATGGGCAACACATACGACTTTTTAGCATTTAAGCTGAGACAGTTCTAAACTAAATACTTTACGAGCTGATCTTTCACTACAGTTTTTAGAATTTTTTTGTCACACTGCAGCGTGTTTATTGGCCTAATTTCGTCAGCCCTAATTGTATTTTTGACTTTCTGTATTGGCACAACTATAGATGATTTCCATATGTTAGGGACCACACCTTTTTCCAGGCATTCATTTACAATTTGGGCATAGAAAAATCCAGTATAAGTTATTTAGTTTTTAACGACTCCTTCTGATACTAGCTTTTTTCCTCCAATTTTATTTTTAAACCTTCTAACTATTTCAAGTAACTCATTTGTACTTATTTTCCTAAATTTGAATACCCGAGTGCAATTTTCTCCCGCCAAAGTGTTGGTGGGACTGACGGGAGCAACTGGAATATATTGGTTTTCTAAAATGCTGTCAATGAAGTAATTATTTAAAGCCTGTGCTATTTCGTTTTCCTCTGTATACATTCGGTCGTTTATTGTTATTTTGCTTATAACATTATTTTCCTTCCCATCGATATGCAGCTTTTTAGGTGTTTCCACATAGCCTTGCTATCACCAAGATTATGAGTAATTTTAAGTTCCATGTACTTAGCTCTTTTTACCTTGATAAACCGCTTGTATTTCCGCTTGGTACTATTATATTCAGTCCATTCCCCAGTTGTCTGAGCCGTTTTGTATAATTTAATCTTATGTTTGTTTAAGTTTGTTCATAAGCTTTACAATAATTTCTTTGGAGTGTGTTAGCGTGGTCATTGCATTCGACAGTGTATTATATAGCAACGTGACCTTATTTTCTATACTAAGGTTCTCAAAGTCGGTTTAGTTATATTGCCGTAGTTCATTAACAAGATTATCACTTGAGTAGTTTTCGGTGCCCCCCATAAATTCAGAAAGCAAAAATTCAGAAATACAGAAACATTTATTCAGAAAACACTTTTCAGAAACAAAAAGTCAGAATGAAAAAGTCGGAAAAAACTTTTCAGAAACAAAAAGTCAGAATGAAAAATTCAGAAAACTTTTTTCAGAAAAGAGTGGCACGCGGAAGGACATCACCGTGGCGGTAGCCACGGCTATGGCACACATCCGGAGTTGGAATGGCGTAGCCCAGGGTTATTTTTTGAAGCGCGGCCGAAGGCCGCCTACGCGGAAAGGTGTTCTGCACATAAAAAACGTGGATCGGGCCCCGAATTGGGGATCTGCGCCAAATTTAATGTTTTTTCTGCCGTCTGGTTACTTTCTGAATTTTTACTTTCTGAATTTTTACTTCTGAATTTTTACTTCTGAATTTTGACTTCTGAATTTTGACTTCTGAATTTTGACTTTCTGAAAAAAAGTTTCTGAAAATATGTGTTTCTGAATTTTTGTTGTCTGAATTTATGACGGGAGCCGTAGTTTTCCCAAGAAGTTATGGTTCTTCTAGCTCTCATTTGGCAAGTTTTATATAATTTTATTTTAAACTGAATCGTTTCGTGATCCAATCTTACACATGAAATCGAATTGTTGTTAGTAAACAATAGGTCAATCATTGTTTCATAATCTTCTCCGCTTCGTGTATAAAAATCAATTTTTTGTTCCATAGCAAGGACCGGAATAAATCAACTAGCTGTCTACTGTAAGTGGTGCTATTGTAAAGATTGATATTGAAATCACCTATAAATATTGTGGTATCCTGTGTTACGCAATTAACATTTAAAATGTTGTGTAAGTACGTTATTAAGTCCGCATCACTCGAGCTCGGCGAATGATAGACTAGAGCAATCTGATATTTAGGAACAAAGTTTTTGATTTTAATGATTATACACCAGGTATTTTTACCTAACGCCTTATTGTAGATTGTTCTGTATTGTATTGACTCTTTTGCATAAATCAAAGCTCCTCCTTTGTGCCTACTGTGTGAGTTACATACTATAAGTTTGTACGTTTGTATCTGTAATTCTTGACTGGTACTTTCGCTAGTCGCACAAGTCTCCGAACAGAAGACCAAGTATGGTTTTTTTACTTCTATTAGACGCTCCAGCTCAAATTTATTTGCAACAGACCACACACCAGCTTTTGTTGTTTTTGTTTCTTCCATCTAGGTTGACAAAAGTTTTACTAAATTACATATCCACACACATACGGTATTGTTTTTTTCTTTCTCGGATAAATCGAAGTTTTTTTCTTTGCTTCATTCTCACTTAAATATTTAATTTGTAACCAAACCTAGCTTTGCCTCTCGCTCGCGGTATTTTCACTCACTTGGTTCTCACCCCATTCGAGCGACTACAGTGGGCAGAACAAAAATAACACAGAAACGAGCTGAAGTCAGTAGGATAAATTTGTATTTTTAATAATATTTTCAGTATATTGCGATTGTTTGTCATATAAGTAAGAAATGTTGGTAAATCACAATTTGTATTAAAAGACCGTCATACCTAGTTGCTCGAAGCCTTTAGCACTACGCCAAAGCGAGGAGGCCTCAACGCTACTCCGAAATGCTTTGCATGTACATACATATGTAAGTAAGTAATATGCTATTGAAATGAAATTATAATTTATTTTTCACGTTCATCCTTATGTACATACTCATTTACCTATGCTAGTGCGATTGTACACCTGAAGCCAGTGTGCCTAGCTTTTGGTTACGTTATCTAAGCTTCTCAGATAAGAAAGGGGACTTGAGTATGCCTACATACATACATATGTACATATGGATGAGTTTTTTTGCTTGAACTGCAATTGCTAAAGATAATGATCAAAAAAATTTGGTTTTTTTTTCTTCTCTCTCATTTAATTGAATTGTGACAACAAAGTAACAAATATAATTATTTTTAGTTGTTTTTTCTTCTTTTTGTGACGCTCTCCTTTTGCGGGCAAATATACATATGTATGTATGTGAATATTTAGTTTCTTACCTAAAATTTCCATATCGTTTTACAAAGATGGTTCAATGACCACATAAAGATAGAAATCAGCTGTTGAGGAAGGTTAGTAATCCACATTTGATTATACCCTCTAAGAAAATTTGTAAAGCTTAAGTTCTAAGAAAAAAAAAACAAGGAATATATATAAATCTCTATATACTAGCATTCTAAGTGGTAATTTTGTGACATATTCAATTTGTTTAAAAAGAAAATAGAAGATATCGGCTTTTCTTACTTTTATTTCAAAATTTTATAATGTCTTGAATTGTAGTAATAAAATATTGTTAACATGAGTACTTAAATCTATTAGTTTGGTCTGATCAAAGGAAGTGGGGGGTAGTCTATTGGGGCCTTTATTCCAACTTAAAGGCCAAGGTAGGGTGGGTGCAGAGCAGCCCGAAACGTATACGTGTGCTGCCAGTTGATAGCGTGGTACGTTCGGTAAAGTAAGTACTTTGGTCAAAGGGATAATTGGTTGGTGTTTTGTGTAGTGTGCAAGTATAAATAGTTCTCGTTAGGACTATAGATTAGGGAGAAAGTTTCTTGGTCCTGCAATTGCTTAGTTACTGAAGCTGAAGCTCCTGGAACAAACCTACTCAAACGTTTCATGACACCCTTTTCCATAAGTCCCATAACATTCATACTGTTACTTTCCTTATTTATTATACTGCTATTTGTAACTTTGCTTGTATACTTATATGTAATAGATAGGCATAAGAAAAATGCTCAATCGTCGCTTACGTTTGTGTGTAACAGCGCTGATACCGATGACAATATTACAAGTTAAGGAGTATCCATATTATTTGGCTAGTTCCAATAACGTCAGGAAACCTTGAGTACTGCTCGTGTGTTTGGTGTACCGTATATCAAAACCATATGCAACGAATTGAGTCTATACAAAAGCAATTCGTGATTTTTGCTTACGCGGCCTCAGTTGGACCCCTTATATTAATCTACCCCCTTACAGAAACCGGCTTCTTCTGAATAATTTACCCACTCTGGAAAATCGCAGAATTTTACTAGGGGTAATGTTTCTCCATAAGCTGATTATTGTTGAAAATGACTCTTCTGAACTAGTAGGCAAACTTAATTTTGCTGTACCTGCTAGAAGGTCCAGACACTACGTCCCGTTTTATTTACCTCTTCGTCATTCAAACTTCGTCAAAAATAGTCCCCTGCTTATCTGGTGTTCGTACTACAATGACTTGTCTTGCTGTATAAGCTTTGAACGTACAATTGCCACTTTACGTAACGACATACTTGCATATCAAACCAGACTTTACAAGTAGATTGGAAACTCGTCCTTTTCACTCCTCTTTTATCTCTTGGATTTATTCGGCCTCTCCAACCATCCACTTGTGGAATATGTTAGACTTAAGATTATTTTGCTATGTTAAGTTTTCTTTTGTAACACTTTGTAATTTATAATAGAATGTTCTATATTCGACCGCTTTGTGTTAGTGTCGACTTAAAATAAAATAAAAAATAAAAAATGAAAGTGAATAATGTAGGAATAAATAAGCCACACCTTTTAGCCGAAATGCAATCAAAAATTGATAACATAATTGGGAAATGTCGCAACCTTATCCCTATTCAATGGCACTTAAAGAAGAAATCGAACGCCAAATAGAGCAGCTTCTAGATAACGGAATAATTACGACGTCAAAATCTTTGTACAACTCACCAGTCTGGATAGTCGACAAAAAATTAGATGCCTCTGTTAAAAAGAAATACCGGATGGTTATCGATTATCAAAAGCTGAATTCAGGAAATAAATGAAGCTCTCGCAAACCTCGGGAAAAAATCACTATTTACAGTTATTGACTTTAAAATTGGATTTCACCAGATACCACTCCCTGAATCCGTTATAGAGAAAACGGCATTTTCTGTGAAAAATGGGAAATACGAATTTCTCCGATTGCCATTCGGGCTAAAGAATGCTTCGTCCATATTTTAACTCTCACTAGACGATATCCTCCGGCAACATATTGGTGTAAGATGTTACGTCTACATCGACGCCGTGATTATATTTGAAAAAAAAAAAAACAAAGAGGAGCATTTAAAAAATATTGAATTAGTATTCAGAACTATAGAGAGGGCAAACATGAAAATAAAGATAAGATAAGTGTGAATTTGCGAAACAGGAAGTCGAGCTTCTGGGCTACGTCGTTACCCCGGCAGGAATAAAAAGATAGGTAATATGCCTCCCCTTAAAAATCCTAAGGACTTTATTTCGTTCCTTGGCATGGGAGGCTATTATAGAAGGTTTATTCAAGATTTTGTCAAGATAGCTAAAGCACTTACTGCCATCAAGGAAGCAATCCATTTCCCTAGATCAGGAAGCATTAAGAGCATTCGATAAAATAAGATAAGATAAGAATATTAGAGAAATAGTTAGAGAGGATCGAAAAAGTACAGTAGATACCGAAAAAGGGCATTACCAATGCACATCAGCAAGTAGACCTTCTTAGCGGCCGCTCACGCCCCCAGGCGTTAACATCTCACACAGCAGCTCACGGCTACTCCCTACGTAGCACTTCCCAAGTGGATTTGAGCAATTCTGAGCGTCCGCTCTCTCCAGCCCCCTCAGTCAGAACCTCTTCTTCCAGCATTAGCACGAGTATAAGTCACAACCATCAGCTCCTGGTCCCTTATACTACGTGCACTGTTTGTCGGTTAAGATTATACACGCCTTTGGCATCGGTCAAGTGCAATAACTGCCTTGGCCTGTGTCACCGGCTTATATGCTCTGGACTCGCAAACAGGAACTTATGGACTGATACTTACGTTGCGCCATGCTGTCGAGCTACGCAACCTTCAACGTCATCTGATTCAACTCTACCTTCTGGTAACGCGATTCCTTCGACTTCAAGAATGCGCCGTAGTGTGCGACCCAGCCTACTACCACCTAGGCATGCGCATCAGTCCCTGACCCCCAGCATCAACTCTGCTCCCCCTTCGCACTTCGCTATCCTGCAATTTAATTGCAACGCCCTAACCGGCAAAATAGGTGAGACTACAAATTACATGAAGAGACACAACATCAAGCTCGCAGCAATTCAGGAGACAAAGCTCGGTGGAAGGTCGACTCTTCAGACCTGCAACGGGTACAATGTACACCGTTGCGATCGCGCGAGAGGGCTTGGGGGTGGACTTGCATTCATCACGCATCAAACTGAGCCTGACATCGACCCGAGGGACACCACCTTAGAACGTCAAGGTATGGTTGTCCGGTCAGGCGATGTCGACTTGGAAATCATAAACGTATATATACCTCCTGTCACCTGCTGTCCCAGGGATTATCACCCCGACATTCGTGCGTTACTCAGGGGTGAGAACCGTGTTATCCTTGGTGACTTCAACGCACACCACGACCTGTGGCACTCCAGCTTACAGGCCGATGGTAGGGGGCAGGAGCTGGCTGATCAAATAGACGATTCGACGGTTAATGGGGATGCCCCCACTAGAGTGGCGGTAAACTGCTCTAGCTCGCCGGACATCACCATAGTCAGCGCAGGTCTTATAAACTGCGTTGACTGCCGACCGATGCTGACGCTTGCTTCGGACCACCTACCCATTGTGCTCTCTATCGATCGCCCCACCGACTTTGTCACTTCTGACAATCGCACATTTGTTAAGTTTAACAAAGCCGACTGGGAGAGTTTCTTGACATCTACAGAGAGCGCCTTCCCTGCTCTCCCCACCCCGTCTGACGTACGAGAAGGGGAAAAGGCGTTTCGTATGGCCCTAGTTTCAGACTCCCATCAACACATTCCGCCAGCTAAAATAAAGGAAGTGCGTCCATTCTTCCCCGCAGAGGCAGTGGCCCTGGAAAATGAGCGTGACCATATTAGAAGCCTGGACCCTACGGATCCTCAAATAAAGGATCTTAATGCGGAAATCAGACGATTAGTATATAAATACAAACGCGCTAAGTGGGAAGAGCACTGAAGGTCTGTAACCTCTCGGCTAGGGTTGGCAAATTATGGCCGACGGTGAAATCTTTGTCCAACCCGACTAAACACAATGATAACATATCCATCGCCTTCGGCAGGGAAGCGCATAAACCCAAAAACAGCTATGCGCCCATTGCCATCTCCACAACAGAAGTTCATGAGGCAATTCGGAGATCTAAAAACACCAAGTATATAGGCCCCGATGGCATTTCCATGCTGATGCTAAAACACCTCGGCGACGAAGGCATAAGATACCTAACACACATTTTTAACCTATCCCTGTACACCTTTGTCATTCCTGAAAGATGAAGACAGGCAAAGGTGGTCCCACTACTAAATCCTGGCAAGCCAGCTGCCGTAGGGGAGTCATATCGCCCGATATCACTTCTCTCGCCAGTAGTGAAAGTGTTGGAATCTATCTTATTACCATATTTCACCGCTAACTTGCGGCTCGCCGAACATCAGCATGGTTTTCCCAAAACCACAGCACCACCACCGCTCTGAACGCCATCACCACTCAGATAGGGGACGGACTAAACCAAAAGCGTCCAAACCACAGGACAGTGCTAGTTGCGCTTGACTTGGCCAAAGCTTTTGACATGGTCAACCATGCGCAATTATTGAACGACCTGGAAGATTCGTCCCTTCCCCCCTGTCTTAAACGTTGGACTGCCAACTATTTGAGCGGCCGTCAATCGTCGGTTGAATTCAGTTAAACAAGGGGTGCCACAGGGTGGTGTCCTATCCCCGTTTCTGTTTAACTATTATATATCGAAACTTCCCCCCCCACCAGAGGGTGTCTCGATCTTCTCACACGCCGATGATTGTACGATACTGGCAACAGGCCCCTCCTTTGAAGAACTCTGCTCTCGCATAAACTCTTACGTCCCAGCCGTGTCGGAATTTTTCGCTGGTAGAAAGCTGGCATTGTCACCGAATAAGTCCTCGGCTACCTTATTTACGACGTGGACAACGCAAGTGAACATGGAATTAGACGTCTACGTTGATAGTGTCAAGCTACCAACTGTCTCACACCCCAAAATCTTAGGGGTGACGTTTGATAACATGTTCAAATACGGCGCTCATGTTACCGCAATTGTCAATAAAGTCCAAAGCCGTAACAAAATCCTCAAGTCGCTAGCTGGCAGCACTTGGGGCAAAGACAAAGAAACGTTACTAGCTACATACAAAGCAATTGGTCAGCCGGTACTGAGCTACGCGACGCCTATAAGGTCGTCGGGGCTAGCTGACACACACTGGACGAGGCTTCAGGTCTGCCAGAATACCTCCCTTCGAACCGCCACTGGGTGTCTTCTTATGTCTCCTGAGCACCACCTTCACAATGCCCTTAAAGAGCAAAGCGAGATGCTGACCAGGTAATTCCTGTTCAACTGTTGCAAACCGCAGCACCCGAACGGACGCCTAGTCAACGAAAATCCGCCCCCCAGGAGAATAAGAAGCCACCTACGCAAACACTTCGATGAGATCCGGCACCTGATTTCCACGCCGTTTGATCCTAAGGTGCACCAACAGGTCCTCACCCTTATCCACACCGATTCGGTAAATTCCTATGTCAGCTTTATCCCAGCGAACGCCGTTTTTCAGGCAACAACTCCACCCGTTTCCGAAGAGGAGCGCGGGCTGCCTAGGGAGACTAGAGTGATGCTGGTTAAACTCTTACCTATCCAGACTGAACCCCGACTTGCCTAATGTTTGTCCGGCGTGTGGCTTGTCACCCCATAATACTAACCACCTTTTCGTCTGCTCAGCTGAGCCTACTCTTCCAACACCCATATCCCTCTGGTCCGCCCCTGTCGAAGCCGCTAGGTTTCTAGGACTTCCGTTAGAAGAGTTTGATGATACTACTGGGTAAGATACTGACTCCCTAGGTAGGGCTAAGTAGCGCTACAACAACAACAACAACAGCAACTAATCGAATCCAACCCCGGACCAATATACTGGATCTGCTGCGGGTGCCCCCCATAAATTCAGAAAGCAAAAATTCAGAAATACTGTTTTTCAGAAACATTTATTCAGAAAACACTTTTCAGAAACAAAAAGTCAGAATGAAAAAGTCGGAAAAAACTTTTCAGAAACAAAAAGTCAGAATGAAAAATTCAGAAAACTTTTTTCAGAAAAGAGTGGCACGCGGAAGGACATCACCGTGGCGGTAGCCACGGCTATGGCACACATCCGGAGTTGGAATGGCGTAGCCCAGGGTTATTTTTTGAAGCGCGGCCGAAGGCCGCCTACGCGGAAAGGTGTTCTGCACATAAAAAACATGGATCGGGCCCCGAATTGGGGATCTGCGCCAAATTTAATGTTTTTTCTGCCGTCTGGTTACTTTCTGAATTTTTACTTTCTGAATTTTTACTTCTGAATTTTTACTTCTGAATTTTGACTTCTGAATTTTGACTTCTGAATTTTGACTTTCTGAAAAAAAATTTCTGAAAAAAAATTTCTGAAAATATGTGTTTCTGAATTTTTGTTGTCTGAATTTATGACGGGAGCCATCTGCTGCGTCTACTGAAAGAAAATTTATGTTAAACGTTCGCATTCTGTTCAATGCAGTAAATGCAAGAGATGCCTTCGTAAATCTGGATGCTTAGGGCTTAATCCTGCCATCTCCAGAACCCGTACTTTCTTCAGTGCTTATAATTCACCAGTACTTATAGCGCAAACCACATGGCACCTACCATCGTCAAGCGGCCACAATAGTGGCTCTGTCTGTAAGACTGGAAGCTTTGCTATTCCCCCTCACCCACTCCCCACTGTCGCTCACGCTCATGCTCACCAATGCTCCCATCTCGCAGTCCGGTAAGGCGACGTCGATCTGCGAGTGATATATATATATACATTCCCCCTGTCACGTGCGGTCCCCGTGATTACCACCCTGATATTAGTGCGCTGCTAAGGCCTTATCCTAGTTGACTTCAAAGCAGGTGGCAATCCAACTTGCCAGCAGGTAAAACCCCGGCGCACCTGGAAGACCTACGTGGAAAACACTACATCAGAAATTCTGGAGAACGTGAGTAACGCCACTTGGCATCGTGTACCCAGTGGAGACAACCCAGCAGATCTTGGAACCCGTAGATGCACACCCAGGGATTTAGCCAACAGCTCGCTATGGTGGCAAGACCCAGAATGGCTGTCAAAATCACCAACGTTCTGGCCCACCGGAACAAAGGCGCACTCAAGCATTTCATACAGTGGTAACCCTGGATCCACTGGAGTGCTTCTCTTCCTACCCCATAGAGCTACGACTCGTTGCGTACATGTAAGTAAGTTCATATGAGTAAGTTCGTCATGCGAAAGTTCGCATAATCCTGTAGACACAACTCAAATATTACACTGCGGAAGTTTCAAATCTACAAGCCAGCAGACCACTCGCCAAAAAGATCCCATTACTACCTCTGAACCCTATGCTCGATGAAACAGGCTCAATACGAGTCAATGGTCGGCTCACAAACGCTAACCTCAGCTCTAATGAGCGTCACCCTATTGTCATACCCGATAACTCTCGCTTCTGCTACTTATATATACATATATAGAGATATGGCGCGATATACTACAGTTATATCATCAACCTTCCCTTATCCGACGGATGTCATTCGCGAAAAATGGGTTGCGGATCTGAGTTACAAAACTTTAAAAAATCAACTTTATCGATTTCCTTTAAATCTACTAGCCTATTCAACACAAGAAATAGAAGAAAATATCTTGACAATGTCGTTTTTTTAATTTTAAAGGTTAAATCCGCAACTGTTTTCACGCGAATCGATTCGCACTCCCTTCGCAAAGCATCCGTCGGATACCGTAATAGGCATGAATACCTCCACACCACGGCGGCCGCCAACTAACTTGCTATTACTCCTAGATTTTATGCAAACGAACTTGTTTCATGAGGAAAAGCAACACATGATCCGCATGATAAAACAAGAATATTATATCACTCGACTCAAACAAAAGGTAAAGAAGTGCATATTTCACTGCAAGACCGCCACTGTCTATAGGCAGCAGGCCAAATATCAAATAATCGCCACACTCCCTCCTGAAAGGTTCACCTACTCACTGCCATTCCATACCTCCTATCGATTTTGCGGGACCTTTCTTGGTTATAACCTCTAATCTGCGAAAAGTATCGTACGAAAAGGCAAAAACAAAGAAGAAAAGCAAACAAAACGGAAGTGTTTTTTTCGAGTTCGTTAATGTTTTTAAAATTCTTTAGTTTGTATGCTGTAATACTCACATAAGTTAGTGAAAATATACAAAGCCGCAGCAGGGGCAGTACTGTGTATAAACAACTAAGTGAATTTTTGAGCAAATATCTTAAAAAAGCATTAATAGTTAAATTATATTTTGCTTGCACATAACTGTGAAAACAGAATGGAGGAGAAATGCGAGAGATGTCGCTAAAATTAAATGCGTTAGGATTATACAGTCTTGCAATGCAAGAAGGTTAATTTAGGTTGTGATCGCTGTCCAGTTTACGATGGTCAAACAGTGAAAAGATGTTTTAAATGCCTAGGCTTTAACCATGTAGCAAGTAACTGTACTCTAAAACAGAGATGTGGCAAATGTCTGGGGGAGCATAAGTTCAGTGACGGTAAAGAGAATAAAACTATAGACAAATGAACTAATTGCATCGATGCTAACAACCAGTTAGGCTTTAAACTTAATGCGGACCACAACATAATGAGTCACGATTGCCCAGTTTATCAAAGGAAGCTTAAACTGGAAAAGCAACGAGTTTTTTTTTTTTTTAACAACCAAAATATATGTAGTTTCTTTGTTCTATTTTCAGAAACATGTTAACGTCGGAAATAAATGCAGCCGGAACAAATATTTCACAGTTTACAGTGGTACGTCTCCAATAGCAGACATACAGGAGGCATCATTTTACTATTGAAAAAAGGAATCGAGTTCAAAGTTAGGTACAATAAGTCAATCTATAGAAATATCTGGTTAAAAAAATTCTACATTAAATGGCAAATAGGTGTGTTGTACCACTCCCCAAGTTCTAACGACATGGAATTTTTAGATCACCTTGAGACTATTTTGACCGAAGTATTGGAAACAGGCACGAACTCCCTTTTAGTTGGAGATTTGAATATAAACTTAAATGTTCATTCCACATGTAGCGGCAAGCTGAATGAAGTTTTTGCACGTAGCGCAATGAAACAATTCATAACTTTCAATACAAGAATTGCTGAGAGCTCACAAACAAGAATAGATTTATGCCAACATACTCTCCTGTGTTAATCTTTTAAACCACAGAATTTCAGATCATGAAACTGTCTCATTCTCTGTTAAAGTGAGTAATATTAACCCTCTGCGTAGGATGGTCGCATCTACATCTTGGGATAATTATACTGTTGATAGTCTAATTAACTTATTAGGAAGATGCGATTTCAGCTAACTGGGAAGTATGGAGGTCAATAGGCCTGTTTTTTTTTACATGCATATACATCTGCGTCTGCAACTAAAATAAAACGGTCATCTGCAATTGCGCTTATTCCATTATCAACGCGCATACATACATACATTTCCTCTGTTGACATTCCGGGTATTAATAAGGGATGATAAACAGATTGCTGGAAGTTGGTAAGGCAGTTTGCAAAATGAATGGGAACTTCTTGGAAGTACTGATTTTATCAGCCACTATTTCTTAGTTGCAGATAAAGTTGTGCGTAGCGGTCCACACAAATGTTAAGCGCAAAAGCAGACGCAGATAAAAAAAACACGGCTAATGATGTGCCCAATTATATACATAGCTGCTTAATTAACTGCATGAGTTTGTTAACGTTCGAAAAAACCAGAACGGTGAAACTTCGAAACAAATGGTATGACCATGAATTGACAGAAGTCAATAAACTCAAATATCACTTGCTTTCTCAGGCCAGAACTACACAAAGTAAAAAAAGCTAAATACATGGAGTGTAATATTGATATAAATAGTTCGGATAGTAAGCTAATGTGGAAGCATCTCAAGCAAGCAACAAGCTTAACTGGAGTATAGGACAAGATCTTGACGGTGATTGTAAAAGGGGTGACATATGATACACCTCAAGAGATTGCCGAAGCGTTGAACTCCTTTTTATACCTAGTAGTGCTTCGCACACAAGGTATATTAACTTCATTCGACTAACGGTAGTATGTAACGGCATAAATGAATCGAGATAGATATTGACTTATACATATCAAATTGCAATACACGTGCCGCCATGTCAGCATAATTGCAGTTAGCTACAACCTAACACCCTAACTCAAGGCCAGTCGCTTCCCACCGTATTTACCTGTGGGCTCATGCAATAGGAACCCAGCCAGACATAGCGTCAGCAAAATATGTTTCACACGATTGTGAAATACCTGCACATGACATCGGTGCATGCTAACCGTGGGAAGCGGGATTCTAAGCCGGCGCACCAAAACTCTGCGCTTGAAGACAGCAGCGCTAAACATTATAAATGGGAGCAGCGCAGAATTTAGGGGCAGTTGCGTGTGGACTACTAACCTTATTAGTAATCATACTTTAAGTCTTGGTGAAAGAATTAATTCATTAAACTTGTAAAACTCTAATCTCTTGTGTTTCATTTCCAGGGCAAGTTGGCCCTTTAATTTTTTTAGTATACCAAGACCTTCAGTCCTTAACTGGCGCCCGAGCAGGGACCAGTAGTGAAGTGAAAAAGTGTTAGGAAGAGTGAAGTGAAAAATAGCCTTAAGGGCAGAATTCTAAAAAGCAACTAGGTTGCTAGAAGTGGAAAAAATTATTAAAAATATAAAGAAAGAAACAAGGTCGCTAGAAGTGAAAAAATTATTAAAAATATAAAGAAAGCAACAAGGTTGCTAGAAGTGAAAAAGATATAAGAAAAGCAACAAGGTTGCTAAAAATAAAAGGAAAAAATAAAAAGCAAGAAGCTTGCAAAAAGTGAAAGGAAAAGCAACAAGGTTGCTAAAAGTGAAACCTTAAAGGAAAAATAAAAAAAGCAACAAGGTTGCTGGTGGTGGACAAATAGCCCCGAAAGGCAAAGATAGTGAACAATAAATGATCGTGTGGATCCTGTGAGTATCATAACTTTTTTTCTTTTTACCTACAGATGCTGACTAGGTCAAACATGGACTCACTACAATCTACGGTGACAAACCTGACCGGAGCGGTCAACGCTCTCCTAGAGCAGATGACGAATATAGAAAGGCGAGTGTCTTCCTTGGACAGCCTTAGGTCACGACTCACCGTAGGTGAGGCATCTAATACTCCGACACAGGAAGTAGAAATAGTACCACGCAGCCCAGCGACAGAGGCTGACTTGAAGGACATCTCGCGTCTTCCAGACTCTGTTAAGGAGCTCCGACCATTTGACGGCAACCCAGTGCAGTATGTATCCTGGATACATTCTGTGGAAAGCATACTGGCTGATTTCAAGGTGGTTAGGGATAAGCTGATATACCGTGCAATTCTTCAGCACATACGGCAAAAGGTGCGAGGTGCAGCCGATGCTGCCCTAATTTCTTACAATATTTTCGACTCCAACTGGAGCGCCATAAAGGAGTGTCTATCTCTCCACTATGCTGATAAACGCGATATTCGGACATTGGAGTATCAACTCCACCAACTTTCCCAAAAGGATTCACGGCTGGACGAATTCTACGCTGCCGTGAATCACCAATTTTCGCTTATTATAAATAAGCTCAAAACGGAGTCATACTCCGAAGAAACGGTTAAGGTGTTGATAGACACTTATCGGAACCGTGCCCTGGATGTGTTCATCCGTGGGTTGAACGGTGAACTGAGCAAAATGCTCCTCATTCAACGCCCCAAGACTTTGCCAGAGGCTTACTCCGCATGCCTTGAGATTCAAAATACCAACTTTCGCAATTTCACATTGCACACGGCACGACCCAATAATCGTGTCGTGATACCAACCAATTCAATTCCAGATCGTATGCATGGCTTTGGTGGTAGCAAGGCACCTCCAATTCCACCAAAACCAACATGGCGTCCCCAGGAACGCAGGTTCCAATCTGATAGACGAAGTCACCAGTTCGCTCCAAAACGGGATGCGCCCTCAACGTCACAACCGGCTGTCGAAAAAATGGACGTAGATCAATCAGTACGTTCACGTAAGGTAAATTACATGAATCGCCCGAATCCATTCAAGCGGGGTGCAAATTCCGAAAATCTTCCGCGCAAACAACAAAAGCTCTTCAATCTAGAGACAACCGCTGATAACGAAAATATGACCAATTATGTGGAGGTCGCTGAAGAAGAAAATTTTCTGGACGACGGCCATACATAGAGTACGTTCTTCCTGGCGGCCGCAAACTAGATTTCCTTGTTGACACAGGTGCCAACAAAAACTTTATCAAACAAGCGGTCGCCAAACGAAGCATCGCAGTCGACAACCCCTTTTCTGTGAAATCGGCTGGCGGAAATATACCAGTAAATGAAAAAATTTATTTAAAAATATTTAAAGATATAGGTGTTAGCTCGGATATAACTTTCTTTGTGCTCCCGGGGTTAACATCCTTTGATGGAATCATAGGGGATGACACACTTAGGGATATAGGCGCGATAGTCGATAGAAAATCGAATACCTTAACGGTGAACAAATTCAAAATCCCCTTAAAAGCTCGTGTGTCCACACAAGTTAATTATACGTTGTCCAAGGATCTTCCTCTTGAAACAGAAGAGAAAGTAAATAACCTCGTTGATAAATTTAGTGATCTGTCTTTACCCCTAAATGGTAAAGAATTGACAGATACCTGCGTACGCGCAGAAATCAAAACATCAACTTCCGAGCCAATCTATAGCAAGAGCTATCCACATCCTTCTTGTATGAGAGAGGAGGTCGACCGTCAAGTAAATAAATTGTTGGATGAGGGGACTCCTCACCCCACTCGTTCGCAACTACATTAGATCCCTCGGGATTGAAATCTATCAAACGACCACTCGACGGAGTGAAGCCAATGGTCGAGTAGAGAGGTTGCACTCAACCCTAATAGAAATTTATCGATGTATTTCTAAAGACTTCCCAGGATGACCCCTAAAGAAAAGATAGCGATAGTTGTTGACAGGTACAACAATACCGTCCATTCCACAACAAAAAGGAAGCCGGTAGATGTATTCTTCAACAGAACAGCTAGGGTTAACTATCAAGGCTTGAGGGACTTTAGGGATAGAACTCATGAGAACATTAAGGCACTGTTGTTACATGAGCAGGAAACTAGAAATGCGAGGATCAATTCCAAACGCTCGCCACCACGCAATTTTAATAGCGGCGATGAGTTATTCGTCGCCAACAAACAAATAAAAAGTAAGCAAAAGGCTCTTTACAAAAAAGAGGCCGTCGCTGAAGATAGAAATGTAACAGTTGTTACTCAAAGTGGGAAAAAGTTCCACAAAACTGATGTAAAAAATGTGTAGATAACATTGGTCAAAAGGTTAGTCATAAGCTTAGGATCATTAGAATCCGGGGGTCCGGAATGCAAGTGTTTCTGCACTTGTAGTCGTTGAAGTTATAGTGGTTCAATTCCACTTTTCTCACTGGCGTGGGATGACTGATTCGAAGGGGTTCAATTCCTCCAACATGATCTTCTGCTTACTTGCGTGAAGCCATCCGTGCCATGAGTAGGTCGTTTGCAATTATAAACGCTTACGACTAAAAGGGATCAACGCGGACCTTCCAGAGTCAAGTCAATACCTATATTCCAATGCAAAAATACAAAACACATACAACTGCAGAAAAATGCAGTAAATAAAATGAAAATTGCCACAAATATGCGTAAAAACGCAAAAACAATATAGGCAAAATGCAAGTGTGCGCAAAAGCGCCAAAAGCCAAATATAAGTTGCAAAAACGCAACACAAAAGATGCGCAAAAAGCGCCAAAAGCCAAATATAAGTTGCAAAAACGCAACGCAAAGATACGCAAAAAGCGCCAAAAAAAAAAAACAAAAAACAAAGAGGGGAAGGGTTACTCTCAAAAACGAAATTTTGCATGAAACTATTGGTGAACTAACAACTCTGCTAATTTTTAGTTTAGCTAATACGCATTGAACTAATGGCATGCAACTAATATAACTTAACCACTTCACTACTGGGTTCCCAAACCTATAAGAAACTAAAACATTTTGAACTTAACATTTTCAACTAACATTTTTAACTTAACATTTTAAACCTAACATTTTTAACTTAACAAACCCACCGGCTTTTACTAACTTACATTCCCCACGCAACTCAAAATTAATATAGACCTTTAGAATAAAAAATAACCAATAAGTTAGCATATTCTTAAAGTGAACATTAAGAAAATAAAATGTCAATAAATCATGAACTTTATAGAATAGACATTAAGACGATAAAATTTCAATAAATCATGAACTTTATAGAATAACCTTTAAGAAAACGAAACTAAGTTAATTTAAAATTGACTAGCACCATAAGAATAGATAGTAATAATAAAATAAAATTTTTTGGATAAGCAAACAATTTACTAACACTACTATAATTCATAGCATCTGCCTCTGCGCAACCGCGCACCCCTACGACATATTTAAAATAGACTCACCAATAGCCACCATACGAGATGGGTACGGGTGGATCATCGATGGACACTTTAAACTAATTCACGTTATAGACCTGGAGCGTTACGACATGGCAGCAAATCAACTAGAAAATACATTAACAATTCTCAACGAAACAACGACAACAACGGAAATCCTATTGTTCCAATTAAACAAAGTCCGCACACACTTAAAGGAGCTAAGAGGGCACCAACCTGAAAGGTCAAAACGATCCATTGATTGGATAGGCTCCGCCTGGAAGTGGATAGCTGGCTCGCCTGACGCCACGGATTGGGATAAGGTCCTTAACAACGAAAACTCCCTCAATGAAAACAACCAACAACAATATAAGGTAAATAATGCAATTTTCGAGAAAACTAATGAACTATTGCAGAAGCTAAATAGCATTGTGACGGTTACGAACGACGTTGTTGGTCAAAGAAACATCGAAAGACTTGAGCGGGACTTCCAAAATAGAATCACCATCCTGGAGTACAGGTACTTCCACCTATTTTGGCCAATGTGACGAACCGCACGGTTGCACTAAATTTGGAGTTGGTACATGGAATGACGATAGACAATTTGAAAATATTTAAATACCTCAAGGATAAGACAAATTGGTTCGCGCTATCAGAAGGATCAGGATTGCTTTTACTTTTGCTACTCATTTGGTGTATTTGGAAGAAGATCACAGGAAAGATTCACTTACCCGAAATAAACATTGCGAATCGGCTCAGTCAAAGGACCAGGAACCGTTCCTTGCCATCTAATCTGCGGGACGCAGATATTTAAAGGGGGAGGAGTTAACACACTGCGGCACCCAACATGTTGCACTCCCACACTTTTTGCAATACACGTGCCGCCATGTCAGCATAATTGCAGTTAGCTACAACCTAACACCCTAACTCAAGGCCAGTCGCTTCCCACCGTATTTACCTGTGGGCTCATGCAATAGGAACCCAGCCAGACATAGCGTCAGCAAAATATGTTTCACACGATTGTGAAATACCTGCACATGACATCGGTGCATGCTAACCGTGGGAAGCGGGATTCTAAGCCGGCGCACCAAAACTCTGCGCTTGAAGACAGCAGCGCTAAACATTATAAATGGGAGCAGCGCAGAATTTAGGGGCAGTTGCGTGTGGACTACTAACCTTATTAGTAATCATACTTTAAGTCTTGGTGAAAGAATTAATTCATTAAACTTGTAAAACTCTAATCTCTTGTGTTTCATTTCCAGGGCAAGTTGGCCCTTTAATTTTTTTAGTATACCAGGACCTTCAGTCCTTAACTTATATAATATATTCGAAAATACAAAAAGAGTGATTATTCAGTACATAATACACCTATAAGGATAAAATTCGGTGTGTACGTTAGCGTTAAGGCACTTTTTATTAAGTCAAATTTGGAAATATTATTAATCATAAATCAAAAACCGCTCAAGGAAGCAAAATAAAATTCAGCACACATATTTATATTAATACAGGCAATATTCCGAAAAAAATTAGCGAAATCGGGTAAGTTCCACGCCCAATTTTATACGAAAGATTTTGAAAAGGATCAAAGATATATTGAATATGCAATAACTTTTCTTAAATCACCTGTATATCATTTCTTTTTTACCTCTTAAGGTTTCGTGGGCAAAGAAAGTCGAATGCACAAAATTTTTGGAAAATGGGCGTGGCCCTGCCCCTTTATGGTGGATTATTCCACAAAACTTTCCGTGTCATAACTCCTGTAAAAATTGATTTATTGAAACGATATTTGGAGAAACTGTTCAACATATGAAGCTAACTCTTTGCTGTAAAAATAAACAAAATTGGGTAACGGACACGACCACATTTTGAACACAGTTCTGAAAAGTTTGTTTGTATAATTAAAATCGCGATATTTCCATAATTGTATAAGTTATATAAATAAGATTTTACATACACAATAAGCTTTTTAAGCAAAACTAAACTGTGAAAAATGTTGTGGATTTTGGTGAAGTAGGCGTGGCGCCGCCCACTTTCCTGCAAAAAAGTTCAGTTATTTTCAAACGCGATTGCTTGAAATTTCAAGAAGGTATTTCAATAAAATTTAGTCAGATTCTTCCTAATAGTATGTAGTATACTCCTGCCAAAAATTACGCAAATTATATTTTGTTATTTAGTGATAATTTAATAAACCACTCACAACAGAAGTGTTTTTTATCGAAAAGTATCAGTTGCCTTTATAACAACTTTTCGGGTATTAAAATAGACCTGAGTAAATTTTGATACTACAACAGATCACTACTAGGTATTTAATGTTAGGTTCCACATGTTGAACAGGAATTGTCTTGTCAACATCTCGCTATGCTCTTTCACCCCGAGCATTTTAGCTTCATTATGAAGATGATGCTCAGGAGACATAAGAAGACATTTAGTGGCGGTTCTAAGGGCAGTGTTCTGGCAGACCTGAAGCCTCGTCCAGTAAGTGTCTGCAAGCCCCGGCGACCATATTGGAGTCGCGTAGCTCAGCACCGGCTGACCAACTGCCTTATATGTAGCTAGTAAAGTTTCTTTGTCTTTACCCCAAGTGCTGCCAGCTAGCGATTTGAGAATAATAGTTAAACAAAAGCGGGGATAGGACACCACCCTGTGGCACCCCTTGTTTAACTATTCGAAAAAATTACGGTAGATGATGTTATTCATATAACAAAAAGGTTTAAAAATAATACTGGAGGAAAAAACTTATTGGCGGAGGGCGTAATTAAAGATTCGGTATCTTACATGGGGTTTTTCTACTCTTTTATTATAAACTAGTAAGGCCCGCTTGCTTCGCTGCGTATCAGAACTTATAACAGACTGAGTCCGAATTTAATCATTATAGCCTATACGCACTTTTTCGAAGTTCGACTTTCTTTCTATAACTTGATTGTATAGTTCACAACAACAATTAAACAATACATTTGGGCCTGTTTTCGAAATTTGAAATACATACATATCTCTACATATAATAAAATTGTAACAGGTCGATGTCTGTACATGGCATCTACCAACCCTTCTCTTTTTCCATCCGAAATTTTTTAAGATATATAATTGAAACCATTTGAGATATTTAAATTAAGCGCATCGCAAAAAACAGTACCCATTGGCACCATTCGTTTGATACCCATATTGTACTAACACTTTTTTTTTGCAAATATTCGTCGATAACTTCAAGATATCTCCGAAACCATTTGGGATATTTCAATTGATCACATCGCATATTACAGCACTCATTGACACCTTTCGTTTGACATCCATATTGTACTAAGACATTTTTGGTCCCCCCTGGTCCACATATTGGGCGATAACTCCAAAACCGGTTGAGATATCGAAAAAAGTAATATCTTAAATTTTAAGTTGAGTATCTAGCAATCCAACGAAAAAAGTTTCATTCATTTCCAGTCAGTACTTTCAGATAGATACGACCACAAACATACAGACAGACATGGGCCACATACTGGGCGATAATGTAGTGTGTCCAATATGAATACATATCTACATACAAAATACGCAGCACGAGCGCCGTTTAAGTTACTTGGTCGCAAACGTAAACAAACTGCAACTAAGTAATTGCTGACGCTATGTATTTCTCTGCTGCGACACTTTCCCACGACCAAAGCGTTGAAGTAGCTTAGCGCTATACACATATGTAAATACGTGCATATGTGTGAGCGTGCGTTGGGCTTCATGCCTTATGTTAGGCTTAGCTATGTAAGAATTAGAGTAAATATGTATAATAAAATGTTTAGATTAATTTACTATAAATAAGCCTGAATTTCATAATAAAGAGAACATTATCAATTCGGCACTGAGCCACACAACATTTGGAGTTTAAATTAATATTGCAACATGGCGATCCTGCCATCCTGGACACATTGAGGAAATCCTGCCATATTGAACACATTGAGGAAATCCCGCCATCCTGGTAGCTGGTAGCTGGAATACTGCCAACACAAAAAAAATGCTGTAAGGCTAGAAAATGAGAATTTGTTTTAGAAATAGACCGCTGACTTTAGCGGACTACTGGACAATCAGCAGACTGCGATATACCATAAGTCACAGACTGCAGAAATCCTGTTAGGTTTAAAAAGGCAGACTGCTACATTTTAAATGGCAGACTGCTGAGATACTTTAATAAATATTAGAACTCTTTGGCACCCTAAGGTCGCCCACCAAATAGCAGACTTGTTTCTGCTTAGGGCATATTGTATTAGAACTCTTTGGCATCCTAAGGTCGCCAGCCAAATAGCAGACTTGTTTCTGCTTAGGAAATATTTTTTTCACAACTGCAAGAGCCAACCAAAGAAGAGTTTGACTCTATCTTTGAAAGGTGGAATAAATTCTTTGTAGAAAAGGAGCAAAATCCTCAAGTTGCCACTGAAGAGGTTCCTCAAACCTCTGAAGTAATAAAGCAAGGTCCGTTACCGATAACCATTGAAGAGTATCGGCGACGGAACAAGCAAAACAGGCAAGAAGAATTAAAAATTCCAGCCCCAGTAAAACATAAGAAGCAAACTCGGGGTGGTAAAAGATACCAAAAAAAAAGGAGTTGGCAATAACATACAATTTATTAAATTTTGCCACTTCTTATGAGGAAAAAGTAAATTTGAAAAAATATATATCAGAACTAAGAGGTAGAAAATAAGACAATAAATATTAAGAAAAGTTACCAATAATGTCTAGAATTAGAAAATAAAAGAAAAATTTTGTTTAATAAAGAAAATGTAAGAATGAATACGAATATTAACTATTTTGTAAACTCAGAAAACGCCTTACCAGATAACCTCGATTACGAGGCTATAAATACTATTGTTGAAAATTTAGTGTGAAAGCACACTAGAGGCAATCTTAAAGACTAGAAAATTAAGAAAATATAGTAAGGAAGAAAAAGAAACATTAATATGGCTAAAGCATCATTGGAAATATATAGGCATGACTAGGGAACCAACCCTTAAAGATGTTAGGTACCCAACAACACTTGTAGAAGAAGGTAGGAGAACCTTAATTACTTTAAACTTATCAGATAATAATTAAAATTAGAAAAATTATAGAATAAAAAAAAAAAACTTGCTTATACCTAAAGAAATGAGAAATACCAAGAAAAAAAATAAAAAATAATAAAAAAAATAAAAATATATAAATAATTGTATTTGTTTTCAATAAAAATTTTTTTTGTTATGGGGGGCCAGGAATCCAAACTGGAAAAGCCTAACGCTAATGTCGTCAATTCGGTTCAAATAATTGACCACACTGAAGCACTAGATTTCATAAAAATCTTGCTATTGATATTAACAATTTGTAGTTGTTTAAATTTGTTTCTCAAATTATACTCGACCCACAACAAACATTTAAAAAAGAGATACCAGAGTCGAGCAAACGATCTAGATAAAATCTAAATATTTTTTTATTAAATGGATACTTGGGAAGGTATTCGCACAAGGCTATATGAGGAAAAATTGTTAGTAGAAAAATCATACAAGTGTATAAACCAAAATAGGGAAACAAAAAAGGAAACAATAGTTAAACATTTGACATTGATAAAAGATAGTTTTAATAGATTAGGTAATGAAATAAAAAATATATATAGTAAACTCAGACCTACACATCAGCAAGAAACAAAGCAAGTCAGAGATAGATTAGTTTCCTCACTATCAAGATACAATATAGATGTAACAGTGCCAACTTCATTTGAACACGATATTCAAATTGATTTTGACGACTTTTCACTAGAAGAGACCTCAAATATAGAGGAAGCCCATAAAGAAGTCATAAGTAAAGAAACTCAAACAAAGAAGGTAAGAATGGCACAAACGGTAGTAGAATTTATTAAAACCGCGTCATCGATCTTACCTGAGTTCGATGGCAAATCAGAAAATCTATCCAGTTTTCTGGATGCCCTTGATATCCTGGAACAAATCACGGATAGTCACGAGGCTATCGCTGTATCCATGATTAAAACTAAACTCAAAGGAACAGCTAGAAACATTATAAGTACTGAATCTACCATTCAGGAAATAAAACAAAGACTGAAGTCAAAAGTTAAGGGTGAATCAGTCGAAGTTTTGTCGGCAAAGCTCCTGAACATCCAACAACGCAGTAAAACTGCAAATCAATACACTTCTGAGATTGAAAAGCTAACAAAATCATTGGAGGGAGCATACATATCTGATGGACTAACACCTGAGTTAGCAACCAAGTATGCTACACAGTCAGCCGTAAAAGCTATGTGTAAAAACTGCTCCAATGATAAAGTAAAAACTATAATGCAGGCTGGAACGTTCACCACAATGAACGAAGCCATATCAAAATTCACTAACAGTTGCACAGAAGTAACTGGAAATCCAAATTCGCTGTTGCATATTCGCCAACAAAATCATTTCCGGGGTAACTTCCGCAGGAATTACCAAAACAATAGTTATAGAGGAAATCAAAGGCGTACATTTAACAATTACGGCAATAATAATAATAACAATAATAACCGATCAAATAACCAAAGATACGGTCGAAGTTTCGGATCGCGTGGAACTGCTCGCAATAATACTAGAAATGTCCGAACTGCTACGCAGCAGGAAAACCAACAAACTCCACCTCAATAAATAAAAAATTATATGTTTTCAATTTACACCTAAACAGCTACATATCTTCAAAAACAACTCTAAATGATTCTATTTCAACCCTCCTAATCGATACAGGAGCGGATATCTCAATTATAAAAAAGGGTCAAATTGACGATCATGTCACTATTAACAATTCACAAAAAACAGACTTAAAAGGAATTGGCCAAGGCATAACAAGCACTATTGGCACGGTTAAAACAGATTTAAAAGATGATTATCTATTGATTAAACACAAGTTTCATATAGTAGAGGACAATTTTCCAATTCCATGTGATGGAATACTGGGTTTAGATTTTATCAAAAAATATAATTGCATTTTAGATTACAACAAAGACGGAGACACTCTAATACTAAGACCGTATGATTACCCAGAAAACATAATAATTCAGATGACTAGCAACCCAACAATTAATAGTATTTCAATACCAGCAAGATCAGAAGTAGTAAGACAAATTAAAGTTAAAAATAATCAATATTCAGAATTACTAATTCCACAACAAGAATTGGCTGAAGGTATATTTATTGCAAATACCTTAGCAGATTCACACCAAACATTTATTAGAATTATAAATACAACAGATAAAAATGCAACATTCCATGAATTTAATATAAAGACAGAAAATTTAAATGATTATACAATAATTAAAAATAATAAAATAGAAAATGAGTCCAACAATAAAGAAAAATTAGAAAGACTAAATTAAAACTTTCCACAATTTGCAAATAAATCACTTAATGAATTATGCACGGAGTTCATTGATATTTTTTCATTAGAATCGGAACCAATTACCACTAACAACTTTTACAAACAAAAACTTCATATGAAAGATAATAATCCAGTTTATGTTAAAAACTATAGAATACCAGAAGCTCATAAGAGTGAAATCAATAAACAAGTAAATAAATTAATTAACGACGATATAATAGAACCTTCAATCTCTGAATTTAACAGTCCAATTCTATTAGTACCCAAAAAATCACTCCCAAACAAAGAAGAAAAAAGATGGAGAATGGTTGTAGATTACAGACAAGTCAATAAAAAACTAACCGCAGATAAATTTCCGTTGCCGAGAATTGATGACATACTAGATCAACTAGGGAGAGTTAAAATGCTTAGACTTAATGTCAGGCTTTCATCAAATAGAACTTAGCCCAGAATCGAGAGATATCACGTCGTTTACGGCCGACAATGGCACGTACCGCTTTAAAAGATTACCGTATGGTCTTAAGGTAGCACCAAACTCATTTCAGAGAATGATGACATTAGCATTCTCAGGCTTAAAACCTTCACAAGCATTCCTTTACATGGACGATTTAGTCGTACTAGGATGCTCCGAAAAGCATATGATCAAAAATTTACGAGACGTTTTCGCAACTTGTAGAAAATATAATTTAAAATTACATCCAGATAAATGCATATTTTTCAACCAATTCTTATCTTGGTCATAAATGCACAGGCAAAGGCATTTTGCCAGACCCCAGTAAATTTGAAACTATTAAAAATTATCCAACCCCAAAAAATGCGGATGAGGCGAAACGATTCGTCGCATTTTGCAACTATTAGGGTAAAACCGGGATAGATGCCCCAACGGGATAGATGCCCCATATTCAAAAAATCTAACTTCCCGAGCTCGTGACTAACAATTAATTTAATAATTAGCAGCCGCAGCCACAGCGCATTTTAGTTATCTAAGGGCTTCGAGCAGTGAACACGCGTTTTGTTAGTATAAAACATTTTGTTTGCGACGAAATTGAAATACCCGTAAAAGTTTTAAAGGTAAGTATTGTGCTTTGTATAACTTTATAACTAGTAATAAATTCCATTATATGTTTTAGTACCTTAATAAACTGATTCATTGAGACTGCATCTAACTAAAAATAGATGTTTTTTTGTTTATAATTTATTCAAAAAATTTGTAGGCATCTATCCCTATCAAAAAGGATAGTTGCCCCGATTTTTCGAGGGATAGATGCCCTTAGGGGCAAAGGAGTAAGTATATATTTTTTACATACTTTTGGAGTCTGATATTTGTTTTATGTACTACTTTATGGACTTTTAACTGTTTTCAGCAAAATTATGCCGCGAAAGTACAAAAGGAAGGGACTACAGAAAGCCTGCAGGCCGCGTTCGACGAAATGAACAAAAATACGATGGGGATAAACGAATTATCCTAAAAATATGGGATTCCATCGAGGACATTAATTCGACGATATGCTGCTAAAAAAACAAAAAAGGGATATAATAAACGTTTATCTAACTATTGGCTGCCTCTAGTTTCCTATAGATTTACTAAGTAGCTTTTATTTTAGTGTAAGATTGTATGTAAAATGTATTTTTATAAAAATATAATTTTTATTTTTTTCTAAATAAACACGTACCTATAAAATTGAATTTAATAAACATATATGTATAAAAATGCATGCCAATTCTTGAAAGCAAACGCTTCAATGTAATAAGGTAGGTATGGCCATTGATGTACTTAATACTAGATTTAGGTATCTTCTAATTATAGTAATTAAAAGATTAAAAACTCAACATGTTTAATTTATTATATTGTGTTTTTCGCTTACATGCCATAAAGGGCATCTATCCTTCGCAATATTTTCATGGTGGGGCAACTATCCCTAAGGTAGGCATCTATCCCTCAAAAAGAAGGTTTCAGGAAAAAGTAATTTCTGGAAAAACCGTGTACGATAGGTAAACCAAAATTTAAATAATTAAAGTTAAAATATTGAACTAGCTATATTAAAAAAAATTATTCAAATAAAACTAATATTTTCAAATTTAGGCAGCTTTTCCAAAAAGTGGGGCATCTATCCCGGTTTTACCCTACAGAAGATTTATCCCAAACTTCGCAGAATATTCTAGAATAATAACAAGGCTTTGCAAGAAAAATGTGGTTTTCAACTGGACGGAGGATTGTAAAAAATCCTTTGACTATTTGAAGGCTGCGTTAATAAGCCCTAATATCTTACAATACCTAGATTTCAATAAACAATTTTGTATAACAACTGACGCCAGTGGTTATGCTTGCGGAGCGGTACTAAGCCAAGAGTATGAAGGCAAACAATTGCCAATTGCATATGCATCAAGATCATTTACAAAAGGTGAAACAAATAAGGCAACAATTGAGAAAGAATTAGCCGCCATTCATTGGGCCATAACATATTTTAGACCATACGTTTATGGAAGAAAATTTTTAGTCAAAACAGACCATAGACCTTTAACATTCTTATTTTCAATGAAAAACCCCTCATCAAAATTAACTAGAATCAGACTAGATTTGGAAGAATATGACTTCGAGGTGGAGTATATAGTTGGAAAACAAAATTATGTAGCAGACGCACTGTCACGCATAGATATTAAAGATCTTAAAGAAATTTCAGTAGAAGCGTGTAAAATATTAAAAGTTACGACTAGATCGGAAACTAATAAAAATTATGATGACAATACAAATTCCAGTAGTAAAAATGAAGAAATAAAATGTCACAAAGAGAACCCAATAATTTATGAAGCGCTGAATAAATGTGAAGTAAAAAGACTAGTCCAGCTCGTTTTCGATCCTCCGAAATTATGTTTCAAAAAAGGAAAGAAAATTTGTAGTGAAATTAATATTAAAAACCTTATTGTTGAGGCGAAGATTGACTTAGGTCAATTCTTTGCCACGCTTATGAAAGAAGCCGGCAATTTGGAAATTGTAAAAATACAGTTGTCCCTAGGAGACAAATTGTTCAAGCAAAATTATACCCGGGTAGACACATTTAAAGAAATTGGTACCAATGTTCTCAAAAATTTAACAATTGCATTGACTCCGGAGGTTATGCATGTGACAAATAACAAGGAAATTGAAGAAATTTTTCATAAATATCACGACGATGGTGGCCACCCAGGAATAAATCGTACGTTAAATAAAATAAGACAAAAGTATTACTGGAAAAATATGAAAAATAACATCAGAAAATATGTTAAAAATTGCATTCACTGCAGCAAGAATAAAACTAATGAACATATAAAAGAACGAATGACTATAACGGAGACGCCACCAAAGGCTTTCGATATAGTACAGATAGACACAATAGGGCCATTACCAAAATCGATAAATGGAAATGAGTATGCGGTAACTATCATATGTGACCTAACCAAATACTTGGTTACAGTACCCGTCCAAAGCAAACATGCTGTAGCAGTTGCTAAGGCTGTATTTGAGCATTTCATTCTAATTTATGGTTGTATGAAAACAATTATAACGGATATGGGAACCGAATACAAAAATAGTTTGTTTGAGGAATTGTGCAAGCTCTTAAAAATAGAGCATAAAACATCAACACCCTACCATCATCAAACTTTAGGTACTGTTGAACGTAGTCATAGAACATTCAATGAATATGTGCGTTCTTACATATCCATTGACAAAGACGACTGGGATGAATACCTTAAATATTTTTCGTATTGTTACAATACAACACCTTCAACAGTTCATGGCTATTGTCCTTTTGAACTAGTTTTTGGAAAGACTCCTCTGACTTACGATTTTTTTAAAGAAAATATAATTAGCCCAGTATATAGTCATGAGGCTTATGATAAGGAAATTAAATATAGGTTACAATTAGCACAACAAAAAGCTAGAAAGTTAGTACAAGAATCTAAGGAAAAACAAAAAATAAGTTACGATAGGAAAACACAATATATCTAAGGAGATAAATATAGGAGATTTAGTGTTAGTAAAAAATGAAGCAGGTCATAAGTTAGACAATAGGTATAAGGGGCCCTTTAGAGTAGCAAATATTGATGAGAAAAATAACTACAGTCTAATTCCTTATAAACTAGAAAGCAAAGATAGAAATAATAAGTATATTATAAACAATGAGGATAAGAAAATTTTAATTCATAAGAATAGACTTAAACTGTTAGAATAAATACACTGCATTTTAACTCAAACGTTTACTCATAAATTTTTATTGTACACTGACACATAAACCCATAAATTCAGAAATTTATTGTATGCAAATAAAAACTTCTTAAAATACAATCATGTCATTACCCTCAATGTAACTAAACACTTAAGAAAAATGTAGCGCATAAATAAAGAAACATACAAACAGAAAATCAGAAATAAATAAATTAATGTATTGTCCACTTGACAATAAAGTAAACACAACCAAAACTTTGTAACAAAAGTAAACACAGCATATATAAAGACAAAACGAAAAGTCAAAAAGTCCAACGCGCCAGAGCTATTACATGTAATAAGATCGGTCGCTCATTAATTGTAAACGGCGAGCTATAAAACTCAAACCTATTAAATTAAATAGAATCGTTCATATAAATATGTATATGAACGATTCTTTTTAGGAAAGGAGGTGTAGTGTGTCCAATATGAATACATATCTACATACAAAATACGCAGCACGAGCGCCGTCTAAGTTACTTGGTCGCAAACGTAAACAAACTGCAACTAAGTAATTGCTGACGCTATGTATTTCTCTGCTGCGACACTTTCCCACGACCAAAGCGTTGAAGTAGCTTAGCGCTATACACATATGTAAATACGTGCATATGTGTGAGCGTGCGTTGGGCTTCATGCCTTATGTTAGGCTTAGCTATGTAAGAATTAGAGTAAATATGTATAATAAAATGTTTAGATTAATTTACTATAAATAAGCCTGAATTTCATAATAAAGAGAACATTATCAATTCGGCACTGAGCCACACAACATTTGGAGTTTAAATTAATATTGCAACAATAACTCCAAAACCGGTTGAGATATCGAAAAAAGTAATATCCTAAATTTTAAGTTGAGTATCTAGCAATCCAACGAAGAAAGTTTCATTCATTTCCATTCAGTACTTTCAGAGTGATACGGCCACAAACATACGGACAGACAGACAGACAGACAGACAGACAGACACACAAAAATTAAAAAAATGGTTGATTTGGATTCTACTCGTTTAATAATGCTTCCCCCAATCAATTTTTTGTTGATATCTGCCATGTACAGACATTGACCTGTTACAATTTTATTATATGTAGAGATAAATCCATGAACTCGGGAATAGTACCCGAGCTATGGAAAATATCTACAAAGTACCAATAAAAAACATCGAGTCGGTGGACTACCACAAGGCTCAGTTTTAGAACCAGGGCTATTTAATTATCCCCGGCGCTAAAACACAGCAAAATTAGGTTGCTTGCGGAAGACGCGCTACTTGAAATAAGTGATAAGGACATCATGTAGGGGTTTAGAATATGCCCGCGGTAGGCATACAGGTCGTAAGACGCGACTAATATGCACAAAGGTAATGATGTGCAGCTCGATGGTTGATCTACGGATGTGATGCCTCTTACCTCTCATTACCCATCTTCTCTTTTCTTTCGGAAGGAGGGATGACATGACCTAGAAGGTTGCACTGGTCATACCAAATCGCTACCACGACAGTCGGGCAGTACCGCAAGGGGAGTGATTTTTGTTGCTACAACAACAACAACATCATCATGTAGGCAAAAAGCAAGATGCAGGAGGATTTGAACTCATTATATAGATGGCTATGTGTCAATAAGCTCAAACTCAATATCAAACAAGTAAGGAAGTCTAAGTTCGGGTGAACCGAACATTAAATACCCAGCGTTAGTTTTCAGAAAAAGGGGACGTGGTTTTCATCCGATTTCGCCCATTTTAAAAACTAATCTATTCCGAGCCTAAACAATAGCGAATTTGGTGGGCGCGGCCACGCCCCTTGTTTATAAAGCTTTAACCGCTTACATGAGCCAAAAGTACTGAATCGATATTTTCAAGGGTTATACCATGTCCTATATATAACTTTGGAAAAGAAGGCGTGCCATGCCCATAACTTTTAACGTATTTTGTGAAATTTTTGATATACGGATATATGTGTCCATTAATCAATATTTACATAATTTTAAAAAAATGGGTGATGGCACGCCCACGGATTTTATTATGTTGTTTGTCCCTATTTGAAGATCAGTTTTCATTGCAGATCTTTATGATACTTTCACAGTGGCTTGTTAATAGTGAAATGTTGATATTTTGTTTATTCACTTGTGGGCGGTGCCACGCCCATTTTCCAAAATATAGCCAAAAAACTCTTTAGCAACACTAAAACCATCATCAGGTGAATGAGTGTACTAAATTTTAGCATTATATCTTTATCAATTTTGCATATATTGCATATTCCGGTTTCCTAACTCTCGTTTATAGAACTTTAGTCCAAAAGTGGGCGTGGTCGTTCACCGATTTTTCTTATTTTCTGTAGTAGTACTCTACATAAACATAACATGCCTGGTACCTAGTTTCGTAAACCTATCTCACACCGTTCTGAAGTTATTAGCAGTCGAATTCGAAAATTGCAGAAGGACTTTGAATAATGTAGCCCAATTTACCACGGAAATAGTATCAATTGACACTATTACCTGTCACCGAAAAACCACCTTTTGGCTCAGGCCTAGGCGACCGTCTTGCTCAAAAGGTATTTATTAAATCATTTGGCTCAGGTTCTGATGACCGTGTTGCGCAAATGTTAAAAACATTTTGTTCTTAGAGCACGGGAGGTGCGGGACACCTGTGACACCCCAAATGTATTTGTTGGTGGCGAGCACTATTGGCTCTGAGGCATGGCGCGATTGGCTTCCTCATTTTCGTTGTGAAAAACCACCTTTTGGCTTTCCAAACCATAAACTATATCTTCGAAATATTTTATAAGCTTATTGCGAATTACAATAGCATGCAATGCAAATAAAATAAACGAATGAAATAACCGTAGCTTATGTATGTATGTCGCTTAAACAACCTGTAAATACACACATATTTATATTTTTACATATTACATATTTATACTTTTATTTATTTGAAATTATGTATTCTCTTTCTACATGGCTAAAAAAAAATTTTAGGCCTAAACAGCCGTAATAATGAATAAATAAATAAAAAGGCATACGTTTTACGTATGTTTTTCAACAAAAGCAGTTCACCTCGAAGTCAGCTCAGATCTGACGACCGCTACATTCAATCCCCCACAGAGTAATGTCATACAATGGCAGACCTTTGTTGGAGCCAGCCGTGCCATTCAGTAGGAGCTTACTTCTTTTCTCAAGGAAGCTTCAACTGACAAAGCTGACAAATATGCTACTCTCGGATTCTCCTGACAATTTATCCCTTTATATGCTCCTCACATGGGCGGATTATGGGAAGCTACAATTAAAAGCTTCAAAACGCATTTACTCGAAGTTGCAGGGAATCAAAAGTTCACGTTTGAGGAATTCACCGCACTACTCCCTCGAATCGAAGCGGTCCTTAACTGTAGACCGCTCCTATTTCGGAAGATCTCAATGATCTACTGGCGATCACTCCTGCACATTTCCTCCGTGACGCTCCACTGCTCTTGTTGGCCGAACCCAACTCCGTAAATTTGTCGCTCATAAGCAAATGGCAGAATCTCGTAGTTCTCCACCATCAGTTTAGTATGCCCTGGAAAAACGCATACCTCAAGGCGCTTCGGAAGCGCACTATATGGAAAACTCAGCAGATTAATATCAAGGAAGGTGATCTAGTCGTCGTAAAGGCTGACCTTATGCCCCCGAATGAGTGGCGACTTTTACGTATCATTCGACTCCACCCTGGTTCGGACGACTATGCTCGAGTTGTAGATGTCCATACGCAAAGCGGAACATACACACGACGTATCTCAAAACTATGTGCTCTCCCCCCAGAGGAATAGTATCTCCACCCTCACTATAGAAATATCTCAGTAGCGTGTAAACTCTAAGGAAACCTATCCAGCCCTACTCTCAGACCCTTACTCACCTAACAAATATTTATATCGACAGCCACACTGCAAAACCCTGTATGTTCAAAACCAAAAAGTTTTCAGGATAGGGAAAAAACTGTAATAGTTATAACGTATGTATATGAGCGACGGTTATTTCATTTCACCACTGAAAAGAAACGGAAAGTTGTAACCCGATTTTGACTGGATTTTAATGTGCGAAATATCACGATCTATGGGAAAGGATCAGAACCTTATTTTCGGAAAAATAGTGACTTACGGGGTTTTGCAGTGTGGCTATCGATATTCTCTCTATTTGCAGGCGTTACGAAAGTTTCAGCAGGTGCCGGCTCTGTTGCCAAAAGCCTTAATTGCGCTATTGCATCGCCTTTCCGGCAATGACCCCGGACGAGCGCTATGAGTCGGTACGCGCTCATAAATATTGCATTAACTGCTTTGCGACATCCCACGCACGGGCGCATGCGACTCCCCGGACAGTTGTCACAAATGCGGCCTAGCTCACCATACTCTCCTATACCGGCAAACCCCATAGCAACTTCCCCAGAAGAAGCAGAGAACTCGACGTGGTACCCAAACCAAGGAAGGAACCCACTCAGGGCAGAGTCGTCTTGGTCAATAGGCTCAGGAAGAAGAAAGCTGAAACCAACAATACCCAGCGGCGGTTGCGGCCTCTGTTTCCTCTAAAGCGGTATCCACATTGACAGAAATGCAGGAGCTACTGCTTCCACCAGCGGAGCAGGCCGGCCGCCATGTCATTTGTACAAACGATATGGAAAAAAGTGATCAAATGTTCGGAAGTTTTGAAATATCTCGAAAACCGTGAACCTTTTATCTCCTCATCTGGCTCATCTCTTACACGACTTTCCGGACACCCTGTTTATATGAACTATAAATATGAATATGATTTTGAATATTATTATTACAATTACATACAAGTTAACACATATCAGTCGCGCTCGCTGAGACGCCAGCACGGTAATAGTTGGAGTTACAAAAGGTTTTTTTTCTGATGCTGAGTGTATTGTATGCGGACAAGTTTTAAAATGCACAGACACATTTCATCGTAAGCGTCATTATGACGTTCGTCATCCTGATCTCAAATTAAATCAAATCATGTTTTTTCTATTAATATCTAGGTTATCTGGTAGGTTATACAACAGACACTTTTTGAATTCAGAAATTAAGTTCACGTTAGCTTGATTTCGTTAAAAACAAACACCTGAATTCTTTCGAAAAAAAGTGTACTCTTAAAAAAATCTTACATTCAAAATTTAAGTAGACACAAAACGGTGGGGTGCAATGAAGCCATACGCAATAACGCCATATGGCTTTATTTCTCAAACCAAATGGAAATAAGGCCATATGGCGATATTTCCAATTCGGTTAAATCGCAAAGCGAAATAAAGCCATACCGAAAATTCTCTCAAATCAGTAATAAAGCCATAATATGGAATTACGGAGGTAAAACTTAAAATAAATGGCAAGCAAGGCGGTATCGCGCCGGGCCGCAACGCACCCAAAAAGCGAATTAATGTCAGTGACATTAAGACGCATGACCAAAAACGAATTAAAGTCAATGCCGTTAATTCGTATAATATTTTGAATTTAGTTCGCTTTGGACATGCGAATTAATGTCATTGAGGCATTTGGGTTTGAGATTCGACGAAGTAGTGCCGCAGGCGAAAATTTGACTTAGGTCAGATCCCCAATTCGGGGCGTGATCCATGATATTTATGTGCAGAACTCCTTTCCGCATTGGCGGCCTTCGGCCGCGCTTCCAAAAATAACCCTGGGCTACGCCATTCCAACTCCGGGTGGTTGCCATAGCCGTGGCTACCGCCACGGTGATGTCCTTCCGCGTGCAGTTAAAGTTCAGAATTTTCTGTCATTTTCATGTGGTTGTTGTAATGGCACATTACCCTGTGAGAAAAGAGTAGCACGCGGAAGGACATCACCGTGGCAGTAGCCACGGCTATGGCAACCACCCGGAGTTGGAATGGCGTAGCCCAGGGTTATTTTTTGAAGCGCGACCGAAGGCCGCCAATGCGGAAAGGAGTTCTGCACATAAATATCACGCCCCGAATTGGGGATCTGACCTAAGTCAAAGGTGGAATGTATCACTTCGTCGCTGAAAAGAACAGTTGTACGAGAAATATACGACGATCAGTGAAAGAAGCACAAATAAAGGGCATTGCTAGTGCAATTTGGTACAATGCGAAGACAGCTCTTAAACATTAGGAAAGAAAGTTACCCAAAAGTTTTTTAAGTTTTTCTTTTCCAATTTGTTAAGTTTACGTTATATGTAAACATTATTAATGACTTGCCGATACTTTATAAAATAGAGGCAAATTTATTACCAATAAATTAATGAAGTTCTGGTTTATTATTTACAGATTTTTATATTTTTCACTAGGCTGGTATCGCGCCGCCCATGTTTTGAAAATGGCAATAAGGCCATACTGGCTTTATTTCCATTAGCAATTGGAAATAGGGCCATATGGCTTTATTTCTCAAACTTATTGGAAATAAAGCCATATGGCTTTATTGCGTATGGCTTCATTGCACCCCACCGTTCACAGTGTCACTTTGATATTTTTGCTCATAAAATCGATTATATCAGTATTAGTTTGACATTTTGGAAGATCAATTTGATTGCTTCATTTATCAAATTAAAAGAATAAATGCAAATCTAATAAGATTGACTATCAATTGGAAACCAAAAATTTTGTATTGGTATCACTTTAATATTTTTAAGCTCGAAACTAATAATTTCCTTGGGCAAATTAATAACCACAATTCAAAATTGATATTTCTGAATATTTTTTTTATATTATTAATCGTAGTATTGATACCAAGAAAATGATACTGTTTAGAGTTTCGTTTTATTACGCTCGTATTAATTCATTAGTGATACTGATTTTTTTGGGTGTATAAACCTTATCGACTTGAAAATGGTTGTTGAAGGCTGCAAGGCAAAATTCAGAGAAAATTGCTAAGATAGAAAGCGTTGATCTACCAGACATGACATGACGTACTGACTATCACTAATTAAAGGCTTGACGGCAAAACTATTTTTTTTGTTTTACAACGTTTCATTCAGATCTATTGAATGCTTAAATTACACAGAAATCGCCATAGTTCAAAGTAAAATGTTCAACACGCTGTGACAAGTGTGATACTGTTTTTACTTACTTGTTTTTTTTTTACAAACCGGTATTTATAGTCCGAATGCTGTACCACCAGCCAAAAAGTAGTACATATAAGGAGTTTTCTGAAATAAGGAATACGCCAGCGTCGCTGCTTGCTTTGTTTTTTGACATCAGCTACAAACCTTAATTATAGGTTATTTATCCTTATTTTATATCATTATCTATCAGCCTTAGGAATAAGTGTATCTCTCAAAGAGTAAGAGAGGAACTTAGCTTCGTGAAATATAGTTTTCATGGCAGCAGGGTGCGCAGAGTGTATGCAATCCCTACCAGATTGACGATTAATTCATAATAGTAAAATTATAAAATGATTAGCAAATTCGAACTGAACTATTTGTTATTATTTTGTAAGTTGTAAGTCACAAGCACGGTTGTTGATACTATTTTTTCTGCATTTATACCCGTAACTTTCATCAAACAAAATTAGCAATCATCTTCATGGTTTTTAGGTTCTCTCCAGAGCGCTGGCTTTGAAAAGGAAAAGTACTCACGTTATCCCAATGGCCACTTATACAGCTTTGTTTTGCATGCGTTACAAATAAATTTCGGTCTCCATGACTTATGAGTGTCTGCTACTCTGAAACCAAAGTAGTGCAGATACGCATCTTTGAGCGCATTTGTTATTACTTTGCTACTTTTTTTAATCATATAACAACCAAAAACGTAACAACAACACTTTGAATCAACGTTGCAACACTGTCTCTGCATTTTTATTTTTATATAATGGTGTTGATGGTTTAGAATATATTTTAATTCTGAGTCTTAAACTATTTTACATTTGCTTATATACTAAATCTTAAAACTATGTTCCTAAACGTTCTAATGTTCCTAAACGTTACTAATGTTCTATTGATTCTATTGTTTGTTTGTTCAAGGGCACGGCTTGAATATAAAGAAACCATCTGTTTTGTATGAGGGTTGTTTATACTTATCTTTCCTCAAGTTTTTTTTTTTTTTTTTCAGAGGAGGAAGCATCGAAAGCCTTACAGTCAGTGTATGACTTTAACACACTAAACCTCCTACCGTCATGTACCGATCCCGGTACTACCGTTAAGTATTCCGTCGGGAGGTGGTTTGAGCACAAGTCTCAACGTCAGTTGGTCAGCGTTACTGTACTATTTCAGTTCTTAGCTGGGGATCTTTTGCTAGATTTTTCATTCATCTAATCTGGAGTATTGATCATATTGATCAAAGAAAGTCGTTCTTGTCCAACTACCAAAGATATGTATATGGATATATCTATATAGGCATGTACTTACACTACATCTACTCGCTTATTCTGTCTCACTAGCTCTTCTGCATCTCGCCGTGTTTCCGGCCCGCATCTATAATAATTCAGTACGCTTATAAGTAATCAATTATACTCACAACATATTCAGTTACAAGGTAATGCAGTGGGGAGGCCGCGTCCCCAATCTGCTCCTTCTGGTTTGTGTCGCGTGGACCAGGCGGTTGAAAGGCGGTTCCACCCGCATCTGAGATACTTATGTACTATTAGAATTTTGTTTGCAGGTAAATACAGTGGAGAGGCTGCATCTCCAATCTGCAATCTGCGCCTCTGATATAGGTTTGTTAAACTAGGTGGTTGAAAGGCCCTGTCTCCACCTACTTTTGAGATACTTACGTACGCTTAAATTTGTGTTTGCAGGTCAATACAGTGGAGAGGCTGCATCTCCAATCTGCAATCTGCGCCTATGATATAGTTTGTTAAACTAGGTGGTTGGAAGGCCGTGTTTCCAACCCGCCTCTTGTTTTTCGTGTTTTGTTTGCTTTTCTTCAGTCTTCCCTGCTTTTCTTCGGTCTTCCCTGCTGCAGCCGTTCAAGACTCCTAAGCCACTTCATGGCTTCTGCGATTACCTCGCACGCTGCCATCCATTTTTGTTTACTTCGTAGCATGTGACCAACCAGCGACTCGGGAGTGTAGTCCTCACCGGCTATGGTGCGTAGTTTACTTCTAAAGCTGTACGATCTGGGGCATTCGAAGAACATGTGGTAGACATCTTCCACTGCCTCGCTTCCACAGTGATCGCATACGTTGTTGCTTTCGTGCTTAAACCGATAAAGGTATTCTTTAAAGCATCCATGGCCGTTTAAGAACTGAGTCAGATAAAATCTACCTCTCCGTGTGTTCTCGTTACCCATGTTTTAATATCTGGTATACAGCGGTATTTCCAGCGCCCCTTATTCGATATGTTCCATCTGTTTTGCCAATTTTGAATACTAATCTCGCGTGCTTCGGACCGCGAGTTTCTATCCCCAACCGTTGTGGCTGCTTCCTTTGCCAATATGTCAATTGGGCACAAGCCAGAGATTACCAGTGCGGCATCGTCTGATACCGTTCTGAAAGCGCTACAAAATCGGAGAGCACACAAGCGATAGGTCGACTTCACCCCGCGTAGGTACGACTGTTACTCCATGGCGTGCTGCCATACCGGTACCCCGTAGAGTAGTTGGCTTTTCACTACGCCTGCCAGTAGCTGACCCTGCCCTTGCTTTGGACCTCGTGCGTTTAGCATTATCCTCGATAAAGATGATATAGTTTTCGCTGCTTTCTCGTTAGCGTATTCTAGATGTGTTTTGAAAGACAGCCTCCTGTCTATCATGATTCCCAGATACTTAACTGCAGGCATTGTTTCAATGTGATGGTCTCCGATTCTTATCGTGACCTGCTCTACTTTCTTCCTGCTTGATACTAGTACCGCCTCTGTTTTGTGCTCCGCAAGCCGTAGTCCATGTTGCATGAGCCATGTTTGAACGCTGGCTATGCTTACATTAGTTTTTCCACATATATCACTTAAGTGCTTGGCAGTAACAATCAATACGATATCATCCGCGAATCCGATAATCTTAACCCCATTAGGTACTTTAAGTCGCAGCACTCCGTCGTACATAATGCCCCGTAGTAATGGGCCGAGCACGGACCCTTGAGGAACCTCGCCTGTGACATGGAGATTTTCCGTGCCATCTGCCGTTTCGTATTGCAGCAGACGTCTGTCAAAATAGCTGCGTACTATGCGTCTCAGATAATAGGATATACCTGTCTAGGGTATCCAGAATTTTCGCCCAGTTAGCGCAATTGAATGCGTTCTTTACATCTAAGGTCTATTCCTTAGATCCCTCGAGCCAGCTTGTGCCGCTTGTTGCATCTTGAGCGGTATCTCTAGCCACGTTCACTGCATTTAAGGTGGATCTGCCTCTTCTGAACCCAAACTGGTTTTCAGATATGCCACCCACCTCTTCTATTTCTTTTTCTAGACGATTGTAGACTACTCGCTCAAGAATTTTGCCTGCCGAGTCGAGCAGGCAAATAGGCCTGTAGCTGGATGGCTCCGCCAGGTTTTTTCCAGGCCTCGGCAGTAGCACCAAATTTTGGCGTTTTCATCAGCTAGGCATACAGTAAATGACTTCGCGAGCGTTGACGCCTTATAGTCAACTGCTACCTTCAGTACTTTGTTGGGCACGCCGTCTGGACCAGGAGACTTGTTGTTATCTAGTCTATTAACCGCTAGGAGCACTTCCTCTACCGTCACTTCATTAAATGCATAAAATGGATTATTTGGCGTGGGGGAAACTAGTTTTCTTTGCGTGGGAAATAGAGTATCGACCACGTTTTTGAGGAATGACGGGCATGTTGGTATGGCTTCGCGCTTGGTTTTCAACTTTTTCAAGACAAATTTGTAAGCGGTTCCCCATGGGTCGTGTTCAGCCTCATCGCAGAGGTTGAGAAAGCATTGTCGTTTGCTATTGGCTATTGCCGCCTTCAAAGCATGACGCGCAGCTTTATAGGCAGCTCTGTACTCTAAGAAGGTTGGCCTATCTCGTGATCTTTGGGAGCGCCGCCTCGCCCGGATACACTCTCTCCTTAGCGTTTGTATGCTGTCGTTCCACCAATACGCCGAGCTTTGCTGTTTTCGTATGGTCTTTCTGGTGGCTATAAAGTTCGCGCTGCCTGTATAATCGGATGCTGCCAGTATTGCCTTGAAAACATCGGAGTCGAATTTGTTGACCTTCCAACCCTGACTCCTCACGGAAGTTCGGTTGGTAGGAGTTCTTCCCCCGTCTACTTTGATGTCCACTATGATGGCCCAGCGATCGTTTTGAGTGTAGCACTGACTAATCTTCCACTCGCACATCCTAAACATATTTGCACTTACGAGCGTAATGTCTATTATGGAGCCGAAGCCATTTCTGGAAAATGTATGTTGCCCACCTGTATTAAGAAGTGCTCCATCCAAGCAAGCGAATGCTTCGAGAAGAACTCTCCCTTTCTGAGAAGTTCGCTGTGAGCCCCATTCGACAGCCCATGCGTTAAAGTCGCCAGCTATGACGAACCGCTGCCTCATAGTCGCGTCTGTGGCTATCTTACCAACAACTTCTTCAAAAGCTTCTAGCGAGGTTCTAGGTGGTATGTAGCAGCTATATTCAAAGATATCTCCTATCCTGCCGCACACAAAATCTCTTTCTTTAAGAACGGGCTCTATGTACAATAGGTTTTCTCCGCAGGACCAAATTGCTGCCTTTCCTCATAAATCGGGTAGCCAACCCAAGGACTTGTTCCTGTATGGCTCGCTTATTAATGCAACGTCGACTTATAGCTCCCTTATGGTTTGCGACAATAGCTCTTGTGCAGCTTCGCAGAGGTTGAGATTGAGTTGGACCAGTCTCATGACGGTCTGAGTTTCCGGACCGCCTCTCTGTATACCAGGCAGTTGTTTCCCCAGGTACGATGATCAACGCTATTGACTCCCCTTTCAGTGCACAGAATGCACTTTGCCAGATTCGTGCACGTTTTGGCGATGTGTCCCTCGCTTGCGCAATTAAATTTTCCTTTTGCATCCTTTTCGCTGGTGCAGTTCCTCGAGATATGTCCGAAGTCCATGCACCTGTAGCAGCGTTTTGGCTCAATTTTCGCTCGAATACGGCATACAACCCAGCCTATTCTAACTTTGCTACTGGCTAGTATCTTTCTGGGCGCTTTTCCAGGAATCGAGATTGTCGCCGTTAGTGTTCCGCCGTAGGCTTTCCGAATTTATAGTATGTGGGACGGCTGCATTTCGAGAGCTGGGAACTGCGAATTCAGTGCCTGGCAGACTTCCGTTTCCGTCGCCACCTCATCCATATCCCGGATCTCGCATAGGGTCTCTTCCGTCAGGGACTTGACTTCGGCTTTGCCAGATAAGGCTTGCCCTATTGCCGCTTGCAGCTTACCGGTGCTGCCCTCTGCCTGCTTAGTTAGTTGGAACAACAACTCACCTTTCGCGGTCCTAGGGATCTTGCGAATCATGGTACTCATCTCTTTAAGAGTCTCCTCGGTTTTTACAGCCTTTACTTTATGACGATGGCGTCGCGTCGGGCAGCTTTGGGCTTCGGGCGTTTTTTCTGAACCGTTTGCCATGCTGCTTCTTGCCCTGGTGCTCCCGCTGTTTTCGAGACCTTGGCTGCTACCACGTCAGAGTACTTAGATGTTGGTTTTTGCGCATCCTGTTGCTTCTTTGGCTCTTTTTGTGACGAAGGTGTTCCACCAGGAGCGCGTTCTCGCCCCGTTTAGCGCGTTGTTGCTATGGCTGCTGGCTTAGTGACGGTGACGTCTGGGACTGCTTGGAGTCCACTCCTCTTTTCTCTCCCATGAAAGTTTCTGCTGCCTCATCGTACGACACAGAGATCGCCTTTATTAGATCTTTAAGGTTTTGGTTAATGGAACGTTTTCCACTTCCAATAATTTCCTTACGCTCTCCGATAAGCCTTCCTAGCTATTGAAACGCCTGGTCGTCTTCTTCTCTGCCCTCGAGCGCCAGCGCAGACTCCATCCGCGCTGACATGGGCCTACCCGCGATTGGAGGAGCTGAACGAGGGGGCGAGTGCCCTAGTCTGGACCGCCTCACGAAGGGGTTACCTTTGTCCCCTTCATTCTCCCCAACTAGCGGTACTGGCACCCCTTCCATTTCGGTGACCGCCGCGGTCATTATTATTATTTTTAGTAGTAAGATTATATTGTTATTAATTTTATTATTATTTGGTTATATTAACTTTTTTGTTTATTTTATTTTAGCTTTGTTTATTTTTTCTTAATTTATTCCCACCCCTAGTGGCCGAAAGACTAAGGGGTTGTGTCTTTCCTTATTATTATCTATTTATTTAATTTGTTTTATATATTAAAAAAAAAATTTTTGTTTAAATTTATTCCCACCCCTAGTGGCCGAAACAAAGGGCTGCCTCGCTGATCTGGCCCCACCTTTGGGTGACATGTTCAGCTGTATTTGACACTTTGTAAATGTTTAGTTTATATATGAAGGGCTCAGACCCAAAAGGATCTAAGTGACATTTTTTTTTAAATAGAGTTATACCCATGTTTGTATAGCGCAAATGGTTTTTATTTGTTGGCGAAGAGATCCGAGTCATTTCGGGCATTGTAGTGCTATCTATTTCCCATACAATAAACGCCCTACTCAGATTTTACATAGAATTTTCAAAAGGCAGTAAACTTTAAACTTGAATATCTCAAATCAATTTCGAAGTCACTTAGATCCATTTGGTTCTGAGCCCTTCATATATACCGTCTCGCTTGTGCAATCCTTCCAATATGCGAAAGCGAAAACAATAGAAAAATTTGTATTTTATACAAATTTGCTAAAATATTCGCAAACACAGCTTTTGAAGGCTTGCAAAAACGCTACGGGAACAGAAAACCTTACGTGGCACTAGTTCTTTGTTAGTGATTTGCGCTCTTTTGTGATTTTTTATTTTTTTGGAGAGGAGCTTCGGTTTTAGCTTCCTTACACTTCACTTCACTGCAATAAAGTTTAATAAACTCAGTGTAATACGTCACAACAAATTATTAAACTTTGCGCGGACTCTTTGCGCTATTTGGCTACATAAGTCTGTGTCTTATAGTTCATAATTTATAAAATAATAACACAAAAATTGACCAACTGCAGAAGCATAGTGGAATCACAAGGTGAAGTAAATAAAAAGAGACAGAAAACAAACACTACCTGAAATTGTAGGGATGCGTTTTGTAGAGGGAAAATGGGGTAAAACGCCAAACAGTTTTTGCCCTTATTGGTTGATAGGGGGAAAATAACTTGGTAAAAATGTATGTATTTGATTTTAAAAAAATCCAAGGTAAAGCTTTACATTGCACGTCAACTTCTAAAACACGTCTAAAAATGTCGGGAGAGGTATCAAAATACGCGTCTAGACCTGTTACCGAGGGGAAAATCCGATATTTTATTTCGGTCAAGAGATATTTGAAAGTTGAACATTTTCTGCCATTTGTAGTGGTTGTAGACTCAAATATAAGGAGTTAGGAAAACTGCAACAGGGTGTTCTGCCCAGAAATACTTCAGATCGCGTAGCCGGTGTTGGACTGGCTGAGTGCGAAGACCACCTCCGCAGAAAGATGTTCTGCACTTAAAAAACATGGATCGGTCCCTTAAGTCAAGATTTGACCTTTTTATCCTTTTCCTTTTTCGGCTTTTCGATAACCATAATATTTATTTTCCCCCTTCGGATTATTGTTACGGTTGTCAAAACGCGTCTTTTGCAGTGGTAGTGCAATGTAAAGTTTTACCAAATTAAAAACCACCGGACATCAGCGCAACACAAATATACGAATCGACCTCTCAATGAGAAACCTAAAAAAAGCGACACCTCCCCGGAAGAATACAATCACACCTTTCTACTTTACAAAGCCAGCCAACCAAGCTATGCATTTTATTATACTGAACTCTTAGCCTTTAAATTAACCGGCTTTTATGAAAGTTACCGGTATTGATATCCGAACCGTATCAAGCTGCTTTGGATACCAGGTCGTGTGGGGATGGCAGGCAATGAACCAGCTGAAAAAGCTGCTAAACAAGCTTTTCGAATGCCTCTTGTAGCTGGGAATCCTTGTTTGCCCTCGACCATAAAGAAATCGCAAACACCTAAAAGAGAAATCATGGAAAAAATATAATTGCTTCTTGAAATAGCATAACAAAAATAACACAACGCCTCATGCAACACATACATACTTGTTGATTGCGCCACGTCCAATTCTAACATTGACTTGGCAACAAAGCTTTATCCTAGCAAGAAGAACACTATTAAACAAATAAGCGTTCAGTTTTATTAATAAATTTACGCAGAAATTTCAATTGTAACGATTATTTTATTAGAAAATGACATCGGAATGTCAAAGAATATTGAAATGGTGCAATACAAATTGTTTTGTTAAAATTTCCCACAAATTCCCCATCCATACAAGTAAAAATCTAATAAAAGCAACACCTTGCATAAAAACAGCACTGTTTGCGGGGACAACATTGCTTCAAAATTTTCAGGTAGCCGAATGACAGAATAAAAGAGAATTTCGAGCGAGACAACTGACAGCTTACTTCACCTTGTTTATTACACTATGCTGCAGAAGTAAGTGTCCAAAGCAAAAGAAAAAAGCAAACTAACTACAACACCAACACTGCTGCTAATATGGTTCCCCCGCCAAGACCAACAAGAACAGCCCGCCAAAATATTGCCTCTCCGCATCTCACACCAAGTTTTGCTAAGGCTTCTAACATGGAGAGCCCACCACCAGTCTCAAGTGAGATTACGCGCCTTGAAGCAAAGTTGATCTTATGGAAAGAGGGAATGATGGCGCAGCTGATGGATTGTATAAGAGAGTCGGAGCAAAGAGTTTTGCAGAGAGTCGGTGAGTTGGCAGCAGAGATCGCTAACTTGAAAGCTAACTATAGTGTTATGGAGAAGAGGGTAGAGGTGGCGGAAAGTGAGTGCAGGCAGCTTCACTCTAATGTTAAAGATTTAAAGCAGCAGCTAAATGAATCCCAAAATAATGCCGTACTTGGTGATATATTGGTAAGTGGAGTCCCTCAAACACCAAACGAGGATTTGGCTGATGTATTCAGCAAAATATGTCGCTCAGTTAGTGTAAGTGCCATGCCAATATGCTCTGCCTTCCGTATTCGCAAGAGTACGAACGGCAGCTCTCCCATTATTGTGAAAATGAACTCACCCACTGATCGCGTTGTGCTTCTAAGAGCAATTGCTAACTTTTGCAAAACAAATAAGAGATCAATGGCTCTCAGTGATATTGCTCGCAATGGAAATGGAAATGGCAAAATATTTGTGCATGAGTGCCTAACGAAATATAACCGCGAGGTGTTACAGCATGTACTGCAAACAAAAAAAACAGAAACTGCTCACATCTGTCTTCTCGATACGTGGGTGTGTGTATGTGCGATCTAGTCAAGGTGTTGATGCAGTGAAGATTTGTGATAAAGAGAGCGCTGACCGAATTGCAGCAAGCAGTCGAGCTGAAGATCAGGGCTGCACAACGATATAAACTAAAAAATTTCGTTTTGTTAATTATCAAAAAAAAAGTATCAAAAATATATTTCGTTTTGATAAATATCAAAAAAAAAATAAAATTGTGTTGAATATCAAAATCAAAAAATAACAAAAAAAAATTGTTTCGTTGATTATCAATTCAAAAAATAACAAAAATATTTTTTTCGTTAACGTTTATTCATTTCCAAATTAGGCTGGGTCGGAAATCCACTTTATTTTAATTTATTTGTCAAGTAGAAAAATTAATTAACAAGTTAAGGAACACAACAAAAAAACATAGTTACTAAGTACTAAATTGGCGCATGTACATTAGGCTCGATCGAAAATTCATATTTTTAATTTATTTTGTTAAAAAGAATAATTAATTAATTAATTAACGAAAACAACTTAATTAGTTTAGACGCAATATTAATTTGCTTTCGCAGCAAATGGTTTTTTTTTTGTTTCCTAAGTGGTCTTTTGCAATTACAAAATACACACTTCTCATTGATAAAGCACGACCGCACTGATTCCCCCTCTCTTTTGCGACCCATATTAACCAATATTATTTTGAAAAATTTCAAATATTTTTGTGAATTGTTTTGATAAAAACAGAAACGAAATTTATTTTGATAATTATTTTTAGCTGTTAACGTTATTATTATTGAAAAACAAAACGAAATAAAAAGTTTTTTTCGTTTATTAATAAATTTAACGTTATTTTTCAGCCCTGCTGAAGATGAAAGTAGTACCACAGCAGCATGATAACTTGTTCATTTTCTTTGCGATGATTTACATTATTGTAATTTTGAATATTAATGTTTCTTTTTTTAGCATTTTCTCTCTTATTATTTCTCTTCGCGTATTTATATCTCGCTCTGTTCTCTTACTTAATGTCAGATCTCTGTTTTTTCTCTTTCTTTACTCTTTCTTTCCATGTTCCTTACCTTATTTTTCTACTTTTTGGTTTGATTATTTGTGGTTTTAAATTCTATATAAAGCTTAAAAGCCGTGTTCCGGTTGACGTTGAAGTTTCTCTATTTGCCAGGTACGTTGGATGACTGTGGATTTTGTTGCCGGCGCTAATGGAAATCATAAGATAATGTTGGATATTTTGTGCAAACAAGCTGTTGGCCTGAACATAGTCCACTTTAATGCCCGTAGCTTGAGTTCAGATAAAATGGACTATGTTAGATACATTTTTGAGGAATCACTTGTAGACATAATTTGTGTGAGCGAAACGTGGTTTAGTCACGGCTCTTCTGATCTTCATTGTATTATCAATAATTATAATTTGATACGAAATGACAGAAACTGTAGAATGCGTCTACAATCCGAATAAATGCTATCTGCTAGATTGTTTTTTCTCCGCGTTATCTGTATTACTAATTGATTATGTGTGTTATGTTATTAGTGGTGACTTTAAGGTCAATTTACTTTCTGACGATTCATATTGCATCAAGCTACGAGAGCAAGTTTCAACAGCAAGTCTTGCAATAGTAAAAGATAAAATACCTACTAGGTTTGCCAATAACTCCAGCCCCAGCCTATTAGACTGATCATGATTTCTGATTTGGCTTTTTTACTAAAATTTGACCAACTATGTTTTATATCTGACCATGATATGGTTTTTTGTACTGTCGATTTTAATCGCTCTGAGCCAGATGCTTACGTGTATCGTGACTTCCGTTCCTTAGACACAAATGCGTTGTACAGTGATTGCACCCGTATACCTTGGAATGACTGCTGGTATTTGGATACTGTAGATAGGAAACTTGAATACCTGAATAGTACTTTAGTTACTTTGTTTGACAACCGTGTTCCTACGCGTACTGTGTATGTTACTAATAAATCTTGTCCCTGGTTTGGTAAAAAAGTGTTATCAGCAATAAAGAAACGCAACAAACTACATGCCAAATGGCGGCGATCGAAGACTGATGCTTCGTGGCTTATGTTCAAAGCTGCTCGTAATGAAGCTACTTTTGTAAGAAGGCAGGCGAAAATCAAGTTCTTCTACGATAAACTAAACCCATCACTGTCATCTAAAGATATATGGCGCAACATTAAAGTCTTAGAGTACATGGGAAATATAAAGTGCAATGCAATATTGACCCTGATACATTAAATGATTTTTTTATAAGTTCCAGTAGCAGTTTTTGCCCTGTCTTAAATGTAACCCTTCCTGCGGTTTCTGCATCCTTTTAGGAAGCTTTTGAGTTTGAAGCAGTTAGCGAGAGCGAGGTGGCAAAATCTCTTATGACAGTAAGGTCAAACGCAGTAGGTAATGATGGAATTTCGTTAAAGTTTGTTAAAACTTTGCTCCATTTTATAGTAAACCCTCTTACTAATATCATTAACCACTGCTTTACAAGTGGCTATTTTCCTACTGCCTGGAAGAAAGCAATAGTTGTCCCTGTGCCTAAGAAACCCCTCTCTGCGGATCCTTCGGACTACAGGCCTATTAGCATCGTACCCTTGTTTTCAAAAGTGTGTGAATCGTTAATGGCTGAACAAATCTCGCGCTTTATTGAAAGAAAAGACTTGCTATCTCCTTTACAGACTGGCTTTAGGCCAAAACATAGCTGTGCCACTGCCATGATTAAAATCATGGATGATATAAGAATACCTTTTGATAATGAGGACTTAACGGTTCTTTGTTTGTTGGATTTTTCAAAGGCATTTGATTTGGTCAACCACGATCTGCTGCGCTGCAAACTTCGAAATATGTTTGCCTTTGCTGATAGTGCCATAAAAGTCCTAGCTAGTTACCTACAGGGAAGGGTACAGAGAGTCAGAGTTGAGACATCATTCTCGCAGTTTAAGACTGTACAAGCTGGTGTTCCCCAAGTCTCAGTTCTCGGTCCTCTCCTGTTCAGTTTGTTTATTAATGATGTGTTTTCTGTGTGCAAATATGTCAATGTACACGCATATGATGATGACATCCAGTTGTACCTCTCCAATCGCATAGGACTCGTTGAAGACTTATATTCTAAAGTAAACTGTGATCTGAGTAATATTTTTTGTTGGGCAAAAAAAAACGGCTTGTGTCTAAATGCTACTAAATCATATGTTATGCCAATACATAAGCACGAACTTGACCCTACAAGCATTCCACCATTAATGATCGGCTCCCACTCACTTAAAACTGCAGATAAGGTAAAAAACTCAGGATTTATTGTGAACAACAAGTTTTTTTTTTTTTTTTTTTTTTCGACAGGTCAAGTGCCACGAGAACCGTCCTGTGGTTTGGTTGGTGTTGGTTCAAACCGAAGTTAATCTGCGTCGTGATGGCGTTCAAAGCTGATGTTGTGCTATGGTTTTTACGGAAGCCATGTTGATGATTGGCCAGCTGCAGGTTTGCAGTATAATATGGGAGCAGAATAGCCTCTAACAACTTCACTACCGGCGAAAGGAGAGATATCGGACGATAAGAGTATCCTTGATTTGCCGGCTTCCCAGGTTTTAGGAGGGGGACCACAGTCGCATGTTTCCAGATATCTGGTATAACGAAGGTGGACAGTGAGAGGTTGAATAGAGCCGCCAAGTACTTGTGCCCCTCGTGGCCTAGGTGGTTCATCATCTTCATGGCAATTCCGTCGGGTCCGAGTGATCTTGAAGGTTTGGCCTTCTTTATAGCTTCCTTGACCTCTGCAGCGGAGACGACAATGGGCGCGGCTGTGTGTTTGTGTTTGTGCGCGCGTCGGATGGCTTTTCTCTTAGCCCTATCCGCAGGAGAATGCAGTATAAATTGCCGGCAGAATGCGCTCGCGCATTTCCTGGGGTCCGACTTGACGTTATCGCCGAAAGCAATGGCGACCTTGTCATTGTATTTGGTCGGGTTGGATAGGGCCTTGACTGTCGACCATAATTTGCCGACCCCGCCGGAGAGGTTGCATGACTCTAGGTGTTCTTTCCACTTCTTCAATTTATGTTCATTGACAGTCCGACGGATTTCTGCGTTGAGATCCTTTATTCTTGGATCTGCGGGGTTCAAGAGTCTCACTTGGTCACGTTCTCTTGCCATTGCCGCTGCTTCCGCAGGGAAATTCGGCCGAATTTCCGGGATTCTGCCAGCAGGGATGAAGCGGCCAGGGGCTGAATCGATGACTTTGCGAAACTCTTTCTCACCTTTGCATACGTCCGTCGGTGTGGGTAGGTCAGCGAAGGAGTGCTCTGTAAAGTCCGTGAAGCGGTCCCAGTCCGCTTTACTAAAGTTAATGTACGTTCGTTTTTCTGTCGTTATGAAGTCGGACGGTCGTTCGATGTCTAGTAGGATGGGTAGGTGGTCAGATGCCAGTGTAAGCATAGGTTGCCAGTTAACGTGGTTGATAAGGCCCGCACTTGAAATGGAGATGTCTGGCGAACTGTGGCAGTTACCTGCCACCCTAGTGGGGGCATCTCCATTCAATGTACAGAATGCCGAATTATCTATTTGCTCTGCGAGTGCGTGCCCTCTGCTATCTGCTGGCAAGTTGGAGTGCCAGAGATCGTGATGTGCGTTGAAATCACCTAAGATGAGGCAGTTATCGCCCCTTAGCAACGCACTAATATCAGGGCGATAATCACGGGGACAGCACGTAACAGGGGGAATGTATATATTTAACACTCGCAGGTCGACGTCGCCTGTCCGGACTGCTATGCCCTGGCATTCTAGGGTAGAGTCCCTGGGGTCAACGTCAGGGGCAAACAGATTATATTGTACAGTATGGTGTGTAATGAATGCGAGGCCGCCCCCATGACCGCTGGGACGGTCTTTCCTATGTACGTTGTACCCATCACGAGTACGTAAGTCCGAGTTAGCATTCAGTTTGGTCTCCTGAATGGCGGCCAGTTTAATGTTGTTCGACTTCATAAAGTCTGTTATCTCCGCGATCTTACCAGCTAACCCGTTGCAGTTCAGCTGTAGGATTTTGAAGTGTGTCGGGAGGGAGGGTGGAGGCATGCTGGGGGTAAGGGACGGATGCGGTTGCCTAGGTGGAGGTGGGCATAGTCCCAAGCTGTGACGCAGTCGAGGGTTCAGCGCGTCTTGGCCGATGTTGTGTGGCGTGGAGGGCGGCTGAGTACTGCAGCAAGGGGCAATAAATGCATCCGTCCAAAGGTTCCTGTTTGCGAGCCCAGAGCACATATGGATTTGGCACAGGCCAAGGCAGTTATTGCACTTAACCGATGCCGCAGGCGTATATAGTCTTTGCCGACAAACAGTGCACGTGGTGAAAGGTACGAGGAGGTTATGTTCCTGACCCACGTGCATGCTGGAAGTAGGGGGGGACGAGAGTGGGGACTGAGGTGAGGCGGGAGCAGCAAGGCTGCAGGTCGTGAAGACCGGGCCACTGTCGTGGCCATTTGATGATGGTAGGTGCGGTGTGTGTGCGCCGGAGCGACGAGAACCGCGGGACGCGCGTGTGCGCGAACAACATGGTGCCTCAAAAGTACTGAAAAAAGTACGGGTTCTGGGGAAATTTTATCCTCGGTGGCGAAACTTTTCGACCCGGCAGGATGGCTTGCGCCAATTATGATACAAGCGAAGATCTTAATACAAGAATTATGGCTAGATGGAACCGATTGGGACGAAGTGGTGAAACCACTCCGCTTAATAAAATGGTCCCAATTTGCAAGTAACTTGCACACTATCTCCGAGATACAAATACCTCGGTGGGTGAATTTCTCACCCGATCATGAAGTCGAAATCCACGGCTTTTGCGATGCTTCTGAGAAAGCATATTGCGCTGCTATTTATGTGCGAACCCAGCACGATGGCAAAACAACAAGTCACTTATTAGTGGCAAAGGCCAAGGTCGCACCTCTTAAGACCGTAAGCCTCCCACGGCTCGAGCTATGCGGCGCACTCCTGCTCGCAAAACTAGCCTCGACCGTGCAATCACATTTAAACCTGAGCGATAGGAAATTATATTTATGGACAGATTCAGAAATCGTCCTAGCATGGCTAGAAAAGCCACCACATACGTGGAAAACATACGTTTCTAACCGCACAGCTCAAATCATTGACTTGGTTGGGCCAGCAACTTGGCGACACGTAGCCAGTGCTGATAACCCTGCGGATCTTGGAACAAGAGGCTGCAAACCCCTGCACCTTACAACCACCACGCTATGGTGGAATGGCCCCAACTGGATGGTCGAATCACCTGACGCATGGCCAAAGTCGCCTGCGCGCAATATAATAGCCCCAGAAAGTAGAAGAATAGAAGGCTTTCATACAACGTTGGAGGATACAGACATCCTAGAGCGATTTTCGTCGTTCCCCCGAGCCTTAAGAGTAATAGCGTATATGTTTCAATTTGTAAATCGCTTAAAGAATAAGGTGAAAGGGATAGCCAATACCGCAAGCTATGCACTTACGCATCAAGACTTGCAACGGGCAAAAATAGCCCTAATCGAGTGCACGCAAACTCGCTATTACAGTAGTGAACGATCACTGTTAATGGCATCAAAGCCCATTGACAAAAAGAGCACACTCTTAGTACTTAACCCCTTTGTAGACTCTACGGGACTGCTTCGTGCCAATGGCAGGCTAGCGAACTCCAGTCTGAGCTACAATGAGCGGCACCCTATAATAATACCGGAAAAATCCGTATTTGCCACAATTTTTATAAACTATCTTCACCTCTTAATGCTACACGCCGAGCACAGGCTAATGCAACAAATGATCCGACAAGAGTTTTATGTTCCTCGATTAAAGCCTCTGATCAAAAAATCCATCTTTATGTGTAAAGTCTGTACGCTACACAAGCAAAAGATGCGCACGCAGATCATGGCAGCTCTACCACCCGAACGCTGCAATTATTCTATGCCTTTCACCATCACTGGTGTAGATTTTGCCGGGCCTTTCCAGCTAAAGGCCTCGATGTTAAGGTCTTCTACCACAATGAAAGGTTACGTGGCTGTTTTTGTATGCTTTACGACAAAAGCCGTGCACCTAGAATTATGTTCAGATCTGACAACGGCAGCTTTTCTCGCGGCATTTGCACGCTTTGTCGGACGGCGAGGATTTCCCTCGAAAATCATGAGCGACAATGGCAAAACCTTTATCGGCGCCCAACGCGCAACCGAAAAAGAGTTCATACAGTTCGCCAAAGAAGTCTCGCCGCACATCATTTCAAAATACGCACCTCAAGGCATTAATTGGCAATTCATTCCCCCGAGCGCCCCACATATGGGTGGACTATGGGAATCAGCGGTTAAAAGCTTTAAATCGCATTTCAAAAAGACCGCTGGCAATCATAAATTTACATTTGAAGAGTTCACTACGTTACTCATTAGAGTTGAAGCCGTTTTAAACTCACGGCCACTATCATCACTCTCGCAAGATCCCTCCGACTTTACAGCCCTCACCCCTGGGCATTTTCTTAGAGGAGCGCCACTTCTGGCCATACCAGAACAAAACGTGGACTCACTCTCCCTCATAAATCGATGGGAACGGATCAAAATCCTCCATCATGAGTTTAGTCGCCGATGGAAGGAAGAATACCTTAAAGACCTTCACAAACGATATCGGTGGAAAAATACTCAAGAAGCACCTAAAATTGGAGCATGCGTCTTAATTCATGACGAGTGTCTACCTCCTACCGAATGGCGGCTAGCCCGCATCGAAAAGGTACATTACGGTTCCGACGGTCACATCCGAGTAGTTGACCTACGTACGCAAAACGGCAAACTAACTCGACCGCTCGTAAAACTTTGTTTTCTACCAACCGAGTCTAATACCGCTAATACCGATCGCGCAAAATAACTTATAATCAATATAAAATCAAATACGGAGCAATTAATCCAACGAAGCGATGTTGCTATCCGAAATAAATACCTCACTCCTAAAGAGGTAGCTCGAAGGACTCTCGTTTCCTCGAACTAAACGTGAAATTATACCGCAACTAAAAACCCGTATAAAAGATACAATAATCATATCACATTTCAGACTATATGTTGATCAAGGGCTAAAATCAAGCACCCCTATACTTAATAAGACACTAAAGTCCATAATTTCTATCCATACAGATAATCATGAATATGGAAATCGAAGAAGTCGCCCCGACACCAACAATCCGTTCTGCGGTTACCGTGCCACGAGCACGAGCAGTGCCCACTGCAACACCGCGCACTCTCACTCCAAGGGCCGCAACAGCGCCCACCGTACCACCGGAACGACCACAAGTCAATAGGGCCGATGCATGGCCGGAAACCACCCGAAGGGACCCCGTGGTAGCTCATGGCGTGCGGTGCCCGCTTTGCTGTCGTCCACATGCGCTACGCCTATGCGCCATTTTTAAAGGCATGCTGCCGCAGCAACGTCAACAAGTAGCGCAGGCCCACGGGTACTGCCTAAACTGCTTGGCACTGTGGCATGCCACGGCAGAGTGCACCTCGACGGTCATGTGCCACCTGTGCGACAGGCCTCACCATACGCTCCTGCACCGTAACCAAGCTGGGCGTCAACAGACGCGCTCAAGGCCCCAGCCACCTTCCGCACCACGCCCTCGCGTAACACACCCACATCGGGCTACCTGGTCACAACAACAGCGTCCGCGTACATGGACTCATCCCGCGGCCCGTTATCGACATCCAGCAGCATCCACGCACCAGCGACAGCCAGCAAGTCGAGGCCGACGTCGCCCAACCGGGCTTAGTAACGTGGTGGAGACCCTGCAGCAGCTGCAAAGACTGCTAGGCTGATCACTCGCCTAGGGGGGCCGGGATGGCTAGATTAGCCACAACACTGGCGGGTACAACCCTGCCGCCAACATTCACCACACCACACACACACTTACACAGTCACGCACATATAATTTGTCAACACAAAACACACACACATATTGTAAACAATTATTACAATTTCGTAAATCTCGAGCAAGACGGTCATTTAGCGCCTGAGCAAAAATATATTTATCAATTTTTTAAAAACGCCTAAATCTTTCCATTTTTTATTGAAAGTTCGATAGTGAGTGCAAAGGTGAGTGCAGTGAAGTGTCCCGAAGTGTATAGCAGGGTTAAGCCCTGAGCATCCAGATCTATGCAACCATCTCTTGCATTTACTGCATTGAACAGAATGTGAACGTTTAACATATATTTTCTTCCAGCAGACGCAGCAGATCCATTCTCTCGGTCCGGGGTTGGATTCGATACCAGCCCGTAGCAAGAGACATTGGAGCAACCCTGCTGCAAGGGATTGCTCCGAGGATGACAATTTAGGAGTGGGATTGGACAAATTGGACAGGGTTACACTGAAATAACAGCCCTTGGCCGGGTAAAACCCGGGTCATTCCGGTACGTAGAACCGGCTGTTGTGGGAATGTATAACAGAGTGTATCTAGCCCTGCCGTTAATTATATTTGTTACGTTTTTTATAGCCCTTTTGATTTCAGCCTGGCATTTTCGGTGGAGTTTTCGCACACCTCCGAAGAAAAACACAAAAAGGTAAAATGCAATTTTGTGAAAAGCAATTATCTGTATCAAAACAAGTAAGGAAAGGGCTGTCTTCGGCTGTGCCGAAGGCTTTATACCTTTCATGAATGCCAAACCACACTTATCGGAACAATCGATTGTATGGGAGCTACCCGTTATGTTGGCCCGATCTGGCTGATTTTGCCTACATATGTTACATATATAATATGTAGCAAACTTGCAAAGTTTAACGTTCCTAGCTCTTTAACTGCAAAATTGATAGCCCAAAACCCATTTATCGAAACTATCGATTATATGGGAGCTATATGTTATGTTGGTTCGATCTAGGTGATTTTCACTACACACATTACTTATATAGCACGTACTAAACCTGCGAAATTTCGCTCTAATAGCTTTTTAATTGCAAGAGTTAGAGGCCAAAATCCGTTTATCGGAACAATCGATTGTATGGGAGCTATGCGTTGTATCGGTCCGATCTTGCTGGCTCCGACAAATGATTAATCCTATGCAAAATGGCGCCTGCTTGCAAAATTTCATCGAGATATCTCTAAAACTGAGGGACTAGTTTGCGTTCAAACAGACGGACGGACAGACGGACAGACGGACGGACGGACGGACGGACAGACGGACATGGCCAAATCAACTCAGCTCGTCGCCCTGATCATTTCGGTATACTTAATGGTGGGTCTATCTCTTCTTCTTCTCATACTTACAAACATCGGACCAAAGTTATAATACCATTTCATGTTCATGAACGGTATAAAAATCAGCTTGTGGTCTCATTCAACATTTAACTAGACTGCCCTTATTCCATAGGATTGTTAGACAAGAACCGCCTGAAGCTTATGAAGTAACGGTAGTCGCTGACAACGACACCAGTGAGCTTAATATTACCAGTGACCCCAGCAACAAAACCCCCGTGAAACATCTACCCCCTGTATGTTAATCTCGCCGCAGTAGCAAACTTTATAAACCGCCCTCTATCTGTAAACAAACAGCGCGAAATCGATCCATTTATTGTAATAGAGTACGTCGAATTTAAAAAGTTAGCGTATCGTAGCCCCAACTACAAATTTCCAACTAGAAAAACCATTTCGTCCTCGTTAATTCCTGCCTTGTTTAAAAGCGTTTAACAAGAGCCAAAGCCATATGTTTGGATATGGACGGATGAACTTCTCGCTCTTGAGCTAGTTTTTTTAGCATTATCGGTCACTATATTATGGAAGAAGAAAATAGAACTTTTCTTGCGTCCGATTTATTAGCTTGTGATTCGTATAAAAAAGGTATAGAAGTGAAAATATTCCAAAAAAAAATCAAGAAATTTGTAATGGGTGGAGAATAATAAACAATATACTCTTGTTATAACAGGCAATGCTGCTAATATGAAGGCACCGGTACGTGGAGAAGATCGTCTTCACTGGGGCTGCTATTTCTTAAATCTTGTTGCGCTATCGGGCTTAAACTAAATAAAATCGGTTATTCCTAAAATAAAATCTATAGCGTTTTTTTCTCAATAGCAATCATGCTGATTTTAAGCTTAAAGCTGTGTCAAGTCACGTTAACTTTACCCCCCATTTACCAGTTGATCACGGAAATGAAATCCATGTATTTTTTTCATAAGAATATACCACGAAAAAAAGAACCCTTAAATGTTTTAAAAAAATTTTGGTTTTAAAGGTACTTTTTTTTAAAGAAAATGTTTGGTACTTTTTGTTCAAAAATTTATTAAAAATCAACCGTTGCAGATAAATTGATGAAACTTTCAGGGTTTATTTTCAAAAGCTTATATTTTAATAAAAAATTATAAACTAAAGAAAGTTTGTTTATTATAACACTAGCAGACCCGGCAGACGTTATTCTGCCTGACCAGTGACTTCCCTAGAAATACATTTTCAAATATTTTTCTATTAATTTTTAACATTCCACTTATTGCATTGCTTTGGGATATACAATGTTTCTGGTACGATAAAACGGATCTTTTGAACTCAATGAGTATGACAAAAACCATTATGCGCTGCTGAGCAGATGTATATTTAGTATTTATTTAATTATATCCTATATCTACCACTTAACACCACTATTATGATTTAATGAAAATCCTATAATACTCCGGATATAAACGGCAATAACAAAAAAAAAAAAAAAAATTAAGTGCTTTGATTAAGATTTAAGAACATTAAAATCTCACTAAAGCAAATACATTCAGGGATATAACGAATTGAAATATTACTTAGATTTTAGTCTTGGAACTGCCCAATTTTCCAAAAAATTTACAAATGTAGCCTATGTCATACCCAACGAAGATTTTAACGTATTGGAAAAGTTTAAAACAGATCAACCATAAACTTTGGACATTATTGAAGTACAAACAAAATACAAAGTAATGTGGGCGTGGTACCACCCACTTTTCAGAATTTTTATAAATCTTGACTAAAGGACACACATATCCAAAACTATTAGTTTAGACCAAATATGTTCATAGTTATGTAGATATAAATTTTATATAGCCTGGGGTTGTGGCACCGCCCAATTTTCCAAAAATTAATATAGTTAGCCTAAATCGTACACAACAATCTTCTGAACCAATCTAGAAAGTTTAAAAGACATCGGCCATAAACTTTGGATATTATTGAAGTACAAACAAAACACAAAAAATGTGGGCGTGGTAACGGCATAAACGAATCGAGATAGATATTGACTTATATATATCAAAATGTTCAGGAGGAAAAGAGAAATTGATTGAGCCATGTCCGTCCGTCCGTCTGTGAACACGATAACTTGAGTAAATCTTGAGATATCTCAATGAAATTTGGTATGTAGGTTCCTTTTCACTTATCTCCGAGCGCTATTGAAAATAGGCAAAATCGGTTAAAAGCCACGCCCTCTTTCTATATATATAATATTTTCGAAAATACAAAAGGAGTGATTATTCAGTACATAATACACCTATAAGGATAATATTTGGTGTGCACTTTAGCGTTAAGGCAACAAATACATTTTTGAAGAAATTTTTAAAAAGGGGCGTGGCACCGCCCACATTTGGTTAAGTCAAACTTGGAAATATTATTAATCATAATTGTATACTCCTGCCAAAAATTACGCAAATCGAATAACAAACAAGCAAGATTTACGGGCAAGTAGTTAACACCCTACTGCCTTTTTTTTTATTAATTTTTTTTATTTTCATACCTTTCATGAACATGAGGAAAGGTATTTATATTTTGTTATTTAGTAATAATTTAATTTACGACTCACAATCAGTTGCCTTTATAACAAATTTTCAGGTATGTATTAAAATAGACCTGAGTAAATTAGGATACCAAAACAGATCACTACTAAGTATTTAATGTTCGGTTACACCCGAACTTAGACTTCCTTACTAGTTTTAGTTAAAATTTTGCAGAGCTCCAGATTTACTCTTTTTTGCTGTGTTTAGTGACTATTTTCATCACATCATCTTTTGCTAAAAGTTTTGCTGTGTATTTAATATTGTAAAGTGGGCGCCTTTTCTGTGTAAAGTTCGAATCTGTGTATCAGTTTGTGTGTTGCTGTTTTGCAAATCATTTTGCGCTCACACTTCTGCGTTTACTGCTTTGTGCGCTCATTCTACCGTATTTCCTGCATTCCAACGCACACTCTCTGTTGAAATTGTGCAGAGCTCCAGTATAACTCTTTTCTGCTGTGTTTAGTGGCTGCTGTCTATACAACATATTTTAGGAAAAGTTTTGTAGTGTGCCTGTGTAGCTTTGAATAAAATATTAACTTATTGTCCAGTGTTCCTGAACAACACTTAGGTTTCTTAAATCTAGTTTTTCTTCTTCTTTACTTATTACTATGCTAGATTGTTGCATAAAAAAGTGCGCCAGCCAAAAAAAAATATCGCGCTTCAATACTTATGTTTGCTACTGGCTTTGCGAGAATATGGCTAACGTTTCTTGCGCCGACATGGGCCACATTGGAGGTCGGGTTGTTGATTTGATATCAAACAAAATCGGATTGAACTGGACGTGTAGGGAATGCCGAACTTTTGAACATGATATGTGGGTTTAAATGAGACACACTCAGAAAGAGTTAAAAATTTGGGTTACGGTGTAATGAAGATTGATGTGTCAACAAAACAGACATAAATATACCACAAGAGTGTCGATGGTTATTGTCATTGGGAAAAAAGTTCGCACTACCGGTATCAAAGACGTCCTTTTCCCCTATACATATCGTCGCGGACATTGAACAAGGCATACAAATGATAAGTGAGGAAAAAAGAAAGAGGCAGCGCGGTGCAAAATTGCAAACAAAATCAGCAATTATAAAAATAAAATGAAATGTGGGCCAGAATAAAAATTCATATTGAAAATTTTCGATGAAACAATAAACTTCATAAACAAACACAAGGACTCAATAGTAATCACTAGTGCAGATAAAGGCAACAAAACTGTGATAATGTACAAAAATGAATACAAAAATAAGATGAAAACCCTTTTAAGTGATGCGAAATGGCCCGACACAACAATTGTTAAGAATAATTCCCTGGTAAATGAAATTTCCAAACAAAAAAACATTGACGCGAAAACTAGACAACAACTGACATGCCATGCAGCCACTGCCCCAAGATTATACAGACTACCCAAAATTCACAAAGAAAATACTCCACTAAGACCAATCGCATTATCGGTAAACGTCCCATGCTACAAACTGGCTAAATTTATTGGACACATTTTAAAAAACATTGTTTCTGAAAACTACAACATAAAAACTCTCTAAAACTAAAACAGGAACTGAAAGAAATTAAAAATGAAGACGACGAAATACTTGTATCCTTTGATGTAGTATCACTATTTACCAATATACCGATTAAACTCGCAATCCGGACAATTATGCAAAAAGGGTCAATCCTTGAAAATGAAACAACAATTAGACGGACACAATTTCTAACTATTCTCGACTTCTGCTTGAGAGAAAATAATTACTTTACCAGTGATGAAACAATATATCAACAAATATATGGAATGCCAATGGGTAATCCCTTAGCCCCTACCATAGCCGGCATCATCCTAGACAAAATACTAGAGGACAGTATAGTCGAATTGAGTTCAAAAGGCATATCTACATAAAAAAATATGTAGACGACACAATTGCCATCATAAAAAAAGCAGACGTAGAGATTATCCTTCATACTATAATCAGCCAACACAACAAAATTAAATTCACCTGCGAAAAAGAAGAAGACAAAAAGCTAGCATTTCTAGACTTAGAAATTCACAGAGGAAACAGAGAGATAAAGACAAACTGGTACGCGAAATCGGTAGCTTCGTCCAGAATGATTAATTTCAATTCCAACCATCCTTGGACACAAAAAAGGAATACAGCGCTTAACATGATTGAAAAAATATATAAACTCAGCGACCAGGAATTCAGAAAATGGAAGAAGGCGAAAATTAAACAAATACTCTTTACCGTGTGATAAAAAACTGGATTATAAGTATTAGCAACAAAATTGACCACCCAAACAATAACACAAAAACAAATGACAAAGAAAAAATTTTAAGGGCATTTCATATGTGCCAGGATTAACGGACAACAAAACTTTAAACCCATATATATCTAATACAGAAATTTCTTTCGCACCTTTCCCACACCACACACTTAATTCCATATTTACTGAAACTAAAGACAAAACGAAAAAGGGACTACAACCAACGTGATTTATTAGGAACAACGAAGAGAGTTTTGGGAGTTCGAATAGGCGAACATAAAACAGCCTCATAAAATAGAAAGATGACTACTGCACTAGCACAACACCTGACAAACAGCTGTCATACAGCTGATTTCGAGAATGCGCATAATCGACGTAGAAAACAAAACAAGAGAATGACATTGGAAGGCTTGCGAATTCAACAACAAATACACCATGCAACGAACTACAAGGCAGATGTAGTAGATAACATCAGCTGCGCCTACAAATACATATTAACAAATAATTGACGAACAGCTGTAACCGAGTAGAGTTGCAAAAGTTGATGTGAAAATATTGTGATATATGAATATATGTATGTAAACTTTGTAATTAGTTTAATATTGTTAAATATTTGTATGGTATCATATGATTGTGCAAAATTAATGATAAATTGTCAACTAAATTTGTTTTGTTGTCCAAATAAAGAGCTCCATGAAGAAGACACAATAACGTGTCGAAACGCGTCGGAGGCAGAAAAGAAAAACGAATGGTTTTCCTTTAAATTGAACGACCAAAAAGCTTTAAATATACCAAAATTTAATATATTCTTGGTCTAATATCTACAAAATATTTTTATTAGTTTTCGTGACCTACACGACAGATTTAAGCTGTTTGAAAACTACTTCAAGAAACTGAAGGTCATCGCAAAAGCAAAAAGTGTTTGTTAGAGAAATAAACAAACTCCGACTTACTCCCATGTCGGGAACAAAGATCCCCTATTACGCCGAGTACTTCTGATGCGTTAACTTCTTTGTGTACTCCGGCGAAAGACTTAGCTTTAGAAAGGCCTAAATAACCTCCACGTGGTCTTGTAGTTCTTTCTTCTGATCAAGTCGCGGCTATGTATATACATATATAAACGAGAAGTCTCTGGATTTCCATCGTCGCTGACGTTTGGGTGTTAGAGCGCTGATACCGATGACAATATTGCAGAGTTATTTTCTGAATTCTTTAAATCGACCTACTCCTCCAGCAGTTCCCAAGTTAAGGAGTATCCATATTATTTGGCTAGTTCAAATAACGTCAGGAACCCTGTTACTGATATTGACATTCTTGTTCAGAGCCTTGAATCGCTGCAGCCCATATTCTCCCCGGGTCCTGATGGGGTCCCTAGTTGTGTGCTTAGGTATTGTGCATCATTCCCATCTCTCTGGAAATAATCTTTTATTATTCATTTGCATAAAAAAGGTAGCAGATCAAATATTGAGAACTACAGAGGCATTGCTAAGCTTTCAGCTATTTCTAAAACTTTTGAACAGATCATTACCAAACAGCTTCAGTATCAGTGTACGTCTTTATTATCCCCTTGTCAACATGGCTTTATTCCTCGTAGGTCAACCACAAGGATTCGACGACGGTCGACCTATAGAGCAGCTGTTGCAAGGATGGGTGAGGTCTACCCCGGAGCCAGACTAGACGTCGTGAACTGGAGCGACATTCCAGGCAAGGGCATGGGTTCCATCGGTCCCTGCAGAGCCTGAGCTGGAACTCTCCGACGTGTAGAGCATGGTTTCCGTCACGTCAAACTACGCAGGCGTACTGAGCAGTTTGACGATGGAGGATGCTCTGCTTGAGTCCGACGGGAAGGACCTAGAAGTTACGGTGGTGGAAGGGGAGCCTGGCCACAGTCTTGATGGGGATGAGAGTGCTCCAGATAAACCTCCACAAATCTAAGGCAGCGTCAGCTGCTCTAATAAGTCGCCTTTCTAAAGGCGACGTCGACGTGGTCCTCGTCCAATTGCCCTGGGTCCATAACTCAAGGGTTTGCCGACTGGGGGCCAATGGATTCAAGCTGTATCGAGCTGATGATAAAGGTAAAATTAGAACCTGTATTTTATTTAAGTCTGAGCTAAACACATTTCTCTTACCTAACTATAGCAACGGCGATGCAACGGTGGTCACTATCTCCGTCAGCGGCACGAAAACAACCTTTGCGTCGGTCTACATGCCGTACGACTCAGAGGAACCTCCACCACAAAACAACGTGAGGAAAATGGTGACCGACCACGGTCACTTACTTATCGGAATGGATGCGAATGCCCATCACATCAACAATCGAGGTGAGTCAATTGTTTGATTACCTGTTAACAACTAACTTGGTAGTTTCCAACGCAATGAGCCAACGTTTATTACTAAAAACCTAAAAGAGGTAATAGACCTCACTGTTTGTAGCGAAAGCACTTCTAGGTGGGTGAGGAAATGGCGCATTTTCGATGAACACACATTCTCTGATCACCGATATATAGAAATAGGTTTAGACTTCCTAGTGGAACAACCCACTGTGAAACGTAACCTACGTAACACAAACTGGGAGGTACATAAAGAAATACTAGCTAGGGAACTACCGGAATCCCAAATTCCCTCATCAACTGAGGAACTGGATGATCTGGTCACAACCCTCAATATGCCCGCGGTAGGCATACCGGTCGTAAGAGGCGACCAAATATGCACAAAGGTAATGATGTGCAACTCGATGGTTGATCTACGGATATGATGCCTCCCACCTCTCATTACCCATCTTCTCTTTACTTTCGGAAGGAGGGATGACATGACCTAGAAGGTTGCACTGGTCATACCAAATCGCTCCCACGACATTCGGGCAGTACCGCAAGGGAGTACCGGAGCGTACCGGATTCATATCCGGCCAAGGACTGTTATTTCGACAACACTCCCCAAAACCTCACTGGTGGCCCTAAGACTTTTACTCACTTCGCATATCCTGCAGGAAAGAATTCAATGCAGGAAGCTCCAATGTGCATACTATCAAAGACGCAAACCGCTATGAGCTTCTTGCAGAAATCTGACGGCACCTGGACCAGCTCAGAAGGGGAAACCCAAGCTGGGCGTACACCAAGGGAAGATCAACGGAAACGGGGCTTCACAGCCTAGTTTCTGTAATTGAAACATCTTTGGAAAATAAAGAGTATTGCCTGGTATCCTACCTGGACATTGAAGGGGCTTTCAACAACATAACCCCGGAAGCCGTTAACAATGCCCTTACAAACTTGGGTGTAAATACATCCCTGGTGGGATTTACCGATCAACTTCTAAGAGGGAGGCAAATACTCTTAGCATTTATTTATTCATTTATTTATTTATTCATTCATTAATCAACAAACAGTAAGTTTACAGATTGTGTAGCAAGATTATATTAGGCTTAACATAATCAATATGCAAAAATTGGAAGTAAAGCTATGTTAAGTGCCTTATGAGCAGGCTCTTAAAAGTAAACTTGGTATAGCAAAAGTCAAATCCCAAAGAAAAAGAAAAATTATTTAACTCCGACAGTGTCCGCCTTATAGGAGCATTCATCGCATAAACTGTTCCAGCAAAACCCACATAAAACATCTGGTTACAACGAAGGATCCGTGAAGGTACAGTAAAACTAATTTTCATGAGCAGGTATGAGCAATCGATCAAGCTATTAATAATATCATAAACAACGCACATCGACAGCAGTGAACGTCTTGACTCTAGTGGCATGAGACTAATGAGCAAACAACGAGAACGATAGAGTGGGATCGGTTCCAGAAAGTACAACCGCCGCAGGGCGAAACGTACGAAAGCCCTCTGGACCGACTCCAATCTCCTGATATGAACGGCATGAAAAGGCCTCCAGATAAATACTGTATATTCTAACTTCGACCGAACTAGAGACGTGTACAATACTTTTAAAGTATATGGGTCAGAAAACGACGAACAGTTACGCCGAATAAAAGCTGACATAGCATACGCCTTAGAAACAACAAAATTAATTTGAGTGGTAAAGCTGAGTTTGGGGTCAAAATTATCACCAAGGTCTTTAAATTCATCGACCTTTTTAAGCGCAACATTCGAAAAACCATACGATGTTGGAAGATTGAAAACGAGTCTACCATAGGAGGTATAGTGACACTTAGCAATGTTAAGAAATAGGCGATTACGTTCGCACCACTGGAACAAGTTGTCAAGCTCGCCCTGTAGGACGAAAGAATCTTCTAAGGACTTAATTTCAGAATAAATTTTCAAGTCATCCGCATAGAGAAGAAACTTACATTTTGAGAAGCAAGAGGAAATATCATTAATAAACAGCAAGGGACCGAGGGCGCTTCCCTGGGGAACCCCAGAGGAAGCTACGAAAGAATAAGAAGACGCACCGTCGAGGCTAACGACACAACGTCTGTTGTTTAAATAGGATGATATCCACCTCAAGAATAGAGAGTGGAATCCTAGTATTTCCAGTTTAGAAGAACTCTATGGGATACTCTGTCAAATGCCTTTGAAAAGTCCGTGTAAACCGCATCAATCTGAAATCCTTTTTGAAAAGAATCCAGGCAATCTTCGGTGATCGCTGCTAAATTAGTTAGGGTAGATCTGCCCAGAACAAATCCATGCTGTTGAGGACAAAACAAGTGTTTTACCTCAAAGTATATTTTATCCTTAATTACGCACTCAAACAATTTCGACACAGTGGTTAGTTTGGAAATCGGCCTATAATTTTCAATGTTGCTTTTATTGCCGCTCTTGAAGATAGGCGTGATAAAAGTTAATTTCCAAGCACTTATAAAAATGCCAGAAGACAGAGACTTATTAAAAATATGCAGTAACGGAGCTCAGAGAAGAGCAATTTTTCAATAACACAGCAGAAACACCATCTGCGTCAGTTGTAGTTGACATCTTAAGCTGCCTTATGCCATTAGCAATGTCTAATTATGTCAAGCTTAACTTTCGAAAAATGATGGAAGTAGCGAAGCTTGACAGAATCTCATCGGGAATGACATCACTAGCGTTGTCTGAGATATAATTAGAGGAAAAATAATTTGCAAACAGATTAGATGCATCAGATAAGGAGTTAGCTGAAACCCCCCTAAGATGCACAGATGTAGGTATATCTGAGAATTTTTTCTTCGATTTAAAAGATTTTGGGTTACATTTAATGTTACCTTCCACGCTTCGAGTATAACGGCGATATAGCAATCTATTGAGCTTGTTGAACTTAGCTCGATAATATATAAAACGCCTGCGAAAATGCGCATTATTTGACAATTTATGCTTTTTAAGAAACTTATTCTTTAAATTCTTTACTCGTTTAAGCTCTTTTGAAAACCTCGGTCTTTTATTGGTTTTTGTATTAAGCTTTGGGATGTGACTTATGCAGATATTAAGTATTGTTGCCTCAAAAATATCGTAGCAGCCAGTAACATCCAAGTTTCCCAAAAGCCCAGGCCAATCCAAATCAAACAAGGTATTCAAATCAAGAAAGTTACAGCGAGAATAGTTAAACGCAACTGGCTGCAAGCCATATGGTAATTCAAAATATTGATAAAATTCTACCTCCAAGACCAACGGATTATGATGTTGATTTGGGGTGAAATGAAACTAGCTGCCTGCGAGAGCTTATAGTTTGTATTATTGCTTACAAAAATTAGGTCCAATAATCTATTTAATACATTAAAAACATTATTCACTTGTAGTAATTCAATACATTGCAAACTATCAACTAAATAGCATTCAGAAAAAGTGGTAACATTAGCCGGGGTTAGAAAGGTATTACCATCTAGACATCTCCAGGAAACATTATCCAAATTAAAATCGCCAAAAACACAAAGTTGATTGTCGCCAATAATATCTTGAACAGACAAAATGTTGTCGACATGCGCCTTGTAAATATCATCAGAACTACCAGGTGGAATATAAGACAAGAAATGAACAGCAATCCGCAGGCGCCATTCAACTTAATACACAGTTGATAGAGCAAGGAATCAGGATTGTTCAGCTGAAGAAACGAAGCACGAAGGTACTTGCGTACAGCTATAAGAACACCACCACCCCTGCTAAGACCAGTTTTAGCACAATCTCCATCTTTACGAAAGACATCAAAAAGTTCAGGGTTGAATAACTCAGCATCGAAAAAATTTTCATTAAGCCAAGTCTCAGTTATAACGAAGCAATCATAATCTAGTTCTGAGCTCAAAGTGTAGATGGACCCATTTTTTGTTCTAATTCCAGAAGTATTGTGGTAGTATATTCTAATTTTACCGCCACTAGTAGTACAGGCCTCCTTTACTTCATGGGCCGAGGCTGAAGATCCTCTCGAAATAAATCAAAAGGTTGAACTGCAACATTGGCGGGGCACATATTCGACTTGAAAACTTTATTATAGTGTGCTTGCTGCACACCAAGCTTAAAATTGGCGTATCTCATGGTGCTTGGATCAGCACCACTTGGACCAAGCTTATAAAACAATAAAAAACTATGGTTAATATCCGCACGATTAGCCACATAAGCAATTATGTCATCCGACGTTACAGTGGCTACAAACGATAATAACTGCAGCCATTTGCGAAGAACAATTACACCCAGCTGGGTTTCAACATTAGAGCCGATAATACGATGATTACGCTGATTTTGTTTTTTATGCCCCCTATTAGCAAAAATAGACCACTGTGTATTATCTGTTTGCCCTTTATCAGTTGCACTTTCATCTTGTATATTGTCAACATTAGCACCTGCCGAATTGCCCACGGCAGAGCCAGAAACAGCATTCTCAACACTATCATTAGCAGTAGCAGAACTAGAAGCAGCATGCATAGAATCACCATCAGTTTCAACAGTGTTGGTATCAGCAGTAGCAAAGCCAGGAATGATATCAGCTGTACTTCCAGATGAGTCGGTGGTAGCAGCGTTAGCAACAACAATCGTGTTGGCATTAAAATTAGTCAAACCAGTATTGTTTTCGCTCTCATTTGAAATTTTGAGTACAGGCAAATTAGCATCAGCAGTACCAGTATCAGTGTTAGCATTGTTATTATTGTGGTTTTTATGCACATTAGAGCTTGATTGCTCATTATTTAACTCGTTAGCACTAGCGCGGGTGGGCCGCCTTTGTACTCTGTTTTGCCGAGCAACAACATTGTCACCGGCTTTGGCTTTTGTTGATAGTCGTGTAACCAAGGCCAAGGGGGGGGGGGGGGGGGGGGTCGGTGTTATTTTCCCCCGGGACCGGAGGTTTCGAAGGGGCCCGTATTTTTCAAGAAATTAAGTGAATAGTTAAATTAGAATTCTTATGAAAGTCGATTAATTTAAACATTTATTTGAAAGTTGTAATAACCTAAAAAGCACGTTCATTAGTGCGTGTACAAAAAAAGTTAGGTACATTTGCAAAAACTGGCAAAGCAATGTAATAAGAGCAAGAAATATCAATAAACAGAGTATTTCTTATAACACTAATGAAGGATAAAATTACCGAGTGGACTGTAGATGCTAAAAGCGGCGACACCTGTTTGTCACATTCAATAACCAGCTACACTTACTTATGACCCAATAATTACATCGCTGATTAGTCGATTACGCAACCCTACGAAGGTAACCTGTCAAATTCAAATTGTTATAGTTTCGATTTGAAAATCGCACCGGCAGTCGCGAATATTAAATGCAAGGAAATTTTCGGGCACTATAACAACATTTGTTTAGTATTTATTATCAGAAATCGTGGAAAAATATTTTTAAAGTTTAACTAGTAAGGAAGTCTAAGTTCGGGGGTAACCGAACATTAAATACCTAGTAGTGATCTTTTTTGGTATCCTAATTTATTCAGGTCTATTTTAATACCTGAAAAGTTGTTATAAAGACAACTGATTGTTTTCGATTAAAAACACTTCTGTTGTAAGTGGTAAATTAAATTATCACTAAATAACAAAATATAAATAGTTTTCCCCATGCTTATGAAAGGTATGAAAATAAAAAAAATTTATAAAAAAAAAACAATAGGGTGTTAACTACTTTCCCGTAAATCTTGCTTGTTTGTTATTCGATTTGTATAATTTTTGGCAGGAGTATACTACATACTATTGGGAGGCATCTCACTAACTTTCATTGAAATACCTTTTTGAAATTTTAAGCAATCGCTTTTGAAAGCAACAGACCTTTTTTGCTGAAAAGTGGGCGGCGCCACGCCTACTTCAACAAAATCCACAAAATTTTTTTACAGATTAGTTTTGCTTAAAAAGCTTATTATGTGGGTAAAGTATTATTTATATAACTTATACAATTAGGAAAATATCGCGATTTTAATTTTACAAAGAAATTTTTTCAGAACTGTGTTCAAAAAGTGGGAGTGTCCGTTAACCAATTTTGTCTATTTTTACAGCAAAGAGTTAGCTTTATATGTTGAACACTTTCTCTAAATATCGTTTCAATAAATCAATTTTTACCGCAGTTATGGCATGGAAAGTTTTGTGGAATAATTCACCATAAAGGGGCGGGGCCATGGCCATTTTCCAAAAATTTTGTGCATTCGACTTTCTTTGCCCACGAACACTTTAGAGGTGAAATAGAAATGATATACAGGTAGTTTAAGCAAAGTTATTGCATATTCAATATATCTATGATAATTTTCAAAATCTTTTGTATAAAGTTGGGCGTGGCCTTACCCGATTTCGGTCATTTTTTTTGCGAAATATTGCCTGTATTGATATAAATATGTGTGCTCAATTTCGTTTTGCTATCTTGAGCGGTTTTTGATTTATGATTAATTATATTTCCAAAATTGACTTAATCAAAAGTGGGCGGTGCCACTCCCCTTTTTAAAAATTTCTTCAAAAATTTACTTTTTGCCTTAACGCTAACGTACACACCGAATTTTATATTTATTGGTGTATTATTTACTGAATAATCACTCTTTTTGTATTTTCGAAAATATTATATATATAGAAAGTGGGCGTGGCTTTTAACCGATTTTGCCTATTTTCAATAGCGCTCTGAGATAAGTGAAAAGGAACCTGCATACCAAATTTCATTGAGATATCTCAAGATTTACTCAAGTTATCGTGTTCACAGACGGACGGACGGACATGGCTCAATCAATTTCTCTTTTCCTCCTGAGCATTTTGATATATATAAGTCAATATCTATCTCGATTCGTTTATGCCGTTACATACTACCGTTAGGCGAATGAAGTTAATATACCTTGTGTGAGGAGCACTTCTAGGTATAAAAATTGAAGCAGTATTCGAAACTCTTATGTAGAATAGGGGCCCCACCCTTTTTACCCTGGGCCCGTATTTCCTCTCTGCGGCCCTGGTGGAACCCACTTATTTTCATTTGCACTAGGAGCCAGGGGAATAGTCCATCACCCACAGAGTCAACGAGCTCTGATAAAACACTTTTTATTTTTTCTAAATCAGCAATCGCGATCAAGACTTTATATTAAAGTGCACGGGTGACACTACAATTAGCACAAAGAGACATTTTGCACACAAAAAAAGCAAAAAAAAGCAAAAAAAAGCAGTAAAAATGCAATTTAAACAGAGCAGAGAGAAAACACGTCCGCTCACTTCGACGTTCGGTGGGGGAAGTTGAGATGAAACGCCACGTCACAAGGGGCACAACACAAGGCGGTGTCTTCTCGCCGCTCCTATGGAACCTCACAGTGAACTCGCTGCCAAGAGATACCTGCTGGGGAGGCGGGAAGGTTGTGGCTTACCCGGATGATTTGGCCATTGCATACAGAGGCAAGTTCCCACAAACTTTATGCGACTTGATGCAGGCTGCTCTACGGGAGGTTGCCCCATGATCCTCTCTATGCGGGCTAAGCGTCAACTCAGAGAAGGTGGAACTTGTTCTATACACCAAACGGTACAAAATACCACCCCTAGCTCTACCAGAACTAAACGGGGTGCGCCTTGAACTAGCCGATAAGGCGAAATTCCTAGGCGTAATTCTAGACAAAAAGCTGAACTGGAAAGAGAATGTCGTTTAGCGTCAAAATAAAGCGTGTAAAAGAGCAATTGGGAAGAAATGGGGACTCGGTCTCGGTTTGCAAATGGATTTACACTGCGATTATACGACCCATACTTCTCTACGGTGTCGTAGTATGGTGGCCTGCCCTGGGCAAGGCGTCATACCGAAACTTACTAGACAAGGTTCACAGGTCCACTATGATCAGTATCAGTTGGGGCCTGAGGACTGCACCGAGTAAAGCTCTTCAGGTCATCCTTGACGTACTGCCTGTAGACCTTGCAGGATACCAAGCAGCGGCAGCATCAGCCCTGCGTTTGAGGGAAACGTCCTGCTGGAGCATAATAAACCAATACAGCTTTCTCCCCACAAGAACAGATCGCTGTGCAACAAGAGCAGCTGATGACCGTAACTTCAAAATACGTATTCCCAGGAGGGAAGACTGGGAGGAGCCTAATAATTGCTTCACGGCGAAATGCGGTGTGTCCATATACACAGACGGCTCTAAATTAAACGGTAGAGTGGGAGGAGGGGTCTACTCAAAGGACCAAAACCTCGAACTGTCTTTCAGACTACCGGATCACTGCAGTGTCTTCCAGGCTGAAGTCTCAGCAATATGGGAAAACGCTAAAAATATAGGGAATGACACTATCGGCAAAGAAATTTTTATTTTAAGTGATAGCCAAGCGGCCATTAAAGCTCTTGGCTCCTACTCGTTCAATTCTGAACTTAAGCTAAACTGTCGCCGATCTCTGCAGGAGATGGCCCAACAGAACTGTGTGAAACTCATCTGGGTCCCGGGTCACAGGGACATCGAGGGAAACTGCAAGGCAGATGAACTTGGCAGGCAGGGCACGACCGAGCAGGTTCTTCCAGATAAAGAACGCTTAGGGATGCCCTTCGCCACATGCAAGCTAATGCTGAAAGAGTACATCTACGACCAAGCCAAAGAAAGATGGCTGCAAACCTCAGGCTGCCAGATATCTAAGCAGACCTGGCCAAAGTGGGATCCGAAGAAATCTCGGCGAATCTACACTCTAAGAAGGGAGGAAATATCGAAACTAATAGGGGTACTAACCGGACATTGCCTCATAGGCAAACACGCGGAGAGACTGGGAGAGCCCTATCGTCGGTGTTGCAGAAGCTGTAAAGAGGATAAAGAGGAGGAAACAGTCGAACACCTAATCTAAGCCTGCCCCGCCTTAACTGAGGCCAGACGGCGCTATCTGGGAGCCTAATATCTGCTCAACCTTCGCCAAGTAGAGGAGCTGGACGTCAGGGACTTGACGACTTTCATCAAGTCAACAAAGTGGTTCGAGGATGAGGAGTAACGGTGTCTCTCTGTGGTATCACAACGGGCCTACTACAACTGTCCTAAGTGAGCCTTTACGGCAGCCACTTACACCTAACCTAACCTAGGTCAACCACTACCAACTTGATTGAGTTCACATCCTTAGTAATCGACGGGTTTTTGAGAATAGAGCAAACGGATGTGATCTACATTGACTTTAGCAAAGCTTTCGATTCCGTGAATCATGAGCTTTTAATTCATAAACTTGATTTACTCGGTTTTCCGGATCATATTTTAGCATGGCTTACATGTTACCTTACAAACAGGACTCAAAGAGTTATGTTCAATCACACAACTTCCAAATCCATTGACGTAACTTCAGGTGTGCCCCAGGGTAGCCATTTGGGCCCATTGCTGTTTACCCTGTTCATAAACGATTTACCGCAGGTTATCTCATATTCCAAAACCTTAATGTGCAATTGCCTCTTTACGTAACGACATACTTGCATATCTGACCAGACTTTAAAAGTAGATTGGAAACACGTAATTTTCACTCCTCTTTAATCTCTTGGATGTATTGGAGACTCGGCCTCTCGTACCACCCAGTGCTGATTAAAAAGGATATACTTACTGCCTTAAATACATAACTAGAAATATTCATATATATTTCGATTGGAACGCGTCCTGCCATGCTATGGGCAGATTATAATCTAGTTACTGCATATCAGAGCTTGGTTGGTTGGTTTGAGTGGCGAGTCCCAGTGACTCCAATTAGCGCTAGCGCGCCGTTTTGATACCACAGCTCGTGAACTAACCAAGGAAGATTATTATAGAAAGTTAGCGTGGTGGGACTCTTACACCCCTATAGATCCTATCTATATCCATGCCGGACAGCCGCACAGCAGGTGCTCCACAGTATCTTCTATTCCCGGAAGGTTGCAACTGCGGCACGTGGTATTGTGCTCCATGCCCATCCGTGCGCCCCGATAGTCCAATGCCCCTTGAGAGACGAAACTAATCTGAAAAGGTCCCTTCTGTTATTCCTGAGAAGGGTCGAAGATCGTGCTTCATTGTACGAAGGCCATAAACTCCTTGACACTCTGCAGGACTGCAGACGATTCCATCTATCCGTAGCCTCCCCAAGCCAGTGCTGAGAGATCCGACCCTTGAGCAGTCCCAGCGGTGCAAGGACCTCCTTCACTTCTGAGACGTCAAGAGCCGACCCACGCCATGCCAGCTCATCGGTAGTCTCGTTTCCTTGTATGTTGCGATGCCCCGGCACCCATATTAAAGAAACGGCATGTCGACTTGCCAGGTTCATGGTCCACTCCCTGCACTGACCCACAAGGCTCGAAGTGATCGTCGCTGATCCGAGAGCCCGAAGAGCCGCCTGGCTGTCCGAGAAGATTGCTTGCTATCCGATTACCTGTGATATTTGTATCCAGTAATGCCCTGCATGCCTCCTGGATAGCGTAAATTTCAGACTGAAATACACTCGCAGAGTCTGGACGACAAATTGACAAGGACACGTCTGGGATAATTTCGAAAATCCCCGCTCCCACTCCATTTTAGATCCATCTGTGAAAATTGAGATGTCGAAATTCTGTGGTAGTTCCCCTTTTCTCCAGTCCTTTCTGGATGGGAAAATAACCTTAAAGTTTGTGTCGAAAACTGTCCTGGGACAAATGTAGTCCGTTTTGGTTTTAATATAGGGGTCGGTTATATTTAACAGAATACGGCTGTGACCGTATCCACGCTCTTTCCAGAGTCCCTACTCCCGAAGCCTGAGTGCACTATTAGATACTGTTTCCTTGATAAAGAGATCGATCGGTGGTATATTGCATATCACGTTCAGAGCCTCTGTGGGGCATGATCTAATCGCCCCTGTGATTGCACCACAGGCAGCCAGCTGAACTTTGCTTAGCATGTTCATAATGTAGCCCACCTCGGCTGCCCTCCACCACGCTATTGCTCCGTAGGCTAAGATCGGTCGAATAACCGCTTTGTACATCCATGCTGTGATTTCCGGGCTCAGGCCCCACTGTCTGCCTAACATACGTTTACAGGCGTACATAGCTCCATATGCCCGTTTGACCCTGTTTTCTATGTTAAGTTTCCAGTTTAACTTAGGTGCCTAGGTATTTCGCCCTATCAGAAAGTTGCAACTCTTGACCACAAAAAAAAGGTAGATTGAAACTTGGTATTTTTTTCCTATTTGTGATTGAAATTAAGCCCCGCAGCCTCTGAACATTCACTCAGCTTCCTTACTGCCTGCATGATGTCGCTAATCACGTTAGGGCACAGACCCGATACTAGTATTACTACGTCGTCCGCGTAGCCAACCACTTCTACTCCGTTCATGTTAAGTCGTCGAAGTATGCCGTCTATAACACAAAGCCAAAGCATTGGAGACAGCACTCCACCCTGAGGAGTTCCTCTCGACAAGTGTGCCGTTACTTCACTTCCTCCGACCTTGGCGCTTATGACTCTAGACCGCAGTGCCATCCCTATCCAGTTTACAATAGGGTCCTCGATACCAAGGCCCGATACCGAGGCCTCTATCGCCTCCAGCCTTACGTTGTTGAAGGCGCCTTCAATATCAAGGAATGCGGCCAGGGTGAACTGTTTACTCTCGAGGGACACTTCTACCTTATGCACCACCTCGTGCAGGGCAGTCTCCGTTGAGCGCCCCTTGAGATACGCATGCTGAGCTGTAGACAGCCCTGAATTATCTAATGTCCTTCGAATATGGACGTCCAAAAGCCGTTCGAAGGTTTTCAAAACAAACGACGAAAGACTGATAGGTCTGAAGTCCTTGGGGTTTTCATGGCCTCTCTTGCCCACCTTTGGGATGAAAACTACCCTCGTCCTTCTCCAGTTTACAGGCACATGATTTAGCCGAATACATGCCCTGATACACGCCAGCCAGGGTATTACCAGCAAGCTGGTTTTTTTGTAACATGGCTGGGAAAATACCATCCGGCCCCGCGGATATGTACGGTGAGAAAATGTTGATTGCCCATTCAATATTTTTAGTTGTTATAAGCTCATTTATTAGCCGAAGAGAGGGTAGTACACCAGTGTACTCTTTACCTTCCATTTGACTAGGCCCACGGCCTGGGAAATGTGTTGCTACAAGAAGATCCACGGTTTCCGCCGAGCTGCGTGTCCATGATCCGTCATCCTTCCGTAAAAACGACGGGCAAGCTTTTTCTTTTGAGAGAATTTTTCCAAGTCTCGAAGATTCCTTTGTTGATTCAATAGACGAGCAAAAGTCCTTCCAGGATATGGTATTTCAAATGAAAGCTTAAACTATTTCCCATGTTACTAAATTACCTTTACACATAATTAATATAGCAATTAAATTCAAAAAAATTAAGTTTTTTAAAAATTGGAGACATTTTTAAGAAAATTGGATTATGTTAGGAAATTCTTTACAGTTACACATTGAGGACATATATAAGGTGAAAGGTATTGTAATTACCTATCCAACGACCCCAAAATCTTGGAAATCGGATCTGCACTTTAGGAGGAATTTAGATCCAAAAAAGTTTGTTTTATGAAGTTTAACCTTGAATAACTTTTGTTGTTGTTGTTTGCACTAAAAAAGAAATACAGCGTTATGTTCGCTATAAAAATACCTATCAATCCCAATATTTTGTTTTAGAGAGTTGGAGCTATTCCGCATTTTTTCCTACTGACCATATACTTAGTTAGATTTTAATTGCAATTTCAAATTACCGTTTATTTGCTGCGGTGGTGAAAATCCTGGGGTGGACGTGATGTGTATCCAGCAATGTGCACTGGAAAAGCAGACGGGCGTCCAGTCGAGGACAACCGTTGAACCCGAAAACTATCCTCCGGTTTTAAGGGGAGGTGACCCAACACATGCACACCCACATGTATGGCTGTGTTTGCTGACAAAACACCCATAAGCATGGACGCACATACAGGTGGGTGGTTGTGTATGTGTGGTTGGAAGGGAATAAGAAAGTGACATTAGGGTGGTCCAATTCTTGAGAACTTAGGCATCGGGCCTAAGTATGCCGGCCCCCTTGCGATACTCAACATCTGAGAACCGCCGCAGGATTTTCACGCAAGCCTTTCTTAACCGTCTGCCCTTGAGCAACCTCCGTAATTGTGAGGTTTTGAGTGTGGCCGGATCGTACCTAGAGCTAAGAGAGGAAGAAAGTGTGAAAATAAACGTGTTGCATATCTTGCCATGTATCATCTCGATCCAATAAAAAGTGGAAACATTTTGTAACGGAAAAAAATAACTGAATATTTTTTTATCTTAAGCTAACCTTACATACTAGGGGCGCCGGAGAGCACAAATTCAACTACGAAGTGACCAAAACGACGCGGGGAAAGTTCCCGAGGTGAATATGTCGGAAAAACTGTCGCCTCTAAGTACTAAGCGGAGCGGCGTGGCTTGATAGAATAGCGGATCAGCCAGCCGAAAATGCTCATAAGGAGCGGCGTTTGAATTCAGCTTCATCTTGGCAATTACTTGCATTAGCCAATAGAAGCCCTTAGCGTCAGACCAAGCAAAGCTCTAGAATAAACGCTGGTTCAGCTAAAGCAATGACATACTTTAAGCAACGCTATTGGTCAAAGGGCGCGGTTGAGACCGTCGCGGAACCCGGATACTGGTGATATTTAGTTGGCGCTACGGGAGGGTCAATCTACCGTGGGTGTAATCGTTGTTGCGTAGTGGTCGCGGTTTCGCCGCTCGTGGGCTAGACGTGGGTCCGGTACCGACTCTACCTCCCATGCTGCTGGTTGGCTGGGGATGGTCCATCGGAAAATGAAGGGTGGTGTGATGTTTGCCACCACATCGTCGGCACGTGGCATCGCTGTTGCATTCCCCAGCGCAGTGGACCATCGACAGGAAGTTGTCACAATAGCCAGCCAGAATTACTTCCTTCAAGCGCTGCAGGGGCGCCATCCTCCGGTATTGGGCGCACGATCGAAGCGGGTGGCTGTCGCCCACAGCGGGCATGGCTTCGGGTACCTTGCGGCTAAGCTTCGGCCCGCTGGCATAGGGATGCAAAACGTGTCATGCTTTAAGTATAAAAGGAGAACAAACAAAGACTGGTGGAGTGGCGAGAGCGCTGTAATTTGGCGAACGTTTATGTGGTTCTGGTATCACGAAACCAACAACTGTTTATTTTAAAATTTCATAATTATTTAAATGAAGATATATTATTTATGTATATTGCTATTATATTTACTAGCCATAGGTATATAAAAGATAATATATAAGACTCGTTATATGCCCGAGCCGAGTCCAGTAGCGCGATTCTGTAACTTTTAACACCTCGCCGAGTGTTAAGCTTTTCGGCGAATTTTGGCGTTTGCCCTTAACGAAAATGCGATTCTGTAACTTTCCTTAACACTTTTTAGTGTCAACTGTTTTATGTATGTATATCAGTTCAAATTGAGGGGGAAACTGCACTCATTTTAAGTACAGCAATTGACAGCGCCGACGTTCATGTCGCAGTAGCGCAGATGACTCCAACGTGCGCGTCGCGATTTCGGTTACAGGTTTTCGGAGAACTTATTTTCTAAAACTTTTAACATCACACAATTTTTTCGCGTTAACAAACCTCAGTAACAGGTGTTAGCTAGCACTTTTCGTGTGGTTAAAAGTTACAGAATCGCTAAAAGTGTTAAAAATGGTGTTAAGCGAAGTTAACGCTAACACTTGGCGTTAAAAAAGTTACAGAATCGCTCTACAGGAGTGACACAGATTATCATTTTTATACGGTTGCTAAAAAAAGGTTCTTTTTTCTTGCCTAACTCACCCTGCATTTTGTTTCGCCATGCAGAGTGCATTTATTTTCTCGTGTTCATTATGTCCGTATGTACATTGTACATACATTTGTGTGTACATATATTTGTGTGCTGGCATTAGGGCTGCGCACACAGCGACATTTTCGCTTTGGTCGGTACTGTAATCTCGTCGGGACTCGGAATTCGGTACCGAGCCTGGTAGAGAGTGTGTGTATTTTAGGTTTTGGGCTTATTTTTTGTTGTTTTGTGGGCAAAGCAGTCCTGCCCTTCCGAAAACAAACAAACCCAAAATCACCAAAATAAATTCAACAAAATAAAAATTTTTTTTTTGACGCGCAAACAAAAGTTTTACTTTTTGAACATTCGCCCCTATTACGGTTGTCAACATCAATTGTCACTTCGTATTAATATCAACATCACGTCGTTTCAATATCAACGTCGCGTCAATGCAATACTGGTATTTACTTCCTCAATGTATTGACGTTGACGTGTTATCAATAATTGAATAGCAAAACTACGATCCTTATACTTTTGACAGTTGTTTATTTACAATTTGTTGCGCATATAATTCTGCTTAAGATTTAAACTTTTGTTTAAAGATGTTTTTTTTTACATTATAAGCCGGAAAAAGTAACGCAAATCGCGGTAAAACTTTCCATCGAACGTCAAGTGTAAATACACGTCCAAAAATCTAGGTAGAGGTATCAAGAGACGCGTCTTCACCTCCGTAACAATAATCTGGAGGGGAAATCAGATATTTTTAGAATTTTTCGAGATATTTGCAGTTAAAGTTCACAATTTTTCTGCCATTTTCATGTGGTTGTTGTAATGGCACCAAGCCAAAAAAGTGAAAAAGTGTGCGTACCGTGGCACGTTGCTACGGTTCAGGCAACCACCCGGAGTTGGAATGGCGTAGCCCAGGGAAAGGTTTTCTGCACATAAATACCATGGATCACTAAAAACTTTTCATTGAAACAAAATATCGGATTCCAGGTTATTGTTACGGAGGTAAAGACGCGCCTTTTGATACTTCTCTCGAGATTTTGGACTTGAGGTTCGATGGAAAGTATTACCCAAATCGCAAACGTTTGTGCTGCCTTACTCGTTGTATTGACTTTAATGTAGAGTCATCAAGCTACAATTCATCATCCGAAGCTGAAAATGTTCAAGATGGGTTTGAAGTTAATTTATCTGACGACTTGCAAAACATGGAAGCTTTGCAAATACGTCAACAAATTAAAGAAAGCTTTTTGTTATTCGTTTTTGGTTGTTTTTATTAAAAAATATAAAATACTTCAGTATTTTGAAGCATTTTCTCAACCTAGTAGTATTCCCTCAGGTGTACCCCAAGGGTCAATCTTAGGTCCTATACTATTCACGGTTTTTATAAACGACATAGTAAATTGCTGTAAAAATTCATCCGTACATCTATATGCTGACGACACACAAATTTATTTATCACGACCGATCGGCCTTAGTGAAGATCTTGTATTTAGGTTAAATGATGACCTTGATAAAATATCGGTTTGGGCCAAAACGAATGGCCTTTGCTTGAATGCCGAAAAAACACAGGTCCTGCCAATAGCCTTCGATTCCGTAGATCTTAGTGGGCTGTCGCCCATAACCCTTGATGGAAAGGATTTACAATTTCAGTCTTTAGTCACTAGCCTTGGCTATAAAGTAAACTCTGGGCTAACATGTGCACATCATATCCGGTATAGCATATCAAAAATATACAACACCCTTAGAAACTTGTGGCATACCTGTTACTGTCTACCCATTAATATAAAACTTAAATTAGTAAAGGCCCTGATTGTGCCTCAAATTAACTATTTTGAAACTGTGTATGGGAATTTAGACTGCGAATCCAAAAATAAATTGGGGTTGACTATAAACAATATAGCAAGATTCGTATATTGCAAAAGAAAGTTTGACCACATTTCGCCATACGCAAAAAACATACTTGGGTTTGGCATAGAAACCTACCTAAATGTCCGAAATGTTCTATTTTTATATAAAATAATAAAATGCCAAAGACCTGCATATCTCTATGAAAAACTTAAATTTGTTCAATCCTCGCGAACTCACAACTTCATAATGCCTGCGTATAACACAATGGTGGCCTCTAGATTATTCTTTGTTAGTGCTGTGAGAGTGTGGAATTCTCTACCTATCTCAATAAAATGCATTAAGTCATATGGATGCTTCAAAACGGCAGTAACAGATCATTTCAAGCAATAACCTTCTCCTAGTTTCCAACCCTCCTCTCCCCTCCCGAAAAACCTTAGTCGTAATGTTTTATACTACTGTTAGCATAAGTTTAAATTTAAGATGAATCTTTGTAAACACTCTTTTAAATATGTGCAAAGAAAAGACTCTAAGTCTTACCGCACTTTAATATAAATAAATTTCAAATTAATTTCAAATTTTCTGCATAAAACAAAAATATTATTCTGTTTTTAAAACTTAATCTTTAAACAATGCAATTCATGCAAGTTCCACTTTTGGGAACATCTTGAGCCATTGCTTTAGGGTTAAGCTGCTTGCCGAATTGAAGAAGGTTGGCAACCTGCTCCTCCAATGGGCTCAGCACCAATTGCCTGTAGCTTCCTCCTCCTGTGGCACGGCATTCCTGCTTGTTGTGCACTAGCTTTTGACCTTGCACTTCAGATCTCTCCAAACCTTTAAATTCACAAGGTAAATCATATAAGTTTAAAAATAAGGGGTTTTTTACCTTCTTCCAACCCTCACCATCCCTGAGTGGTGGACCGAGAGCATTGATTGCACTTGCATTATCCATTTCGACTCAAACTTTTTGGGAACTGTCGCTCTGGAAAGCCTTTAGCAAGCGAAGGATTTTTTTCTAGATCTAAAATAAGCTGCGCAAATTGGTTGTTGTTTGTTATTTTAATTTGTCTCTCCGTTTTCCTGAATTAAGTAAAAACTAAACAAATAAAGTGTGTAAAAAGGTATAATTCAGAATTATTTTACCAAATTTTTACAGCAGAATATTTAATTGAGCGCTTGTCGTCACCAAAAACTGTGTTGACAAGTTTTATGTTGACACCCGTCAATAGAATATCACTATTGTTGTCGTAAATACCAAAATAGTATCAACAGCTTTCAATAGTTATCGAAATTGACAATGTCGATACCAATTCGTCAACATCAAGTCAATATTTAAATGTATTGACAATCGTAATAGGGGCGATTATTTATTTTTTACCTCGGCACAGACGCCGAGTAGGGGACGAACGTAGATTTCTTCCCCCCTTCGTCCGCAGTTAGCGGTCCCGATTTTAGACACTTCGGGTTATTGGTACCCCTGTACACAACACACACATCACACTGTTAATATCACACCACACTTCCCCTTACTTACATTAATACCTCACACTCTGTACGCAACACACAAACCACACTGTTAATATCACACCACACTTCCACTTTTAATATCTGTACACACCACACTGACATGTTCTTAACATAAACACATAAATACTTAACAGCTGTTATACACTCGTTCATTCATTCTCTCATACATACATCGTGAGCATCCGCATCCGCAATGCAAATCGGAAATAACAAACACACATTCATTGTTTTAGTTGTAAGTTCTCTTTAATTAAATTCAAGTTCTTAGCTGAAGCGTTTGTTTGTATGTAATTGTTTAAGCGACTTAAGCAATTTCTTTCGTTTATTTCATTTGCGTACCCTTTTTATAATTCTCAACCAGCTTATGAAATATTCTGAAGATATTGTTTTTGGCTGCATAACCCAAAGGGGGTTTTTCACAACGAAATTGAGGAAGCCAATCCCGTGCAATCCCTCAGAGCCAACAGTGCTCACCCCAAATGAATAAATGCAAGGTGTAACAGGTGCTCTGCACCCCCCCCCCCCAGTTCAATATAGAACTAATATTTTAAATAAAAATAAAACAATAATAATTTGTCATCAAATCGTATTGTTTTTAAATGCCCATGTAATATTTATTTTCGGGCATCATTGAATTTATGTTTCTTTATTATTTTGTTTTATTTTGCTTTTGCTTTGCTTGTTCAGTTGAAAGAAATATTGCATCAAGCGGGCAGTAAGACGACGGGAAATAATTCACAGCTAGTTGCACAGGTATAGCAGCTTCAATTCCAAGGCAGAATAAATTCAGCGAAAAACGTACAAACGTTGAACAATAGCATACTCATCGATATGGAGAATACGGAGGGACAAGGGCAGCAGGCAGTGGTCAGGCCAGCAACGCATGAGGACACTGAGGTGACGAAATTGCGCAACGAGTTAAGCGAGCTGCAACGTACAATGTAGAATTTAACTTGTCAATTTCAGAAAGTGTTAGACGCGTCGACGCTGGTAAGCCACACGGCAGCAGTGCAGCAGTTGAGTCCAGAAAATTCTCTTGTATACACACAAAATTCGGCTACGTCAACGTAGGCGCAAGCATGTACGCAGATGCACGGTATTGAGCAATACAATAATCCACCCTCTGTATGTATGAGTGGAACGTCGACAGCATATAATATGCCAATATGTGCACGAGCAGCATCGTTGAAGCGAATTTCATGACAGGTACAACAACAACCAATATGTTTTCACCAACAGTGCCCACTCCAAATACAAATCGTTTTGAATATGTTGTTAGACCAACATATGGTGAAAATATTCAAATGGGGCAGGGAGAAGTAGCGAATGTTAGAGGAAGCATAAACTGCAATAACACATACGAATGCGGGAGAAGTGTGGTACGTGGGATAATTTGCCATTTTGCCAGACTTTAACCCATGTAATGATGAAATGACATCGGTACAATTTGTAGAGCGAGTTGAACAATTAAGAACTCTTTGCTATACAAAACAAGTTTAAAGGTGTTACAAAATGTGGGTCGATTCTCAACTCATATTCAAAGAGTGGCAAAGATTTGTAGCTTCGTTTTTAAAAGATTTTCCATGCATAGTAAACAGTGCAGACATTCATATACAAATGATGAACACACGTATGAATAAGACAGAATCAGTAACTGAATATTATTTTACCTAGAAGATAATGCAATAATTCGGTATATTATAAATGGTTTGAGTAATGATGGCTTACGAAAGACTTTGACAGCCATGCATTTTGTGAAGTGCTCTGGTGTGTTGCAAGCACTGAATAATACAATACTGAATATGAGAAAGAACCACGGAAGTGGTGAAATGACAAATATGTGGAAGAATAACAATACAAGTAAAGCTGAAGTGAGGAGTATTGATACAAATGGGACAGTGTGTTATAATTGTGGGGAAAGGGGGTATATATCCCGAAATGGCCAGAAGCCTCAAAAGAAAAAGCGATGTGATAATTGTGCTTCAGTCACTCATGAAACAACGGCTTGCCCCACAGTGAATAAATCTCGTATTAATGCAATTGAAGACAGTGTAGAATTGTAGAATGAAGCATTAATAGATTCTGGCAGTTGCAGATCGCTAGTGAAACGTATTATTGCTCTCAATACTGAATGTGTCGTGTGATAAGAAGTTGCAAGGCTTTGCCGGGGGTGATTACAAATGCCGTGAGCTTATAAATACTCTGGTTAAAGCTAGCTATAGACGAGCACACTTGGTCTGCACGCCCGGTCGCATATTGAGATCTATACACTATTACAACACGTAGTATAGACATCAGTTGCAGTGATCGCTGAACGAGTGAGCATCATGTCATCGGAAATCGAAGAAATAATAGCGGTAATGGCAATTTCTGTTTGCGCTGAAAATGAAAATAAAATTATCATTTTTTATTTCCCACAACACTTTTTCCCCCCTAAGGATTTCTATGAAATCGCGCCAAAACTCACTATCCACGATAGCCATGCTGCGCACACAACCTTCCGCGATCAAATTCACTTAAGTATGAGCTTTGGTATGGGTTGCGCCCTATACACATGCACACATGTAGCAATCGACCGGGTTGGTGCCCATACAAAACAAAAAGTTTGCAAATACCCCCCCTAGAATAAAAGATGACCCTGCGGCGAATTATGGATGATAAAAATTTTCATCCTGCGAGAGTCCTAAAAACAGCCAAAATCGATTTTTTTCACAACTTTTTTACTTATAATCCGATCGCAAAGTTTGATATATCGATGAATAGGTATTTTTTAGGACTACATATCTTCTGAATGTCCTTTTACTCAAAACTCCCCCAAACCAAGTTAGACCGCGTAACTCATTTGTACCCCCCTATATAAAACTTTTCTCTTCATAATAGTAAACGTCTCAGCAAGCCATACACTTGTTATCTTCGAAGTAAAAAAAAATATAAGTAAACAAAGAAGTTACGGTGACTTGAAGTTTAATGGCACATATTGTATATGTAACTTCTACAAATAAAAATATTGACTACATATGAGTGTATGTGTATGTCCATGTAAAATAATTTGAAGCAAGGTAAACTACACGATTCAGAATTATCAACATCACAATATTTTTAAATTAAATTTTGACGAGACTCAAGCAGACTGTAGCGGCACCTGCTTTCCAGTTTTGAAAAAATATGTCCCAAGCGATTATGATCTGTAACTGCTAGCGCAGATTCACTAACAACACGAATGAAACGTTCCGTATTTTGGGAATGGCATAAGAATTCTGCAATAAACCATTCAATAGAAAAAACTCAGTCTCTTGTTACAAAGTTTTACCTGGTCATTTTATAACTTCAGCTTCAGAATATTGATAACATGATCCAACCATAACAGGTCGTAGCAGCTCGACAAACATACAAACACACAACAATTTTCTATGTATTTTGTTTTTGTAATTTGTGGGTTTATAGTCAAAATCGTACTGAAAAATGGGTTGATTGTCAAAATTCGAGAATAAAATAAAAATCAGCTGGCCTATCGACACGACCTGTATTATTGGATCATGATTGATAAAAAGCAAGTTGTTCGTCAGTGTAAAACTGCAAACAGGGTGGCTCTATGTTTTCAAATTGTTCCCATTTTATCATTTGCGTATAAGTATCACTATTGAAATTTACGATTCCTTTTTTTGGTAGATAAAATACACGCAGGACTGATGGCTGACTGCGCCGAGCGGCTCTTATTTTTTCATACCCTTCAAAACGTACAGTTTGGTCTGAATCCGTTATCATTGACAACAGTTACAACTCCCAATATCCCCAATACTACACCTGCACTTCGAAATTCGAAACAGATTGTTTAATTCGTCCTTTTTAAATCGTATTGGATGTCTGGTAACATTTTTTATAATATTTAAAATTTTTCGTTTCGTAGGGGATGCAGTGATAACAGGAATTCCTGTTCGATGCCACAGGATGCAAACTTTTTTTTCGACCCGGTCTAATGTAGCAACAACGAACAGAAAAATTGAATCGATTCAATTTTCTGCATACTTGAGTGCAGACCAAAATTTTTGTGTGCACACTCGTCTATCCACGATGCAGCGGTCTGCAAAACTTTGACAGGTTGTACAAACCGTCTGCCCGTCTATAGCTAGCTTAAGAGTGATAACAAAGATTTTGAGTACGAACTTTTGGTTGTTGATAACGAACTAATGACATACGATGCTATAATAGGGACTGATGTTTTGTCAAAGAGTCGTGTTGTAATTGAAAATGGGCAATGTCATATCGGTGTTATTGATGAAAATAAAGTAAATGTTGGTAATCAAATTACAAGCACCGAACAAAAACAGCTAAAAAAAATGTTGAATAAATACGCAAATTGTTTTGGTGAAGAATTACGCGAAATAGGTACATAAATGCAGTTCATCTAAAATGCCTATATCGGTAACATCGACAAAACCAGTAGTGCGAAACCCGTATCCGATACTTATCCCGAAACAGAAACTTGTAGACAATATAATTAATGAGTTGATAGATCTAGACATAATTCGCCGTCCAAATTCGATGTATGCATCTCCCATCGTGTTGGTTCCCAAACCTAATGGGCAGCACCGTTTATGCGTTGATTACAGGGAGTTGAATGCAATTACACAAAAGCTAGTCGGCCAATGCCAACCGTAGATGGGACTTTATCGATATTGGCAGGTAAGACATATTTTGCCACATAAGATATGATGTCGGGATACTATCAGATAGAGATTGAAGAAGAGTCAAAGGGGTTAACTGCTTTCGTAACTCATAATGGGCATTTCGAGTTTACCCGAATGCCATTTGGGCTACACAATGCGCCAAGTACATTCCAGAAAATGATGATGCGTCTCATTAATCAAAGGTCATAAGTTATGTTGACGAGGTTATTGTGCATCAAACAGTTTTGATGAAGGGTTTCAGAATCTTGTCCAAAGAAAAGGCTTAACGCTTCGTTTGACGAAGTGTGCTTTTATGCAGAGCAATGTTACATTCTTAGGCCATGACTTAAATGAGAAGGGCCTAACCCCAGGTCGAATAAAAACTGCGGCAATACAACAATATCCCACACCAATGAATGCTACGGAGGTCCGACTTTTTCTAGGCCTCACCGAATTTTTCCGGAAATTTGTTGCAAACTACGCTCAGATCGCTGCTCCTCTAACGCACTTAACCAGAAAAGGTGTCTCCTTTGATGGCCACCGGAATGCCAAGGAGCATATGAAAGGTTAATCCATGTTGTCCAATGAACCTACCTTGGGAATATTTGATGGATCGAAAAATCATCAAATACATACTGATGGAAGCAGTCATGGCATTGCAGCGATATTCTTATAAGAGGAAGATCATGGTCTTAAACCAATTGCCTATTATATTCGTCGATGTAATGATGATGAAAGCAAGTATCATGGGTATGAGGTGGAAATATTAGACTTGGTTGAGGGATGCCAACGGTTTCGAATGTACGTCCTTGGTAAGCCTTTCGTTGTATTAACAGATTTCAGTTCTATATCCACTTTAAAATCAAAGAAACCAATAATACCACGGGTGGCTAGATGGTTGTACAAATTACTTGAATATGATTATACAGGGTTCCCACGAAGCAAACCCACTCAGATCAAGTGGAAATGTACAAGAAGGACTACACTATCATCGACTGTATAAGACGGAATGCGTTGGAGAATCGTAAAACTGTGACAGGATGATGTTGGTCACCCAGGAGTTGATGGTACTATTGGGCGAATCGCATAGCACTTTTGGTTTCCTCGGTGACGCAATTTCGTTAAAGGGTACGAAGAAGGTGATCTTGTCCTGGTCGAAAACTCTGCCCCAAGTACCGGGACATATATGTACATTAGAGTCGGTTGATTTGTAGGGGAGGAAAAAAAGTTAAAAACCGCCATAGCGGAAACTATTCTAGGGGTTATTTTAAGCAACTTTGCTGAAGAAACTTTTGGTCTAAAGTTTCCTTGAAACCCCCGGAAATCGCGTTGAAGTTTCATAGTTAGGTAATGAAAATTTTTCCTATAGAATCTTATAAATAAAGAAATTCTTTGGTAACATAGCCTTCCATTTATACTTTGCAAAATACATCACATCATATTTTTGGGGATTTGTTCAATCTGTCACTAAAGTGTGGTGTTTTTCCAACAGCATGGAAAGAGTCGTTTCTTCTACCGCTTCATAAAAGCGGAAGCAAGGCTTCTATAAAGAACTATCGTGGCATAGCAAAGCTGTCTGCCATCCCAAAAGTGTTTGAAGCTATTGTTACCAATCAGCTTACGAATCCTATCTCTACCTTGATTTCCGACTGTCAACACGGGTTCTGTAAGGGAAAGTCCACCGTTACAAACTTACTTGAGTTTACAAATCATGTCTCAAATGGCTTTAGAAAAAATCTACACACCGACGTTATTTATACTGATTTCAGCAAAGCTTTCGATAAAGTGTGTCACTCGTTACTTATTCATAAACTAGATCAGCTGGGTTTCCAGCCGGGTCTCAATCGCTGGATCTCTTCTTACCTTAGTGACAGAACACAAAAAGTAGTGTTTAAAAACTGTAAATCCGATGTTATTAATGTCTCCTCTGGAGTTCCTCAAGGAAGCCATCTGGGCCCGATTCTGTTCTTGTTGTTTATAAATGACATTTCTACAGTAATAGAATTTTCGAAAATGTTAATGTATGCCGACGATGTAAAGCTTTTCATGTCATTCGCATCATCCGAAGATAGCAATAAGCTTCAATCAGATCTAAATTAATTAGTTACTTGGTGCGATTTAAATTATATGCCGCTTAATCTAAAGAAATGTAAATACATGCGTTTTTCGAGATAACAATCTTGAGCAAATGTATGATTTTGTTGACCTTGGGGTTACTATGGATTACAAACTCAGTTTCAACTGCCACATTAACGTAACAGTCAATAAAGCTAGAGGCGTTCTAGCATTTGTTAAACGATGGTCTATAGAATTTAGCAACCCTTATGTAACTAAAACTCTCTTTACTACATTAGTCAGACCGATACTTGAATACGGTTCTATAATTTGGAACCCGCGTTACCAGGTCCACGTGGATCGCTTAGAATCAGTTCAAAAACAATTTTTACTATTTGCCTTAAGAGATCTTCACTGGGATCCGTTGTATAATTTGTCATCGTATACGAGTCGCTTAAAACTAATTAATCTTCACAGCCTTTCTAGTCGGAGGAAAATGCTGGGAATTGTCTTCATGATTAAATTACTAAATGGTTCAATCCTAAGCCCGTTTCTTTTGAGCGAAGTGAACTTCAATGTACCTTCTCGTCCATCAAGACATTTTAAACCACTTATCTTGAAACAGTGCCGAAATAATTTTGAATTAAATGAGCCTTTTCCTTGTTTGTGTCAAGATTATAATTCTCATTCTGGTACGTTTGATATTTCAGACTCACTATGCAGAATAAAAAAGTCAATTCTTTCTATCCTAAATACATAGCAACAATTTTTTTTTCAAATCCTTTGATTCTTATCTTTATTCTTAACAATAACTTTTCGCTGTCAACTAATTATTTATTAATTGTGTAATCTGTTTTACTTAGCTGAGGAGGTTTTGTCTGTAGCTGAGCAGTTTTAGATCTCGACGATTAACAAACCAAAGCCTTTCAAAGACTCGGCACGAAAGAACAATAAGCGCGTCATGCGGATGCGCCCCTCGCGCCGGTCGGGCGGGATATGGTGGGTAATCCGTTGGGCATTATTATTATTATTATCTCCGAAACAAGCTGAGATATTGAAATGTATCACATTGATTATGAAATCACTCGTAAGCACCTTTCGTTTCATACCTATATTGTACTTACACATTTTTGGTCACCCATGGCCAACTTATTGGCCGATAACTCGGAAACCGGTCGAGTTATTGAAATAAGTGGCACCTTAAATTTTAAATTGAACGTCTACTAATAAATGACGAAAGATTCATTTAATTACATTCTGCAGTTTTTGAGTAATGCGACCACAAACATTTAGACAGACAGACAGACTGAAAAAAATTCTAAAATCGGTTAATTTCGATTCTATTGGCTTAATAATGATTGACCGTATCAATTTTTTTTTGGAATATCTGCAATGTACAGACATCGACCTGTTAAAGTTTCAGATATGTCCTTGAAACAATTAAAAAGGGGTTTTTGCCCCCTATTTCCAGATGTTGACCATGTATTTGAAATTCTCGCTGTGTAGTTTTTGTGTGCTTAAGGTATGTCCAAAAAAGTTAATGCTCGCTGTCACGCAGTGTGATAGGTCGCATACAAAAATTTTCATTACCTAACTATGAAACTTCAACGCGATTTCCGTGGGTTTCAAGACAACTTTAGACCTAAACTTTCTTCAGCAAAGTTGCTTATAATGACCCCTAGAATAGTTTCCGCTATGACGATTTTTCACTTTTTAAATCAACCCGAAAGAAATTGCAAAAATGTAGCTACATATGTACATATATGGCTCAGCGAATAAGGGCCTAACGAACTAACGCCTAATTTTTCGAAATGAAAGAATGCCGAAAAAAGAACGCCTAACAAGAAAGTGAAATGAAGGAAAGACTAATTTTAAAAATGAAAGAAAGTCTTAAATGTTAGGGTTTCTTTCATTATGAAATATTGCCGAATGAAAAAGGCCTAACAACCCGAATTAAAGTTCTTGGAAGAAAATGACACAAGTCCCAATATTTGGGACTTATTTCACAATTAAACTATAACTTCCGATCCATGTTTTTTATGTGCAGAACACCTTTTCGCATTGGCGGCCTTCGGCCGCCCTTCAACAAATAACCCTGGGCTACGCCATTCCAACTCCGGGTGGTTGCCCTGAACGGTGGCAACATGCCTTTATGTTATTTTTATTGCCAATTCAGAAAGGTGTTCTGCACAAAAATACCATGGATCCCGCCCATAGAGTGGCATGTTGCCACCGTTCAGGGCAACCACCCGGAGTTGGAATGGCGTAGCCCAGGGTTATTTTTTGAAGCGCGGCCGTAGGGCGCCAATGCGGAAAAGAGTTCTGCACATAAATACCATGAATCACGCCCCAAATTAGGGATCTGACCTAACTCAATTTTCGGTTTTTTGTTGATAACTTTTCACTAAAACAAAAAAATTAAATTTCGACTTCGGATCATTGATACCAAGGTCAAAACGCGTATTTTGACACCCCTATTAGCGCATTCATATCACTCAAAAACGCATAATAGCAATAGAAATCACACTTATAGCAAAATGAAAAAGCGACTACGTTAATGACAGAAAGCCTAACAATCAAAAATGAATAAATACCTAATTAGGCGTTTCTTCATTTCTGATTGTTAGGCTTTCTTTCATTATGAAGAATCACCTAACAATTTTAATGAAGAAATGCCTAAAATGTTAGATATTCTTATGAAATATTTAGGCAATATATAATTTTTTTTATTTAGGCGTTAGTTCGTTAGGCCTTTATTCGCTGAGCCTACATATATACATACATATGTTCGCGTTGAGCGATGGTGGAATTGGTCACCCATAACATACATACATATGTTGGTGTAGCAGAGGTAAGTTGTAATTTTTTATGATTTTTCTTTAATTTTCAGCCATATGTATAACCTAACTTTTGGAGGATCGCCTGGTAGGCGCATGAAAGGATCAGGTGAGTATTGTATTAGCGCTGCCCGAAATCCTGTAACGTTTCGGTAGCAGCGCAAATTACTTAGGAAAAAAATTGGCTCAAATGCTGTGGCGTCCGACACATTCGCATGTACATATACCAATTAATAATTTTGTGCATATATTAATGTTTGGTTTTTTTTCTTTGCAGGTTGATTTTAATTTGAAGCCATCAATGTATACATTATACCAAAGCCACATCTTCAACGGAGTTTTCTTACTGTGAATGCAATGGATGTAAAAATCGTAGGATATCCTGTTGGAATTGAAAAACCAGCAAAAGTATGCGCGGAACGCATTTCTATTTATTTTACGCATTGTGTGTGATTCTTGGGCGCGGTCAGGGCAATATGAACCAGTTGTTAAGAAGCTGTCAGAGTACTTGATAATGATGGAGAGGGAATCATGTCTTTTGTCCAAAGAAGGCGATCACAAATTACTAAAACTGCAAAAATTTGCGAGACCGTAATAAAGGACTTGAATGAGAAAAAAGTCACGACGATAGTGGAGGGCGACACAGCGATTTTTTTAAAATTGTTACCCCTAAACCCGACCCACCTATTGTGAAAGACCATATCGTGCATTTGGTGTTAGTGGATTTCAAGTATACAACATTGCACAAATGGGATTTGACAACGCAGCCGATTTTTCCTTACATCAATGGCATCAAAGATGTCGCACGTATCGCTGCCGGAGCAGATGTTGAAACGAATCTTGTTAAATCATGCATTCAAAATTCAGCTTATTATGGTGTTGTAAAATTGCTGCCAATTCTAAAATATAGCTATGTCTATATGTGTACTCAAATTTTGAAAACATTAATCACAAGTCCTTCATTGACTCACGCCTGCAGAAAGTATGTTGTTCTAAATCCCGACATACAGAAAATCTTTCAATTTTATGCTTCAATGGCGTTACATTGCGTGCCATATGTCAACGTTTATGTCCACAAAACTATAATAGCTGTAATCTATTGTAAGCAACCTACAAAGAAACGCTAAGTAGGTTATGAATAAACATGGGAATCAAGCTACCAAGTTTATATAAGAGGTTTGAGTTGAAGTCGCTTAAATAATAAGCGACTCTATTAGAAGTGCTGTGAAGCGTTGTAGAGAAAAAAATGTACGTCATTGTGAATGGGAAGGTAGAAAATGACAAAAAAGTAAACAAAAAATGTCAGATATGAAAATGGAGAAGCAAGAGCAAAAATAAGGAAAATTAATTTTTTGTTTTTAATTTGATAAAATTCAATAAAGAAATTAAATTTGTCAGAATGGAAGGGATTAAAATAAGGAGAAAATTCCTTCTTCTGTGTATGTGTGGAAGAGCATCCCACTTCTGCTCCAAAGCTAACACTTTCTACATAGGTGTTCATTCGCCGATCAGCCTTTCTTTGTGCATCAGTCAAGCATGCTCAGTACAAGGGCCAACACAATTCTGGCTGCTCTTCTAAACACATGGACACAATCTACCAAATATAACCAAAATAAGTTATTATTGGCTATTAGATAAAATCAAATAAATAAAACACCAAGGATTGTTCGGAATCATTAATTTTTTCTGCTTACTTCTTGTTTTTTTTCATCACAATTTTCAAAATACAAAATGTTCATAAATTATTTTGGCAGATAGAACCAGTGTTGTAAGGAATATGTATATGAAATATAAGATACTTGAATATAAGCCAGTTTGGCGTTCTTTTCGAGGTTGCTTACAATAGATTACAACTAATGTTGATTAACGAAAGTTGGTTTGCATCATAAATTTATACGTTGTATTCAAAAATATCCCATGTTTACTAGCTCTGTGCCATCGGGACGTCAGAAAATATATACAGGCTTAGCGAGCTTTGATGAGATTTGTTGTAAAATGGGCCTATCGTCGTTTAGTATTAAGAAGGGCATCGATAAGGATACCAATGTGACAGTTATATGGAAGTAAATGTGAAGAGAACATTTTCAAAAAAGTAAAACATTAATTAAGAGGTGAGAAAGAATCCACCTCACCGTTGTCTGGGAGGATTTTAATATATTTATGCAGTGTATATGAATCTACATATGTATTTCAAACTAGGAATATAAGCATATTATGTTTGGTTTGGAGCTACCGCCTTGAGTAGTAGTAGATTTCGCCTGTGGAAAAGACCATGGGAAATCTGACTCCCAAATTTGGGCTCACGGTGTACTACGTTTTTTATTGGAATTGTGTGGTGAGACTGTCATACGTGCTGATCCTCATATTGGTTTGCTACATCGTGGCACTGAAAACCTACTCGAATACAAACTTATACGCGGGCATTGCCATGCTCCGATCGCCTTGACTATGTATCAATGATGTGTAATCATCCTTATCGGTGCCAATTCTGGAAGTCTTAGGGTGCGCTTATGACGAAAAGGTTAACAAAACATCCATTACAGCACACATAAATCAATTCTGCAATAGAAATGGCGAATGTTAAACTGCACTTTTGTAATCATTTAGTGCTCTTTTTTGGACTTTACTTATTGATTTACTCTTAAAAATAAAAGTATATTACTTTAAAAGAATATCTAATATTCAAAACATACAAATGCGTACAATTTGTTTCTTGTTGGACTCTAAAACAAAAGTGAATAAATTTGCCATTTTCTGTTGTCCATTTCGCCCGAATAAAGAGTTGGCAATAGCGGAATGTTTTTCGAACACGAAAAATTTGTTCGCCATCGTCTGCGATAAGGCGAACAAAATATGTGAATCTTTTCGGGTGAAAACATAACTCGCGATAAGGGTGAATGAGTAATGTTATTCGTTAGCCATTACAAAAGTGCTCCACATTGTGGTACCACTACGTGCTTAGTACATACACAGTATGTTGTTGCTAGTAGCAATATGCGCAGGTCAGTAAAATAATCGTATTAATCAATTATTCCAGCATTCTTTGCCGAAATAACGCGTATTCTAAATCACATTATGGCCATTGGTACACATGTGGGTGCGCTTCCACCATTATTTTGGCTCTTTGATTAGCGGGAAAAAGTGATGAAAATCTGTAACGTACTTCCGCAGCGCATGCACGCAGCATATATACGACCAGGCGGAGTGGCTTTGGACATTTCACTCGGTCTCATCGATGACATTTACGAGTTTGATTCAAAGTTCTCAGAGCGTTTAGATAAAATGGTAGTGGTGAGTAATGATAAAGGTATTACTTTGTATTTTAGTTTTGTATTGTATAATACGTATTTGCCATTGTTCCGTTTAAAAGTAATAAGGATATAGAAATTTCAAACCCCAATTAAGTAGTAACGTTCTACCCGACCGCCCGCCAGTCTGTCCGCATGCATTGTCTTATCGATGATAGTGCACAAAATTATGTCTTGGATGGTAATTTGATACATCCCTTGCCAATTGCTAAAACACTTCCGAAAAAGTCGGGAAAGGTGATAAAAAGGAGATATTTGCAATTCAAGTTTGCAATTGTTAGGTTGTTGACATACATCAGCTATAATAAATATATTTCTAATCCTTGTAGAATGAGACAAAATTTTCTTATTTGCAGATATGATAAAAATGCGGCATGGCGGTGTAGGTGTCCTCCATGTTATTTTATGTATACGTATTTGCATTGGCGGCCACCGTGGTGTGGAGGTAGTGTTGTCGGCCTACCACACCGAAGGTCCGGGTTCAATCCCTGGTACAGGTTACATCAAAAAGTGGTTTGAAAAAGTTTTTCAAAACGGTGTCGCCCCTCGGCAGTGGTTTGGCAAACTCTCCGAGTGTATTTCTGCCATGAAAGGCTTCTCAGCAAAAATTCATCTGCTTTGTAGATGCCGTTCGGAGTCGGCGAAAAACCGTAGGTCCCGCCAATTTGTAGGAAAAATTTCAAAGCGGCACACCACAAATTGGAAGAGAAGCTTGGCGCAAAAATCTCCTAGGAGGTTGATGATATAACTGTTGTATATCGCGCCATATATATATATATATATATATTTGCATTGGGGTATGTCCATCTTCTGCCAACTTGTCATGGCAGCTGGATAGATTTTCAGTGGCAGATTGGCTTGCCTTTCTGTAACATAGAATACACCTATGTGAACTAGCTTTACCTTCATATAATGATACCATCTCTAAACAACTTATCAATATACAGATATATCGATAGATCCTACTAATCAATATATACATATATGTTCATTCCTCATTAAATAAATTGGTTGTACATTATACATGTGGTTTGCCTTATTATTTAATGTAGACTTCACATGGAGTCAGAAGACGAAAATTCAGAAATTAAAGAGGAAACAAGCGAAATCATGGTAAATCCAGCAAATGATGGCTCAGAGGCGGTTTCGGGCATCAAAGCACCGAAAAACCTAGCCCTAACAGCAGATATGCACACAACGTGGAAACGATGGATACAGCAATTCGAGTGATACGCAACTGCGGTCCAACTAAATAAGAAATCCGAGGAAATTCAAGCAGCCACGATTGATTACATGTTTAGGCGTAGAAGTTATAAACATATATAACAGCTTCAATTTAACCGAGCAACATTCTAAGAACATAAAAGTCATCAAAGAAAAATTCGCAAATCATTTCAATCCTAAATTAAATGTCTCATTTGAACGATTCAGCTTTTTCAAAGCAGCTCAAAATGAAAACAAATGGTGAATTGCATGACTCGTTAATCAAGGACAAAATCGCGTTTGGCATAAAAGCAAAGTAAGTAAGTAAGTAAGAGAAAAAATTACTTACGGAGGAAAGCTTAACTTTGGAAAAAGCAACCGCAATTTGTAGGGCCAGTGAGCAAGCAACTAAACAATTAAGAGAAATTGAAAATCCTCAATCTACGCACGTACTATCGCTTAGAAAGTCAAAAGAAAGAAATAATAAAAACGAAAAGAAATTCACATGCAAAAGGTGCGGCACAGAACACAAGCCTCGTTCTTGCCCAGCATTCAATAAAACCTGCAGTAAATGTCAGAAGAAAAATCACTTTGCGTCACAGTGTGCATCGAATGTTTGTGCTCTCACCACCAATAGCGAAGAAGATTGGATCGAGTCAACTAAAGTCGGATCAACTAAGTTCGATATCAAGTTAGATACTGGAGCACAGTGTAACGTTTTACCAGAAAGCATCGTCACAAAAGTAAAAGGAAAAATAGCAACATGAAACACCAAGCAACTAATTCGTTATACAGGAAACAAAATACCAGTTGTTGGACAAGCAGATTTGATGTGCGTAATCAAAAACGTTCAGGAAAGCGTCAATTTTAAACAGGAACAAGTTTGTACAGTAGTTGGTAGAAAATCTTGCGAAGAGCTTGGACTAGTAGCCAGAATTCAAAGCTTAGTCATGAATAAAGATGACGACATTGATTTAATAGACAACCCCAAGTTCGAAATAAAGCCAGCAAGAAGAATACCATACGCTATAAGGGATAATGTGAAAAAAGAATTGGACAAAATGGTTGCAATGGAGGTCATAAAACCCGTCAAAGAACCAACTGCTGGCGTTAGTCCCATAGTAATAATTAAAAACAAAAAAGACATTCGAATATGTATAGATCCTTCAGACGTGAATAAAAATACAAAAAGACGTCACCATCCATTAAAGACAATCGAAGAAATTTCAGCAAGGATCGCAACGTCTCGATACTCTACACTGCCAGACTTACGACGAGGCTTTTGTCAAATCATAGTGTCTAAAAGAACACAAGGGTATTTAACATTTAGCACTCCGCGTCTTCTTCGCCAATCTGGTTTGAAACTACACTCTAAAAACAGTATGTAAACTTACCATTGAAATCAGTTGACATTTCAACAAAAAAGTGTGTACTTACGTGAAAAAAATGCTTAAAATTTGTTCTAAAACATCTTGTGTGTAATATTGCGATTCTTATAATAGCAAGTATACATCCTTTACGAATTTTGAACATTTATTGTGTAAATGTCAGCATAAGAGCTCTATAAAATATTCGAATAATTCGATTAATCGATTATTCGATTTTCGATTTTAGTCCGATTATTAATCGAATTTCATTATTCGAATAGCTGCCTTCCGCAGATTATTCGAATAATCGTCACTCAACGATTGGAAAAACCATCGTGTGGTTTATCCTGACCTGTTGTTCACTTTGGCCATGAAGTATTTGAGTATACTAGCGACATCGGCGGAATCGGAGCGTACGTTTTTAGTCCGATTATTAATCGAATTTCATTATTCGAATAGCTGCCTTCCGCAGATTATTCGAATAATCGTCACTCAACGATTGGAAAAACCATCGTGTGGTTTATCCTGACCTGTGTTCACTTTGGCCATGAAGTATTTGAGTATACTAGCGACATCGGCGGAATCGGAGCGTACGTTTTCTATAGCTGGAAATATCGTTACCCCACGAAGAAGCTGTTTATCACCCCAAAATGTTAGTCTCCTGTCTTTTCTTTACAACAATAAGCGCTTCATGGAAGATATTGAATGAGATGGTTTTTCTCACTTTCAACTGAATGTATTCAATGTGCTGTATAATTCTATTGAATGCTGTTCCTGCTTAATAATTGTTAATAAAATACGTGTTAAATGAATTATGCCAGTTTTCTATGCACTTCTGTATATACGATTTTTAAAATTCGAATAATCGTTCAACAACGATTAATCGAATAATCGACGGCATACGATTAACCGATTTTGACTAATCGATTTTTCAAAATCGAATGTTATATTATTCGAATAATTCGATTAATCGATTATCACGAGCTCTAGTCAGCATATTTACGCACATAAAATATAAAATTCAACAATGTTTACACGTACACAAGCGATGTTTGAAACTAAGCATGTATTGCGTACAACTGCCCTGTAATCAAACCAACTAGTTGAAAACTACTTTACAACTAGTATGTGCACTAAGCCCACCTAGTCAGCCAACGGTCATATTTTCATATAAGCAACTGGTATTTTTACAATGTTGATGTCCTACGAAATTTCAATTGTCAGATTTCGCCCAGAACATACAAGTCATCTACTAGTATAATACTAGTACTACTAATATATTTTTTCTGACTAGTATGATTTCAACCAGAAAATTGTAGTTGTATTTGATGTTTCAGTGCAGGGTGCTTGCAATGTTTAATTTAACACATAATCATGCAAACATCGCGAGAACGAGTATGAAAGACATGCTGCAGTTTTTTAATTAAAATATACTAGTATTTTTAATTATTGTTGGTTCTTTATAATATTGATAGGTCTAAATATGTTAATTTATGTATATTAAAGTTGTAAGAGTGTAATATATGTGAAGCAAAACTAAAAAATTTGGTCCTATACCAAAAGCATTTATATATACACAAAGGAAAAAGAAATGTTAGTTTTAGGTGCTTGCAACCAAATTGTTCAAAAGCTTTTTCAAAATATTATCTTTATAGTACACATATTTATAGACACCATAGTGTTAAATACAGCAATTCAGCAGAGCCTTCTGATAAAAGTAAATATGAGTGCTCACTTTGCCATTATAAATCTAATAACAAAAAAATAATGAAATATTAATGCTTTTGGATTCTGTTGAATGGACAGAAAGAACTACACCAAATTCATCACATGCGCCACATAAAGAACTACAAAGCAGTTGCATATCTGAGATCGTCGAAATGACATCTTCTAAATCAAACTACCAAAGCCCTAAGGAGTGCCAAACTTTTTGCAGTGTAAATGATTCGACGAATCAAGTTGAACAATCAAACGATCAGTGTTTTGTTTTCACGCTTTCTTCGGAACAATCCCAATTCGAAGATTTTGATGCCACAACTATGTCAACTACCAAAGATGACATGATAGCGAAAATTTAAACATGTGCACCTGGTATTGCATTTCTTGGTAAGACATATTTCGTATAAACAAATATAGGTACAATTTTTACTTTACTTTTAACATACTCTATCCAAAAGAAATTTCCCAAACTATGGAATTTATGGTACGTTTTTTTTATAAGTATTACCCCCCTTCGTCTCGAGGTAAAAAAAATATTAACAATATACAAAAAACTAATACTTTGATTTCTAAGCTGTCGAGTTTCGAATAATTCAATACGTAACTTTTAACGTCGCGACGCATATTTCTACTACTTTCAATTATTAAATTTATGTTTAGACTATTCGACTATTTTTTTCATATCGGGCTAATCAAAGCAAACTAGTTTAACTTAGCTATAAGAAAACCACTGAATTAAATGTAGACAAACTGAATTACTTTATTATTAAAAGCGTAACAACAAAATAAATTTTTCGTTTATTTGAACTCTATGGGTGCGGGGAAACAAGATTTCCAACATCAACTCTAAAAATAATGTTTCCTAAAGTTTAATTGAACCAGCAATTTCGAAAAGGGGCATATCCCGAATTTTTGACGTATAAGTTTTTTTTTGTATGGTTATGCAATCAAAATGATTTCCTCCTCTTGTAATATAAAGAGTAGCTTTTTGGAAAGCATTTTGAACGCATAACAATACAAGAAAAACATATTCGTCAAAAACTCGAGATATGCCCCTTTTCGATATTGCTGGTTCAATTAAACTTTAGGAAACATCATTTCCAGGGTTAATGTTGAAAGTTACACATCAATGGGTAATTTTGCGTATGTTTACACCTTCGGTGCTTAAGCTCTTAAACATATTATGTGTACATTTATCCCACGACTACACATTTAGGCCCGCTTTCATAAAAGCCGGCTAAATTATTCCTAATCGGCGATTCCTTAATCGCTGATTTTCTGAATCGACAATTTGGTTTTCACCAAAGACTGGTTAAGTTATCGCCGATTAGACCCATCATTGTGAATAAATTAGCAAAAAATTGCATTGTGAATAGGCAGAACAGCTGTTTGTCGTTTTGTTTACGTTTTCACAGAAACTAAATTGGCTGAATTAATTTTATAGAAAACTGTTTAATGCCTAATATTTATCGGATTTTGCTGAGGTTGGTGCCAAAAGACGCGTCTAGATCCCGGCATAAAGAACCCGAATGCGGAAATTACAAATTGTATTTCTGTAGAAAGTTATCGCCAAAAATTTTCCCTAAATTGGTCGAAAATGGGTGATCTGTCCCATGGTATTTATGTGCAAAACATCCATATCAGCAATATTTAATGCAAATTAGGCATTGAACTGTCTTCTAGAACGGCACCAACTTTCAAAACACTAACAAAACAGCACAAAGTTTCCAAATTAAAATTGTTTTTGTGGGAATATAAACAAATGTTGATTGTGTCCACAGCTGATAAATGCAAATTTTTGCTTAATCGGCCATCCATCGCCGGTAAAGTTTATCAGCCGTTAACCGGCCGATTTGTGCTAATCGGCCTTGGTGAAAGCGGATTTTAGACAAATCAGGATTAAATTCGGATTAAGCTATAACCGGCTTTTATGAGAGCGGGCCCTAATGTTTAAGCTTCGTACACACAAAGTGTTTAATTTTCAACGTACACTTGGTGTGTGTAAAATTGCACCTATTATAGTAGGCAAACAGTTGCCTAGCTTATTAGGCGTAAATTTACACAATTTTTTTTTAGTGTGTAAATAAAGAAAAATGTATATTTGATGTTACTCGATTAAAGTTCCTTGGACATATCGTCTCATACAAGGGACTGGAAGGAAGCACTGGTTATGAAATTCGCGTGTCAAAAGTTCCATTAATATATTTGTAAATAAAGAATTAACTATCAAGTCAGATCATAAGCCATTAGAATCCATATTTAAAAAGAGCATAGAAGCAGCGCCAGCCAGACTGCACAGAATAATCTTTGATGTGATGCAGTACAATCCGAAGGTAAATTACAAAAAAGGTAATGAAATCCCTATAGCGGACACTCTCAGCCGTGATTGTAGTCACAACTTAACAGAATCAGTCAATGTCTAAGAACGCAACTGCACAAGACGAAGAGCTACAGCTTGCTAATCAAATTCGTTTTGGAAGGATTCCCGAACGAAAGTAATAAACTTCCGATAGAAATAAAACATTATCACAAATTCAGGGATGAAATTGCTTATTATAATGGCATTCTATTTAAAGGAGATAAAGTCATAATACCTAAGAAACTAATTTCTAAAATGCTTAAGGCTATAGGTATACAAAGTTGTCTCAAAAGAGCAAGACAAGGACAAGGACAACACAGTGACATTCTGGAAATGGTTAAATGTTGTCCAATCTGCGAAAAAACACAAAGGGCAAAAGATAAAGAAGAAGTCCTATGTAAGGAGATACCTACCATTCCTTGGCAAAGAGTCGCATCGGATATACTGTTTTTCCAAAATGAACCATACATAGTTATAACAGACAGTTACTCGTACAGCTGATGGCCTCGAGCTAGTGCTGTAATTTTGGATTTTTTGTATATTTATATACTTTAAATAAACATTATTATTATTATTATTACTCGAACTATACGGATGCGAAAAAACTGAAAAATCAAACATCACTAGAAATAATAGACCACCTTAAAAGTTGGTTCTACGTACACTGGGTACCGGAAATTTTCTAAACTGACAGTGACACATCATATAAGTATTAACAAAGAATTTAAAAATTTTGAAAGCACTTGGTGCTTCAGTCATCGTACATCCAGTCCTCTGCACTCACAAGGAAATGGATTAGCAGAAAGGGCGGTACAATTGGTAAAAAACATTCTTAGAGAATGCAGCCTTGACAACACGGATTACCGACTCGCACTACTTAACTGGAATAATATTCCTAGAGACTCGACATTGGGCAGCCCCAATCAAAGACTATACAGTCGAACCACTCGATCATAAATACCGGTATCTACCCAAAACTTTGAACCCAAAATAATGAAAGGTATATCACTTCGACTTAAGACGTTAAGGGAACAGCAAGCACAATATGCTAACCGAAATACGGCGAAGGCCGAAAACTTTCAACCTGGAGATCACGTTCGCTTGAAAATGTCCCATAGTGTCAAGTACATAAAACGAGTGCAACACTACCAGAGACAGAAAAAGTAATAGTACCTCAAACAACAGCTATTCTACCAACATCAGAAGTAAATCCACACACTTCCCAAGAAGGAGGTAATGACCAGCCGCAAACTAACGAAGGACAGAGCAATCAGACGGTAGAACAACACCTGCCCAAACAACTACGATATCGAGACTTAACTTGTAATGAAGTGTAACTAATATATTAATGAATTCATAACATTGTTCAAATTCCTATATCTACTATATGTTTCTTAATTCATTTTTATACCCAGCGTACTAGTACTAGTACAAGGGTATCATAACTTTGTTGGGATAACGGTTGGTTGTACAGGTATAAAGGAATCGAGATAGATATCTATAGACTTCCATATATCAATATCATCAGGATCGAAAAAAAATTTGATTGAGCCATGTCCGTCTGTCCGTTAACACGATAACTTGAGCAAATAATGGATATCTTCACCAAATTCGGCATGCGTACTTATTTGGGTTCAGAATAGATTGGTATTGAAAATGGGTAAAATCGGTTCGATATCGAAAATTTCGAAAAACGTATAAAACGGGTTAATTCAATATTACAAGCAGAGACAATGATATAATTTGCAATATGTATTGATTTCGATGTTCCAAGGCCGATTTTATCAAATTTTTTGAAAAGGGGCGTGGCACCGCCCACATATATTTGAAGAAATTCAAAAATTTTGACTCTCAATAACTTCAGAGCAGTTTGTGCTAGTATAACGAAATTTTGTAGAGGGCATACTATTGTTGTGTTAAATTCAGCTATAGAAAATAAACGAAATCACTTCGCGACCACGCCTACTTTTTCATAAAAGTTATATTGAAAGGAGTTGGAAATATTGAAAAGTCCATATCTAATTAACTGATACCGCTATAATAATATAATTTGGTACATACATCAATTTCATATTCTTTACATTATTTTTGCAAAATTTTGGAAAGTGGGCGTGGCACCGCCCACTTATGAGTCAAGCAATTTTCAAATTCGACTGCTAATAACTTCAGAACGGTGTGAGATTGGTTTACGCAACTAGGTACCAGGCATGTTATGTTTATGTAGAGTACTACCACAGAAAATAAGAAAAATCGGTGAACGACCACGCCCCTTTTTGGACTAAAGTTCTCTAAACGAGAGTTAGGAAACCGGAATATGCAATATCTGTTTAACTGATAAGGCTATAATGCTAAAATTTAGTACACTCATTCACTTGATGATGTTATTAGTGTTGTTTAAAGGTTTTTTGGTAATATTTTGGAAAATGGGCGTGGCACCGTCCACAAGTGAATAAACAAAATATCAACATTTCACTATTAACAAGCCACTGTGAAAGTATCATAAAGATCTGCAATGAAAACTGATCTTCAAATAGGGACAAACAACATAATAAAATCCGTGGGCGTGCCATCACCCACTTTTTTAAAATTATGTAAATATTGATTAATGGACACATATATCCGTAAATCAAAAATTTCACAAAATACGTTAAAAGTTATGGGCATGGCACGCCTTCTTTTTCAAAGTTATATATAGGACATGGTATAACCCTTGAAAATATCGATTGAGTACTTTTGGCTCATGTAAGCGGTTAAAGCTTTGTAACAAGGGGCGTGGCCGCCCCCACCAAATTCGCTATTGCTTAGGCTCGGAATAGATTGGTTTTTAAAATCGGCGAAATCGGATGAAAACCACTCCCCCTTTTCTGAAAACTAACGCTGGGTATTTAATGTTCGGTTCACCCGAACTTAGACTTCCTTACTTGTTATTTATAAGAAAGGAGGATGTAACATAGAATACACCTATGTGAACTAGCTTCAATAGATCCTAGTAATCAATATATACATATATACATATACATTCCTCATTGAATAAATTGGTTGTACATTATACATACATGTGGTTTGCCTTATTATTTAATGTCGACTTCACACTTTCTGAGTTAGGTTTTCTATTTCCTCGTTCGCGAGTGAAGTTATGTTTTCTGTGGCAGAATGGTCCGCCCCTCTGCGGTAGGCTCTCTGATTTCCTCGTTAATGGTAGCGGGTGTATGGGTGGAATTTCGGGATATGGGAGTTGGAAGGGTCTTGGTTGAAGGTGGAGTGGATGGTTACGATGAGGTAGCGGGCCTCTCGCCATCCATTCCTTCCATAGGGAGCAGAATCCGCTTGACCAACGGTCACGAGATCCACTACACGTACTCGGTTATCTTCGGTAACTCGACCGAGCCTCCACTCGTTTGGAGATGGCGCAAAGCTTACCCTTCTGGCGCAAAGTTTACCCATCGTGGTATCTTTATCTTGTCGATTTCAGGGTATTGATGTCTGAAACTGTTCCATCGCTCCAATGCATTGGACGAAACTGGTTCGTCCCGATCGGTTCTCTCTAACCAGATGTTCTGCATCAAAATTTTGGCCACAATGACCATTGATGCAAGTCATCCTAAGGTGTCGAAAAGTTTGGCAACGGCTGACAAAATTGCTCTTTTTGTCAACTTATAAGTCGGAATGGGCATTCCATCTTATGCCCAATGCCTTAACGGTGCTGGAATCTTCAAATGCCAGAAAGTCCTCGGTCAGCCGATCTGATTTGGGGATGTCGTTGAGAATCTCCTCAGAATTTGAAGTCCAGCGGAGTGTAAGACTTGGCGAATCTCATTTCTCGCATTAATGGCCGATGCGAGTGTATGTTCCCCCGCTAGTACGTCGTCAACGTACATGCCTTCCCTTAATATGCTAGATGCTGTAGGGTATGTACTTTCCATATCATCTGCAGGTTTCAAAATAGTTCTAATTGCTAAATAAGGCACGAAATTGACCCCGAAAGTGACCGTTTTCAACTCTTACAGGCTTATGGGTTCTTGAGGTGAAATTCGATAAACAATTCTTTGCAATTTGACATGATCATCACTCTTCCAAATCTGCCTATACATCTTTTCGATGTCACTATTGAAAAGGAAACGATACATTCTCCAGCGAAGTATAAGTCCTGGAAGATCCGATTGCAGTACTGGCCCAGGCAGGAGAACGTCTTTCAAACTTGTACCATTCGCTGTTTGGCTGGAGGCGTTGAAAACGACTCGTACCCTAGTGGTGGTACTCTCCGCCTTAACTACGGCGTGATGGGGCAAAAAGTAGTTATTCGCCGAATCGGCTGGTATCATTTCCCTAATTTCTCGCATATGCCCTAATGTCTCATATTCGGACAGGACCCTCATGTATTCTTTCGCTAAATCCGGGTTCTTTGCTAACCGCGTTTCATTTCGAAAGAATTGCGGACAGGCTCTGCTAAGAGATCCCCCTATGTTTATTTTTTCCGGGTATTCCGTTCTGAATATAAGTAAAACGACAGGTTAGGTTTAAGTGGCTGCCATAACGGCACACTTAGGCCAGTTGTAGTAGGCCCGTTGTGATACCATAGAAAGACACCGTTACTCCTCATCCTCGAACCACTTTGTTGACTTGATGTAAGTCATCAAGTCCCTGACGTCCAGCTCCGCTACTTGGCGAAGGTTGACCAGATAGGAGGCTCCCAGATAGCGCCGTCTGGCCTCAGTTAAGGCGGGACAGGCGCAGATTAGGTGTTGGACTTTTTCCTCCTCTTCATCCTCTTTACAGCTTCTGCAACACCGACGATAGGGCACTCCCAGTCTCTCCGCGTGTTTGCCTATGAGGCAATGTCCGGTTAGTACCCCTATTACTTTGGATATTTCATCCCTTCTTAAAGTGTAGATTCGACGAGATTTCTTCGGATCCCATTTTGGCCAGGTCTGCTTAGATATCTGGCAACCTGCTGTTTGCAGCCATCTTTTTTTGGCATGGTCGTAGATGTATTCTTTCAGCATTAGCTTGCATGTGGCGAAGGGCATCCCTAAGCGTTCTTTATCTGGAAGAACCTGCTCGGTCGTGCCCTGCCTGGCAAGTTCGTCTGCCTTGCAGTTTCCCTCGATGTCCCTGTGCCCCGGGACCCAGATGAGGTTCACACAGTTCTGTTGGGCCATCTCCTGCAGAGATCGGCGACAGTTTAGCGTGAGTTCAGAATTGAACGAGTACGAGCCGAGAGCTTTGATGGCCGCCTGGCTATCACTAAAAATAAAAACTTCTTTGCCGATAGTGTCATTCCCTACCTTTTTAGCGGCTTCCCATATTGCTGAGACTTTAGCCTGGAAGACACTGCAGTGATCCGGTAGTGTGAAAGACAGTTCGAGGTTTTGGTCCTTTGAGTAGACCCCTCCTCCCACTCTACCGTTTAATTTAGAGCCGTCGGTGTATACGGACACACCGCCTTTCGCCGTGAAGCAATTATTAGGCTTCTCCCAGTCTTCCCTCCTGGGGATACGTATTTTGAAGTAACGGTCATCAGCTGTTGTTGTCGCACAGCGATCCGTTCTTGTGGGAAGAAAACTGTATTGGTTCAGTATGCTAGAATGCCCCGTGGTTTTTGTGCTCCAGCAGGACGTTTCCCTCAAACGCAGGGCTGATGCTGCCGCTGCTTGGTATCCTGCAAGGTCTACAGGCAGTACGTCAAGGATGACCTGAAGAGCTTCACTCGGTGCAGTCCTCAGGGCCCCACTGATACAAATCATACTGGACCTGTGGACCTTGTCAAGTAAGCTTCTGTATGACGCCTTGCCCAGGGCAGGCCACCATACTACGACTCCGTAGAGAAGTGTGGGTCGTATAATCGCAGTGTAAATCCATTTGCAAGTTTTGGGACCGAGTCCCCATTTCTTCCCAATCGCTCTTTTACACGTAATGTTATGTAAGCTTTATTTTGACGCTGAACGAGATTATCTTTCCAGTTCAGCTTTTTGTCTAGAATTACGCTTAGGAATTTCGCCTTATCGGCTAGTTCAAGGCGCACCCCGTTTAGTTCTGGTAGAGCTAGGGGTGGTATTTTGTACCGTTTGGTGTACAGAACAAGTTAAACCTTCTCCGAGTTTACGCTTAGACCGCATCGAGAGGACCATGAGGCAACCTCCCGTAGAGCTGCCTGCATCAAGTCGCATAAAGTTTGTGAAAACTTGCCTCTGTATGCAATGGCCAGATCGTCCGCGTAAGCCACAACTTTCCCGCCTCCCCAGCAGGTATCTCTTAGCAGCGAGTTCACTGTGAGGTTCCATAGGAGCGGCGAGAGGACACCTCCTTGTGGTGTGCGCCTTGTGACGTAGCGTTTCATCTCAACTTCCCCAAAGGATGAGAGTATTATGCTCCCTCTTAGAAGTTGATCGCTAAATCCCACCAGGGATGTATCTACACCCAAGTTTGTAAGGGCAATGTTAACGGGTTCCGGGGCTATGTTGTTGAAAGCCCCTTCTATGTCCAGGTAGGATACCAGACAATATTCTTTGTTTTCCAAAGATGTTTCAATTACAGAGACTAGGCTGTAAAGCGCCGTTTCCGTTCATCTTCCCTTGATGTACGCGTGTTGATAGCCCGATATTAGGTTGCTATCTATAGTGGTAGTGAGGTGATCGCTGATTATCCTCTCCAGAGTCTTGAATACAAAGGATGAGAGACTGATGGGTCTGTAATACTTTGGCTCGTAGTGAGAGGCCTTCCCTGCCTTAGGGATAAAGACCACAGTAGCGCTTTTCCGTGCACTCGGAATGTGGCCGAGAGCTAGGCATGCTTTGTAGATATGACTTAACCATTTGGCTGTTGTGTCCAAGGTAGTGATAAGTTGTGCGGGGATGATCCCGTCAGGTCCGGCAGCTTTGAAAGGTTTAAAACTTTTCACTGCCCATTTTACCCTTTCCTCCGTTTTGGGTATGTTCACCGCCCAGTTCGTTGCAGGTATTGTCGGTGCACTCTGCAAGTTTTTCGGGAAATGTGTATCCAAGAGCAGCTCTAGGATTTCCCCTTCTGAGCTGGTCCAGGTGCCGTCAGATTTTCGCAAGAAACTCATAGCGGTTTGCGTCTTTGATAGTATGCACCTTAGTCTCGCAGTGTCCTCGACACTTTCAACACCAGTGCAGAAGTTCTTCCACGAAGTTCTTTTCGCCTGTCTTAGAGCCCTTTTATAGGTTCTTAGTTTATCATTGTATTCCAGCCATTGGAGCTCGGTGTCGAGGCTCTTGGCTGTGTTGAATTGTTTCCTGCAGGATATGCGAAGTGAGTCCAAGTCTTGGGACCACCAATTGCTCTAGGGCATTCGAGAGTGCCGAGTTGAGGGTTGTTACCAGATCTTCCAGTTCCTCAGTTGATGAAGGAATTTGGGAGGGTAATTCCGGTAGTTCCCTAGCTAGTATTTCGTTGTCTACCTCCCAGTTTGTGCTACGTAGGTTACGTTTCACAGTGGGTTGTTCCACTAAGAAGTCTAAAACTATTTCTATATATCGGTGATCAGAGAACGAGTGTTCATCGAGAACGCGCCAATTCCTGACCCAACTAGAAGTGCTTTCGCTACAAACAGTGAGGTCTGTTACCTCTTTTCGGTTTTTAGTAATAAACGTTGGCTCATTGCCTACGTTGCAAACTACCAGGTTAGTTGTTAGCAGGTAATCAAAGAGTGACTCACCTCGATTGTTGATATCGGAACTCCTCCATTGGATGTGATGGGCATTCGCATCCATTCCGATAAGTAAGTGACCGTGGTCGGTCACCAATTGCCTCACGTTGTTTTGTGGTGGAGGTTCCTCTGAATCATACGGCATGTAGACCGACGCAAAGGTTGACTTCGTGCCGCTGCCGGAGATAATGATCACCGTTGCGTCGCCGTTGCTGAAGTAAGGTAAGAGAAATGTTTTTAGCTCAGACTTAACCAAAATGCAGGTTCTAATTTTACCTTTATCATCAGCTCGATACAGCTTGAATCCATTGGCCCCCAGTCCGCAAACCCTTGAGTTATTGACCCAGGGCTCTTGGACGTGGACCACGTCGACGTCGCCTTTAGAAAAGCGACTTACTAGAGCAGCTGACGCTGCTTTAGATTTGTGGAGGTTTATCTGGAGCACTCTCATCCCCATCAGGACTGTGCCCAGACTCCCCTTCCACCACCGTAACATCTAGGTCCTCCCCGTCGGACTCAAGCAGAGCATCCTCCATCGTCAAACTGCTCAGTGCGCCTGCGCAGTTTGACGTGGTGGAAACCATGCTCTCCAGTTCTTCGGTCGCCTCTGTGTCAGTGGCGCCGGTTACTCCAGCGCGCTGTGCGTCGCCACGATAGACGTGTATTACGACCTCCCCGATGCCGTAATACACTCGACCATTCCTTTGTTGAAGAGGCTCGATAGACTCCCTGTTGAGAGCCAGAACTATCTGCCTTCTAGGCCCTACCGCGGCCTCGACCAGAACGACACTCCAGCCCTGCGTCGGATTCATCGCCTGCAGCATCCTGAGAATCCTCTCAGGCTCTGCAGGGACCGATGGAACCCATGCCCTTGCCCTCGGCCGGGCTGGAATGTAGTAAAACGACATATCCCCCATCCTCTCTACGACTCGTAGTTGCTCTATATAAACCTTCGCAGTATTTGTCGTCTGCGCTTGGAATTTTAGTTCTAGGTAGATTTTCGAACTCCCAGAATATTCTAAGCTGTTTGTCCAAAGCGACTTCGCTGTAGAACGGCACTATATTTCTGGTTGTATTGGGTGTGTCTACACGACCGGTTAGTATCCAACCGAACATCGTTTCTTGAGCCAGAAGTGTACACAGTAAGTTCTTTTTTAGTAGGCTCAGTATTATTTGCGGATATATATCTCCGCCAAGTATGTAGAATTTCTTAACTGCCAAGACAAAGCCTGGGAATGCCTGCATAGTCGTCGCGTCGATATGGCAGGATGGCAGATTCCCAGTTAGTTTGGCTAGAATTAGCACTGAATTTGTTAAGCTAAAGCAAGGGTCCACTGGTGAACGGAGTTAAATGTGGGAGGCCTCCTTGACTTGAGCCGACACAGAATTAGTGATACCCGAAACTTGGGCATGCATCCTTTTTGCTGGTAAATTTATTCGGCGCTTTAGTCGTCCTGTCATGAACGAGCATTTTGAGCGAAAATCTATAAGTGCTCTTGCTAGGAAATCTGCACCATTATGATGAATGCTGATTCAAGCTGTCCCTAGCAGCACACCTGCACTTGAATGTGCATGGCAGGACTTTACATTTCGATTAGGATATGAATTAGATTTTTCCATTTCCCGTCTCTCTTGTGCCTGTTTGGATGTAGAGGCAGCTGATTGTGCCTGTTTGGATGTAGAGGCTGGTTGCCTGCATTTGTAGAGACTCCGCATGCAGGAGCGTATGATGTCGAGAGTGACATTTGTTGCAGTCGTACGAACTGCTGGATAGGCAGTTTAGGCAGCCCTTGGTGGATTTAACGAAATTAACTCGCTCCACCGGCGTTAATTTGAGAAAGCGGGTGACAGTTTCGCAATTTGTGGGAATTTGATTTGCACTTTGTGCATAGTGCCTTTGTTACATTTGCTTGGAATGCACCAAGTCTTTTTGTAGGGGTTTCGTTGGCATTACGCGTACTTTGCGGTTTCTGCGCTTTCGAAGAAACCCCAAGAACCCAGACACTGTTTCAGGTGTCTGGAATTGGTAAGACAAAAATTTGTCTATATCTTCCCACTTGGATATTTCCACTTTATGGTCCGGCGACTTCCTTGAACGCAGGTACGTAATAATTGCGTCCCAGGGATGAAAGGCAATTATTTATTTCGCGCTGTAATGTCTTAATACCGCCACCACACTCACTCTCTACCTTTTTCAAATTAAACAAAATTTGGAGCTGCGAATTTACTAGAATACGTTTATTCTCGTATCTCTCGCATAAGTTCCTCCAGGCTCTGTCAAATCCCTCATTCGTGAGCGGACATTTTTTTCACAATATCTTTCGCCTCACCTTGTGTCTTGTTGTTGAGATGGAATAATTTCTCAACAGGTGTTCAATATATAAATGTTTGTTCAATATATAAATGGCCGTGACCATGCCACGCAAGGGGGCAGGCGGATACTGTTCTCAAATTCGGGCTTTTCTTCCGTTTTTGTATCGGTCTTTGTGACCGTCGCTTGGCGTGTAGCCATGTCTGACATGCAGCGTAAATATATGGCGTATGCCTTTTTGTATTTTAGTTTTACCGATGCAATGTCGGAAGCTTCCAACTTATTCAAGTTTAACAACTCATCTTCGGCCGCTCTCGTTTTCCTCCACGTTGGCTTCAAGTCCTCTTCTTGAAGAGCAAGACTATACTTGGTGTGGGCTGACTCCTCTATTTCATAATAGTCAGCTTCGAATTCACTGATCGTATCAGCCAACCTAATGAAACTGTCCATATTTTGGATTTAGAGGAACTTCGAGATGTAAGCAAAGGTCTTGCTGGCTGAGATCGAAAATATTGTTAATTCAAGGCCCTTAACGTACGTCCCTCTTGACGAAAGCAATGCTGAGGCAAAGTACTCCAAACGGGGTTAGTAAAAGATGGGCAGGTACGTAGTGCAAAAATCATGACCAATAGTGGTTTCAAAGATTGCTGTTTTAGACGTGGCTGGAGACCCGGAGTAAGGCGACGAAAGAACTTCTTGCCATACTGGGGGGTGGAATGTTATCGCCACTATCTAAAATCTATTACTTCCTAGAATTAATCAATCTCTTATCGATAAACTATGACATGTAAATGACAGATCGTAGAATAACTTCTATAAATGCGCCAAATCTCTTTTTGCGTTTTGGTACTTTAATAAGCTCGAATGCACAAAGCGCAGCTCAAAAGCAAATTACGAGTATATACATAGTTTCACATATGTATATATTATGCTCAGAAACAACTTATTCCCGAAACAGGAATTTTAACAAAACGCATTGCAAAATCAAACGCATATATTTCGAATAAAGGATATATCTACATTTAGCTTTCGCCGTTTTCGTTCAAGATTCTAGGAAATTCAGGACGCTATCGTTCCGTTGTGAAACTGTCGCAACAGTCACTTTTCAGGCAGAACAACTTCTGCCGGGTCTGCTAGTAAATATGTACATAAATGTTTTTGATAATTACGTATGTGCTTACTTTGTTATTTGGTTGTATGGTGGGTACAACATAGCATTTGCTTAATCGCGCACCGTTCTAGCATGAAAAGAGCTTTGACATACAAATTCATAGGGCCATAATCATAGTCGTTGCTTAACACCCATTTTAGTTAAAATATTTACTTACATTTAACATGTTGTTCAATCATAGTCATATTAAACAAAGATTTTAGCTAACATGAAAGGCAACAGGGTCCCCTTACGAAAAAAAATTCAGTTTCTTGCTGGTATGAAGAAATTTTTTATGTATTGCAAGGTCAGCCTGTGTCAATAACATAGCAGTGGCAATCAGCGATAAAAGCCAATCTAAAGTTTGGAGTAAACGTTGTGACATCGCACAACCATAGACACAAACCGTGATATTAAAATGTTAAAATGATCTTTTCGTCATTTTAAAATCATCTTAGACATAAAATGTATTTTAAGTTCACTATGACAGACATCAAAACTCCTTCCTTATATGACTATGATTATGGGTCATACTGTTTAAACGAATAGAGTGAACTTATTTTTTTTTTTGCAATATTAAATATATAAGCGCATATAACTAACAAAAAGAAAATAATTTTTGGGTACTATGTCAATTAAATTTTCTATTGAAATTCAATAATTTTTTACTAAAATATAAGATTTTAAAAATAAACCCTGAAAGTTTCATCAATTTATCTTCAGCGGTTGATTTACAATAAATTTTTGAACAAAAAGTACCAAAAATTTTCTTTTTAAACAAAATACCTTTAAAATCAAAAATTTTTAACCACATTTAAGTTTTATTTTTTTCATGGTATATTCATATAAAAAAAATACATGGATTTCATTTCCGTGATCAAGTGGTAAAAGGGGGGTCAAGTTGATGTGATTTGACGCAGCTACATTAGAATTATTGCAGCAACCGGTTAAGCTAATCAATGATGCAACGCAAAGGATGCATTAATTACCACTTTGGGTTTAGTTAAATCGTCTATGTCAACCAGAGACGATGAAATGCATTAAATTAACTTCTTAACTAATGAGGATTGGATAATAGTAAAACAAGCAATACATATTATGGGGCATGGTTGAAATGATTATCACTCTAATAAGTGCTTAACCTGTTACAATATCCAGAACGAGGTCCTGCTAGTATAAATTAAGTCAGTCGGAAGTACACACTTCACCTCCACTCCAGGAATTACTATCAGTGGAGGAACTTGATGCAAAAAGTAGTAAGCTGGAGAAGGCCATGGGGTCAGCTCTACGGGTAGATTGTCCAACTAGTTTTAGCAAAAAAGTATATCCTCCCTGGTGGAATTCAGACCTTTTCGAACTCATGAGAGAGTCTTAAAGACTATTCAACCTGAGCAACTGGTTGCCATACAAGAATAGTTTTAGATGCTACAAAAAAGCGATTCGGAAGGCAAAAGAAGGATCCTGAAAGGACTTTTGCACTTCTATTAAGTCAACAAAGGAACCTTCGAGACTTGGAAAAATTATCTAAAAGAAAAAGCTTGCCCATCGTTTTTACGAAAAGACGACGGATCATGGGCATGCAGCTCGGCGGAATCCGTGGATCTTCTTGTAGGAACACATTTCCCAGGCTATGGGCCTAGTCAATTGGAGGTTAAAGAGTACAGTGGTGTACTACCCTCTCTTCGGCTAATAAATGAGCTTATAACAACCAAAATATGAATTTGAATAAATTGTACGCTAGCATATGTAACGCAAGTAACTTACACATATACCGCTATTGACGGCGTAGGAAGCAAATTAGAACTAATGTTTGGATCATTACAAATACGCCCTCAATAAGGGGAAGAAAAAAAGATTGAATGGGCAATAAACAGTTTCTCACCGTACAAATCCCCGGGGGCGGATGATATTTTTCCAGCCATGTTACAAAAAACCAGCTTGCTGGTAATACCCTGGCTAGCGTGTATCTACAGGGCTTGCATTCGGCTAAATCATGTGCCTTTAAACTGGAGAAGGACGAGGGTGGTTTTCATCAAAAATTTGGACAAGATAAGCCATGAAAACCCCAAGGACTTCAGACCAAGTAGTCTTTTGTCCTTTGTTTTAAAAAACTTCGAACGGCTTTTGGACGTCCATATTAGAAAGACATTGGATAATTCAAGGCTGCCTACAACTCAGGGGGCGCTCAACGGAGACTGCACTGCTCGAGGTGGTGCACAAGGTAGAATCATCCCTTGAGAGTAAACAGATCACCCTTCCTCGATATTGAGGGCGCCTTCAACAATGTAAAGCTGGAAGTGATAGAGGACTCGCTATCGGTCTGTGGCATCGAGGACCCTATTGCACACTGGAGAGGGATGGCACTGTGAGAGGAACTCCTAAGGGTGGAAGCTTCTGCAGTCCTGCAGAGAGCCCTATAAAAGTTATATTGATAGATTCGCTGCAAACGTCAAGCTGTGTAGTTGTGTTTTTATTTTGCTCTGTGCTTTTTTTTAATAATTAAATCATTTTTGTTGTTTATCTGCAAATTTTTGGGGTTAAGATTAAAGTTAAAGGGTTAAATACTTAATGTGCTTCACTACTTGTGTGAAAAGTGTTAATTTTTAAAAATTTAATAATTATAAATTCATTCTATTTAATTTGTGTGTGCCGAGTTTTATTTTGCATATTTTATTTGTTGCTTGTGAAAGGCTTATATTTTACATTGTAATTGTTGTTGTTGCTTTTCTTTTTATCACTCTTTTTCCCATCAAACTGTCAGGGTGGTTTTTCTTGTGATTTGATAACATTGAAATTTTTCTTTCATTTTCATAAAATTAAATTTTTTATCTCTTAATTTTTTATAAATTCTTTTAATTACTTTTTTTTTAAATGTCGTGTCTGTATGAGAGCTGTCAAATTAAAAGCGAGTCCGAACGCTTTGTAGCGTGCTGGTTGTGCGACGGACTTGTCCACGCAAAATGCGCCGGGTTAACTGGTAGAATAGCTGACTTAATTAACTACGGAAAAGGCCTGCGCTGGTCCTGTACTAAATGTCGATCGACTGAATGTGAGCTATGCAAAACCTTTAGGCACATTAGAAATGGATTTTCTGAAATCGCCAAAGATTTTTCACTGCTGACTGAAAAAAGCCCTGAAAATCGTGAAGACAATCGCGAAAACACACGCAGACGTACGGATGATCTGCCTACTACTTCAACGGCGCGTAACCTGCCTCCAGCCATTGAAGTTATTGATTTGGCATCTCCAATACCTAGTACGGTTGTTCGGGCAACGTCCAAAAACGCCCCCCCAAGGTCGACAAATAAAAAAACCCTGGAACCTCCAACTATTGCGATGGAGTCCGAACCAATTGCTAGAAAGCTGGTTGTGGTGCCTCAAAAAAAATCGATTTTTGTGTCTCGGTTCCATCCAGACACTACTGAAGATGATTTGAGGTACCATATTTCTTCTTAGATTAAAGATAAAACCTTAACTGTTAGAAAATTTAACTTCGCTTACCAACGGAATATGTCTTCGTTTAAAATTGACGTATCCGGAAAAGATTTTGACTCTTTTGGACAGTTCGTTTTGGCCTCCCGGGGCTCAGACCGTATCTAAAATCAGTCGTAATAATGTTGAGTCAAAAAACTAAGTACTAAGTCCGTGAATATCTTCTACCAAAATGTCAGAGGCTTAAATACCAAATTAAATGCCCTGTATTTGAAATCTTTCCATTGTAACTATAACGTAATTGCTTTTACCGAAACTTGGCTAAAACCGCATGTTTTCAATTCCTAGTTTTTATGTAGCGACTATCAAGTTTATAGACATGATCGCTTGAACAAGGTCGGAGGTGGTGTTCTACTTGCCGTTCATTCCTCAATTCCTTCAGAGGAGGTAAATGTACCTGACACGGATTCCATTGAGTTTAAATGCATCCGAATTCAGCTGGAGAACGTGTATATTTATTTTTTTATTTGTTTATTTGTATGCTTATAATTCAGTACAAAGATTTAATCTTATATAACAGCACTGAATAGTATTATAGTCATATTAAAAATAAAAAATATTATGCCAAAAAAATAAATATAATAATAAAATAAAACTAAGACAACAACTTAGATTTAATTTACAATATAAAATATTAAAAAAACAGATAACAAAAAGTCAAGAGTTTAAGTTTTAAAGTTAAAAATATAACAGTGATGTTTAACAGTGTTATTTAAAATGTTCATATATTAACTTTTTAAATTGCATTGCGTTGCTGACTAATTGCAAGTAAGGGGGTAATCGATTCCAAATTCGTATAGCGTTTATATAGAAATGTTGATCTGAAAAAGCACTGTTATGTTCTATTTGAATAATACGGTTTCCTCTTTCTGACCTGAAGAAGTTTAATTTTTGGTAAAGATAATGCGGCTGTTGTGTGTATATTATTCTATGAAGGTAAATTACAGTTTTACAATTTAAAAGATTCTCGAAGGTAACACCAAAAATAAGTTTGGAGTAATGAGATATTCGGTCAAATCGACGTATGCCAAATATATATCTTGCAATACCATTAAAAGCCACGTTTAATTTGCGCCTACTGGTTACGTCACAGCTAGAAAACAATTCACAACCATATAGTAACGTCGGTATTAGGTATGATTTAGCCAGAAGCATTCTGACTTCAAGTGGTATGAACCATTGGCTACACCATAAACTTCTTAACATCCCGTATACTTTGCCGGTTGTGATGATAACGTGATCATTCCAGTGAAGGTGTTTATTATATGTGATACCAAGATTTTTTACTTTATCCACGTATTCAATTTTAGACTCACCCAGAACTAAATCGGGAAAAGATGTTACAATTTGTGTTTTTTTGGTTACCAACATATATTTGGATTTGCTTGGATTGAGACATAAGCCCTTAGTTGCAGCCCAAGTTCTTACATTATCCGAGTCAACATTAATTTTACGTACGCAGTCATCGAACTCTGATGCTTTGCAGCTTATATAGAGTTGTACATCATCAGCATACATTTGAACATTACAGTATTGTAACTGACCCGGAAGATCATTTGCATAAGCCGAATAGAGTAATGGGCCTAAAATAGATCCTTGAGGGACACCTCTTGTAAGGTCGACACTACTGGACTTTTTACTCCCATGAAAAACTGATTGTGATCTGCCTGTTAAATAAGAAGTCATCAGTTTCGCAGCTGTAGACGAAAAATTAAGTAACCTGGTCAGTTTTAATACTAGAATTTCGCTATTAACGGTATCAAAAGCCTTTGAGTGGTCCAAGAGAATAAGAAAAGATATTTTATCATTATCAATTTGTGATCTTAAATATTCCGTAACATCAATCAGAGCGGTTACACAACTATGTTGTGGTCGAAAGCCAGATTGTCTAGGAGTATGCAAATTGTTGTCCTGAAAATATTTGCTGATTTGCTTATGCATTAAGCGTTCAAGTATCTTAGACAGAAAGGGAAGTATAGCAATTGGCCGAAACTCAGTGTCTGTTTTGGGTATAGGTATGATTTTAGCATGCTTCCATAGAGTAGGATAATCTGATTTGGTTATTATAGAATTAAACAGGTGAGTGATATATGGTAAAATTGCAGGAAATAAAATTTTTGTAAATTTTGGATGGACTCCATCAGAGCCAATAGCATTGGACTTAATGCTTAAAAAACTTTGAAATATTTCAACTTCAGTAAAACATCTAAAATAAAATGAATTTTGGTCATTTAGAGTGGCATGGTTCTTGTAATAAGTAACATCAGCCGTAGACGATGGTAGGTTCGTAAATTTGAAGTTTAAATCATTAACATCTAAATCCTCTGAACTGTCTACTGCTTTTCCAATGATTCCAACCTTACGTATTTCATTCCATCTTGCCTTACTATCTAGACAGTTTTCAAATTGTGTTTTATAGTATAATCTTTTGGCAGTTTTAATACTTGTGTTAACTTTATTTCGCATAGTGCGAAAAGCAGAAAGTAGTTCAGAGGTTTTAAACCTCTTCCATCTTGCATAAGCTATATTACGTTGTTCAAGTAAACATTTAATTTCAGACGTAAACCAAGGATTGTAATTTGTTGTTTTCCTTTTTGTTTTTATTGGAACAAATTCTTCGAAAAGTTGTTCAATATTTTCTTGGATAAACTGAAGTTGATCATCTACGGACGGCATATAGTATGTGCAACCCCAATCAACATTTGAAATTTTATCGTATAAAGCAGACAGATCTATATTCTTAAAATCCCGATATCTATAGTTTTCATTAACCTTTTTTAATTTAAAATCGTAGGTTAGAAATAGGAGATCATGTTTAGAAAACACGGGGGCAGATATTTGCTCAAACAATAGAATTTTTGACAATGTATTGGTAAAAAATATATCGAGAAGCGAATTTGAGTTAGAGGTGTAGTGTGTAGGTAAGATTTTATTAACAACATCTAGGCCAATATATTTCATTTCATCTGAGAATGAAGAATCTACGAGAATGTTGCTATTAAAATCACCTGATATTATAATATTATTATATCCCACTGTGATGTTGGACAGCTCCGAGAAAAATACCTCTGAATTAATATTTTTGTTTGGCCTATATACATTGCCAATCAGTAATTTTTCGTTTCCATTATATAATTCCAAGAAAATGAATTCAATTTGGTCACCTTCTTTTGATTTTGCTTTGAGTTTGCATTTAATATTATTTTTAACATAGATGGCAACACCGCCAGCTTTTTTGTCCTTTTTACCATTTTTTTGCTTTCTATCAGCCCTGAAGAGTTTGTATCCCTGCAATTTATAGCATACATCATCGACTTTGTCATTAAACCATGTTTCAGAGACACACACTATCTCCACATTGGAGCACTCGAAAATATGACGAAACTCATCTATTTTAATTTTTAAACTTTGAGCATTAATATGAACAACGCTTAAGCCAATTTTAAGTTTATTAAAAACGCGAACCATGCTATATATATTGAATTTGGAATATACCCTCGTATTATTTAAATTGCTCAACATGAGATAAAGAACGGATTGCGACGCAAGCAAATGTGTTTTGTACATTAAATTTGGTTTCATGTTTAGTATTACGACAATTGGTTGTATTACAAATAAATTTTAATAGAAATATTAGATGTGACAAAATTAGTTTTGATGGTAATTTTAGATATGGAGGTCGAGTGGCCAAATACAAGTATAAGGGGGAAAAAAATAATAGAATATTGAAACTGTAAAACAGAAGTAACTTAATATACAGCCTAAATATTACCATCTTGCGGACGAAATAAGTTATATACATCACCGATCGTGTTAAGACGGTAAGGCTCATCGGACTGGTTGAATTTGGCATACACAACACCACGTGTTGTGAAAACTGAGGCCAGCTTTCTTTCCTTCCAGAGCTTGACAGCTTCAATATAAATTCCAAAATTCCGAGGTGTTAAGTTCTCCTTTACTCTAAAAGGGATATCCGATGCAATTCCGATGTCATTCAAGCGTAACGGACCTTTGCGTGATCGAGTTAGTCTTGAAATTGATTTTAACAAGCCGTTTCTTTCAAATGGGGTTCCGAGTCTAACGATTATTGCAGGATCAGTATTATTCATGCCAGATTTATTTTTCTTAATCCGAAATATTGACTTTACTACTGGACGTTTAAAATTAATTGTTTCACAAAGGTTGTTAAAAATTTGATTTACATCGTCATTTTCATGTACAGGTACACCATATAGTCGTATATCACAGGCAACTGCAGCATTTTCTTGCTTGTCGAATACATTCTTTAGATCAATTAGTTCTTTCTGAATATATGAGACATTTGCTGCGACTGACTCCAATTGAAGGACTCTTTCTTTAACATCGTTTAGCTCATTCTTATAGCCTTCAAGCTTTTGTTCAACCGCACTGAGTGCCACGCTTATTCTTTGCTCAAGTCTATCTTCATGTTCCCGAAACATACGTTGAATGAGCGTTTGCAAATTTTCTGTTAGATCTGCGCTCAGCTTATCAAAACGTTTATCCATTGTTGTTATTATTTTTAATGGAGATTCAACGTTAGTTAAACGAGGTGATTTTGCTATACTTTCACTTATGGAATTATGCAATACGTCTCTTACTCGTTTGTTTGTAAGATTATTAGCATTATTATCGTTATTTACTGTGTTACCGTTGTCTATTTTTGATGTAACATTGACCATTGCTGAAGCATCCACTTGCTGATTTTTTGTTGCGGCTTTTCTATTGTTTCTCATTTTTTGGTATTTATCCAATGAGGTGGCAGCACTTATCTGTTTGCTACATCCCTCCAGCATCGGATCTTTCAATCTACATGCAACATGTATCTCTGCTCAAAACTGTTATCTTATTGACTAAAACTTCTGACTCGATGATTTTTTTAGGCATAAAAAAGTCAATTATTTCTATCCTAAATACATAGCAACAATTTGCTTTCATATCCTTTGATTCTTATTTTATTCGTAACAATAACTATTCGCTGTCAACTAATTACACTGGATCACAAAGTCCAACTTTTTTTCTGCACCAAAGACGCCACAGTGAAATTCCTATGTAAAATCACCTACTAATTCCGAAAATCAAGGTTATTTTTACTTGAATGGTACCGTTTTTGAGATATTTACGATTTACCGTTATTTCAAAAAACAAAAAAGATGGCTCCACTTAATCGTGCATATCTCAAGAACAAACTGAGCTCTTCCAAAACGGTTTGAAAAATTTTAAAGCTTATAAAATTTACTATAATCAGTACATACAACACTTTTTGCTAGGTCCTGCAGATTCAAACATATTGAACAATCATTACGGATTTTTTTTAATTTTTTTTGTAAAAATATAAAAAAATTTGTACTTTGCGAGGAAGCATCTCGAAAACTTTTTGTTTTTTTGCAGATATTTTTTCCCCCTCTAAGCTCTGTTTTATTACAAAAAAAATAAGCTATCAGTGAACAAAATCGATGAACTAATACAAAAGTTATAAGCATTCAAGTAAATATATCCATTTAATGCTTAAGTACCCTACTGGTACATATGTGTTAGTATTCGTATATCAGTTAGTTAGCAGGTAGATTTTCGAAAAGTTATTAGATACAAAAAGCTGTTAGTGTCGTTTTCTCAAACCTAGGTACATTTTAAACAAGAGCATATTTTTGAGGCAGGTAGTGTTTTCTTTGTAGAACTAGGGAACCTTTTTGTTTAGGTAGGCTTGAATTTTTACTGGATCTAAGTATAAATAAGAGTACATGCGCCTTGTTCCTTCATAATATCTGCAAGGCTCGCCGGATACTGTTCAGTTTATAATTGCAGTTTCTAACCCGTCATTTACTTAAAAATAAAAAATGAATAAAAGGGCGCGAGAGTTTGAGTGTACAAATGATCCAGATATGTTCTGTTTCATCTGCGGTCAATTTATTGTTAAAAGTATGAGACGTGTGTTTTCAAATCCTTTGAAAGTTACATACTATAAGTGTTTTGGAATTGAGCCTAAAAACAATGAAAAACCATGGACACCGAACACTGTGTGCACCACATGCCGAGTCGAATTGATTTCTTCGGAAACCGGAACAAAAAGGTACGTAGCTGACTAATTTCTGAAACTATCTATTTAGGCGACGTGTGAAATTTATTACACCAATGAAGTGGAGGGAACCAACTTGCCATTCAACGGACTGCTATATTTGTACTACAAAAGTACTTGGGGTTGGAAAGTCCAGAAAAGTAACCTATGCGAGCGTATCTACAGTGTCATTACTAGAACTAATTTCAACAGAAGCGACATTGCCAGAATCAAATTTAACTTTAGTTCCGGCTCCAGTTTCATTGTCAACAGTAGTATCGCGGCATCATGTTGTACTGAATTTTAAACGGAAAACGAAAGAAATTCTTTGTCACAAGCACAACTCAATGATTGGATAAGGGATTTGGAATTGTCAAAGGAAAAAGCCGAACTACACGCCTCTCGAATGCAACAATTTAAATTTGTTTCACCCGATGTTAAGGTAACATATTATAGAACTCGTCACGAAAAATTTTCCAAGTACTATACGAAGGAGGACAGTGTTTGTTACTGCAAAGACATTGCTGGTCTATTCAAACAATTTGGTGAACCCTATGATTCAAAAGAGTGGCGATTGTTCATAGACGGCTATAAATTAAGTTTAAAGGCCGTATTATTGCATATTGGCAACCAAAAGCCATATATCCCGATCGCGCATGCAGTAAATACGAAGGAAACATATAAGATAATGCAAAAATTGCTCAAGTTAATCAAATACGAAGAACATGATTGGAAAATATGTGCCGATCTCAAAGTCGTTGGAATGCTATGTGGTCTACAAAGTGGATACACAAAATACTGTTGCTTTCTATGCACTTGGGATAGCCGAGCTCGTCAAGACCACTACATCATAAAGGATTGGCCAGAACGAATCGAGTTTCAAGTTGGGGTAGATAACATAAAATACTCTCCACTTATAAAGAGGAAAAAAATAATTCTACCTCCGCTCCACATCAAGCTCGGCCTTATCAAAAACTTTGTGAAGGCTTTGGACAAAGAAGGCGAAGCTTTTCATCATTTGAAGACAATCTTCCCAGAGATTTCAGAAGCAAAAATAAAGGAAAGCATTTTTGTGGGACCGCAAATAAGGAAAATGATGACCAATAACCATTTCAAAGAACTATTGTCACCAGTGGAGGCAGCAGCGTGGGATTCTTTTGAAAAGGTCGTTACTTCTTTTTTAGGCAAACACAAAAGTCCTAACTACGAGATGATAGTGAACGACTTAATCAAAAACTATGCGGAAATGGGTAAATAAAAAAACATATTATAATAAATTATATATTACATAAATTTACATGAGAATATATAGCCATAAATCTGAATTCATCGTCCAGTTCCGAACAAACAAGAACGGGAAAAATATAAACAAAAAATTTGTTCTGAATTGAAAGATAAATCCAGCCTAAGAAAATTATATACTAATGTGTCACTTATGTATTTATCTAATTTACTTTTTTATTTTCTTTCAGGAGTAAATATGTCTTTAAAAATTCATTCCTTACACTCCCACTTAAATTTTTTCCCGCAAAATCTTGGCGACGAAAGTGACGAGCATGGCGAAAGGTTTCACCAGCAAATGAAAGTGATTGAAAGTCGGTATCAAGGATTCTGGGATGTCGCTATGATGGGCGACTACTGTTGGTTTCTCATAAGAGAAACCGACCCTAATCTAAATAAGCGTCAAAACAAGACACATAACTTTTTCAATTATAAAATAAGATCATAGAGTTAAGACAGAACCATATGTACATATGCTATTATTTGTAGGGTACTTAAGTATTAAATGGATATATTTACTTGAATGCTTATAACTTTTGTACTTGTTCATCGATTTTGTTCACTGGTAGCTTGTTTTTTTTTGTAATAAAACAGAGCTTAGAGGGGGAAAAAATATCTGCAAAAAAACAAAAAGTTTTCGAGATGCTTCCTCGCAAAGTACAATTTTTTTTATATTTTTACAAAAAAAATTTTAAAAATCCGTAATGATTGTTCAATATGTTTGAATCTGCAGGACCTAGCAAAAAGTGTTGTATGTACTGATTATAGTAAATTTTATAAGCTTTCAAATTTTTCAAACCGTTTTGGAAGAGCTCAGTTTGTTCTTGAGATATGCACGATTAAGTGGAGCCATCTTTTTTGTTTTTTGAAATAACGGTAAATCGTAAATATCTCAAAAACGGTACCATTCAAGTAAAAATAACCTTGATTTTCGGAATTAGGAGGTGATTTTACATAGGAATTTCACTATGGCGTCTCTGGTGCATTTTGGCTGTAAACCAGTGTTATTTTCGATTATTTCCCTTTCCTGGGATCTCATTTGGTCAACTATATCTAACGATTTTCCCTCCATCACCATCAAAAAATTTTGGGATGCTACCATGTTCGCTTTGTGGTAATTATTAATTGTGTAATCTATTTGAAGTCTACCTTACTTAGCTGATAAGGTTTTCTCTGTAGCTTAGCAGTTTTAGATCTCGACGATTAACAAACCAAAGCCTTTCAAAGACTCGGCACGAAAGAACAATCCGCGCGTCATATGGATGCGCCCCGGGATATGGTGGGAATCCGTTGGGAATTATCTATATATTAATAGGCTTTCATTTTTATACCTTTCATGAACATGAAATGGTATTATAACTTTGGTCCGATGTTTGTAAGTGTGAGAAGAAGAAGAGATAGACCTACCATTAAGTATACCGAAATGATCAGGGCGACGAGCTGAGTTGATTTAGCCATGTCCGTCTGTCCGTCCGTCTGTTTGAACGCAAACTAGTCCCTCAGTTTTAGAGATATCTCGATGAAATTTTGCAAGCAGGCGCCATTTTGCACAGGATTAATCATTTGTCGGAACCAGCAAGATCGGACCGATAGAACGCATAGCTCCCATACAATCGATTGTTCCGATAAACGGGTTTTGGCCTATAACTCTTGCAATTAAAAAGCTATTCGAGCGAAATTTTCGCAGGTTTAGTACATACTATAAAAGTAATGTGTGTAGTGAAAATCACCTAGATCGGACCAACATAACATATAGCTCCCATATAATCGATAGTTTCGATAAATGGGTTTTGGGCTACACATGTTGCAAATAGAAAGCTAGAAACTTAAAATTTTGCAGGTTTGGTACTTTTATATATGTGATGTGTGTAGTGAAAATCATACAGATCGGACTTACATAACATATAGCTCCCATATTACCGATTGCTCCGATAAATGTGGTTTGGCTATGTATTTTTAAATTAACAGTTTTGGAGAGTTTGTAAGTAATTTCAAGTAAGGATCGGACACTTAGAAAAGTTGTGCGTATTCATGAAAGGTATAAAGCCTTCGGCACAGCCGAAGACAGCCCTTTCCTTACTTGTTTTCTATACAATCAATTGCCAGAGTGTATCTCATAAAAAAATGAATAACTCCAATTATTATATATTTTGATATGTTTTCATGGGCCAGGAGCTTTGCATAGGTATATTATATTTAACAAAAAATGCTTCATTAATTTGTAATAATTCATCAAAGTTTTCACCAAAACCCAAAGCTGTTAACTACAGTATCTGACTGTTTTATTGTACATACAGCAGTGGCGCAGGTGGTGAGCGTGCCGGCTATGATGCGTGCGTTCGTAGGTTCAAGCACGTGTTCAGGTCAGGTAAATTTTTTTTTTTACTAAATTGAATTTGCCTTAAAACATACAAACTTTTTATCATATTTTTTTTTTTTAATTTATTATATTTGTAACCCAATATTTCAATATTTTTCTGTTTATGACATCTATCTTAAAAAATCTGAAAAATTATTCCAATTTATCAATATTTGTCAATTTATATTTTTTAAGAAATATATCAGTTTGTAGCTTCTTCAATTTTATATTTACGAAATAATTCGAAATCGCGTTAATTTTCCTAAAGACATCAACTATTTTGTTCCTAAAATTTTTTTTTTTTAATAATAATTTGCGAGACTCGACATATAACCCAATATTTCAATATTTTTGTGTTTATGACATCTATCTTGGAGTGAAAAAACCAAATTTTTTGAAAAAAAGCTAAAAAATTATTTCAATTTATCAATATATATTTTTTAAGAAATATATCATATTTAATATACAAAAAGTAAAAACACAGTATAACCCAATATTTCAATATTTTTCAAAGCCACGTGATCTACAAAATTCCGTGCAATGGCAATGAACATGAGTCTTGTCAAAGTTTATATATAGGAACAACAAAAGCGAAATTAAAAACCCGAATATCACAACACAAATGCGATGTAAAACAATGCAATCACTCCACTACCCAAAAAACAGCACTTATGGCCCACTGTGCCAGCAGCGGCCACTCTCCTAACTTCGAAAAAGCATCTATATTACAGCAAGAACAACACTACAATAAACGATTCACGTTAGAAATGCTACATATAATAAATACTCCGCCTAACATAAGACTGAACTACAAAACGGACACTGATAACGTTGCTCCCCTATATCGACACTTACTTAAGATCAAACCGACAGTACGAAGCTCCGCGTCGAAGCATTAAGACGTGAAAAAAGAATGTATGTACATATGTTAAATTGTTATACATAGTTCGTTTATGTTTGAATGTTAATTGTTTATTCCTACCTTTACTTATATATATGTAGTTCCCTGAAGATGGTTACCGTGGAGTAACCGAAATATATTGGAAACAAAAGAAGGAAAAATTTGTGTTTTTCTTCAATAATTTTGACCTCGAGCCAGCATAAAATACAGTATTACAACAAAAAAAAGGTCGCTAAAAAACTTTCAAATTATTTTTCTGTTTATGACATCTATCTTGGAGTGAAAAAACCAAATTTTTTTAAAAAAAGCTAAAAAATTAGTTCAATTTATCAATATATATTTTTTATGAAATAAATCATATTTAATATACAAAAAGTAAAAACACAGTTTGTAGCTTCTTCAATTTTATATTCACGAAATAGTTTGAAATCGCTTAAATTTTCCTAAAGACATCAACTATTTTCTTCCTAAAAATTTTAATTTGTAAAAGAGTCGACACATAATCGGAATACTTACATATTTAGGCTAATTGGACCAGTTAAGATATGTGTTTTCAATATTTCCGAGTTGAATTTGACGAAAAAAACCAGAAAACCATCATAAGTGTAAGTTGTAATATTCTCCCGCTATATGGTCTTCAAAAAATCCACAACTAAAGGAAAAACAGTCTGTATCACCAAAAAAAAAACACAATTTGGAAACCGGCTAATGTTAAGAAGTTAACGGAAACTCAAAATTAACTTTCATTCGGTTCAATCCATATGGCTATGAATGTATGTATATTCTTAGCGGTGGAAATATTTGCTACGCCTAGGTATAGCATTTGACATGCCATATTCATGTGTACCAATAGCGCATGTGTAATGGTCTCGGGTGGGACGCGTGCGTTTCTTGGTTCGAGCCCAACTTCGAACATAAAATTTTTTTCCCCTTTTTTTCAAACTTCTATTTTTTGCAAAGTTCTATAATAAAAGTGAGAATCAAAAGTATTCATGGTCACTATTTTCGGGTAGCTCTTGAGATGCATCCTAAAACATTTGTTTTTAACATATCTTGCATGTTCTATTGCAAAAAAAAATTTGTTATATAGGACAAAAGTTGTGTTTTTATAGAACTCTAAAACTTAATTTTTTTTAAATGTTATGAAATTGGTACTTATTTGTTAAATTTCACTATATACGGTCGGTAATTTAGATGCATCTTAAAATCCCGAAAAACTGAAGTGTTTACAATGAAATGTAAATTGTTTTGTCGAAAACGCACTGAAAATTTTATTTGCTTCCAATTTTGTTCGATATGGCATCATTCTATGTGACCATTATCTATATATTAATAGGCTAACATTTTTTCCATACAATCAATAGCCAGAGTGTATCTCATAAAAAAATGAATAACTCCAATTATTATATATTTTGATATGTTTTCATGGGCCAGGAGCTTTGCATAGGTATATTATATTTAACAAAAAATGCTTCATTAATTTGTAATAATTCATCAAAGTTTTCACCAAAACCCAAAGCTGTTAACTACAGTATCTGACTGTTTTATTGTACATACAGCAGTGGCGCAGGTGGTGAGCGTGCCGGCTATGATGCGTGCGTTCGTAGGTTCAAGCACGTGTTCAGGGCAGGTACATTTTTTTTGTTTACTAAATTGAATTTGCCTTCCAACATACAAACTTTTTATCACATTTTTTTTTTTTTAATTTATTATATTTGTAACCCAATATTTCAATATTTTTCTGTTTATGACATCTATCTTAAAAAATCTGAAAAATTATTCCAATTTATCAATATTTGTCAATTTATATTTTTTAAGAAATGTATCATATTTAATATGCAAAAAGTAAAAAGTACAGTTTGTAGCTTCTTCAATTTTATATTCATGAAATAGTTTGAAATCGCGTTAATTTTCCTAATGACATCAACTATTTTCTTCCTAAAAATTTTAATTTGTAAAAGAGTCGACATATAACCGGAATCCTTACATATTTAGGCTAATTGGGCCAGTTAAGATATGTGTTTTCAATATTTCCGTTTAAAAAATAAATAACGAAAAGAAAAAATATATTTTAGTTTCATAAATGTGTGCCAATAAGTTCGATATGAAGGAATTCATCGGACTATATAGGTTTGAGATATTCATTACGAACCTTCTGCATTGAAAACTATTCACAAATGAATGACGCAAGTGAGCCCAGAATGACGGCGAGTCAACATTTATACAGCTGACTCTTGACTCAGACGCATCGTGTATAGGCCCTATAAGCTTTCAAATATGTTTGTTTATTATGTCACTGTTTTGAAAGAAGTTGGCGTTCAATAAAATTGTGTGAAGACTTTTGACGTGTTTGCCTACAATTATTCAAAAAAAAAAAAAAAAACGAAAAAAAGCGAAAAGTTTACGACGAACGCAAAAGATCGATTTTAAAAAAGGGTTAGAATAAAATTTTATTGATTTGAGGAGAAGAAGATTTAAAAAAATACAGATTTGTGAGATCATAATAAATAAAAAATGGAACAAATGCAGAATAGCTCCAACTCTCTGATAAAAAAACCAAAAATTGGAATCGGTATACATTGTGGTCGTGAACATAACGGCATATTTTTTTTCTGGGGGAAACAAGAACAACAAAAGTTATAGAAGGTCAAATTTCGCAAAAACTAACCAACCGATTTCAAAAAAAATGTTTGTTTGACAGGTATATAAATTATATTTAATTTGATATACATACATATGTTTTATATGATCATTATAAAGTTAATGTAAAATTACACTTATTTAAAAAAAAGTAAACAAAAAAATTGTAAACCTTATTTGTCCCCTAAATCGCTTTACTTCTTCTTCTTCTTTAAATGGCCATCCAACCGCCTAAGCGATTTTGACCGTCCAACATAGCTCGCCAGTCATTTCTTCTTTGCGCCAACTGGCGCCAATTGGAGACCCCACGAAATCGCAGGTCGGTCTCCACTTGGTCCTTCCATCGGAGTGGTGGTCTTTCTCTTCCTCTGCTTCCACCGGCGGGTGCCGATAAGTATGCCTACTGAAAGAGGGGATTTAATGTCCATTACTTACGTGTGTAGGCGTGGTTAGGATGACCGTTTAAATAATTTATGCGCATTGTTTTATAAAATTATGAACATTTAATTCTCTTTCATTGTTTAAAATAAGTTATTATATTGTAGTTAAAAGTATTAAAGTAATAAAGTTTGAAAAGTGTATTGATCAATTCGTTGAATTAGTTCGTGGTTTTTGTAGTTAACGCGACGACGGTTGCAAGCAGACTTCGTCTTGCGCCATCTTCGTTTTTCTTAGCTTGCCTCACCACAGGGTGATTCATTAATATCCAAACATAGGGGAATTCATTATTATGCTTCAGACTCATCTTATGAGGTTGACTCATATTTACTCATCCATTACAGTCGGCCTTTCCTGACAAATTTGAGCGCCCTCGCTCAACTCGTTGTCATTGAAACTACTCTCGTCATCACTTTCATCTTCTGGTAATACGCACCAACGTTTTAGTTTGTCAAATGCATAAACTGATGTATAATGATTTCGCGTTCGTCGAGATTGTGGAAGATCTTCAACCACATATCGGTCGTTATCAAGACATTTGGTAATTACAAATGGTCCTTTATATCGTTGTTCTAATTTTCTAGACTTGCCTGTGCTCGGTGATTCGTATTCGGCTAAAACTAAGTCACCTTCTCGGAACAAATGTGGCGTAGAATGTTTAGCATCAAAACGAAATTTTGACACTGCTCGTTTTTCATTAATCCTTTTTGCTGCCGTTTCACGGAGATTTAATAACTGCTCTTCGTCTAGTGCTTCGTCATCTGCTTGTAAACTTAAGATAACTCTATTGCGTAGAATATCGCGCGGTTTGTATCCATACAAAAGCTCGTGAGGGGTGCAACCAGTGGTACTATTCTTCATCGTGTTTATGCACCACTGTACACGCCTGATGTTTTCGTCCCATTTCTTATCGATGGAATTCGTCGGCAATAACATAGACAATATTGTGCGATTAGTTCGCTCCGCATGACCGTTAGCTCTTGGTGTTCGAACTGCTGTAAGTATGTGTTTTACGTCGTTTTCAAAACAATACTTCTCAAATTCGCGAAACGTAAACGCTGAACCTCTGTCTGTCACCACCCGTAATGGCATGCCAACATAACTGCTTGCTTCGTTTAACGCTTCAATTACATATTTCGTCGATGTACTTTTAACCGGATATAGCATGGTAAATTTCGTAAAAGAATCGACAATTACCAACAAATGTTCTTTACCTTTCGTGCTTTTTGGAAATGGGCCCAAATGGTCCATGTGGATAGTTCTAAACGGGATCGGTTCAATGTCGTTGTAGTGGTACTGTATCTCAGCTTTACCACCTTTACGTTTATAATAGGCGCAATCTACACAGGATGATATAAAACTTTTCACAAAATTACGCATACGTGGAAACCACATATATTCTTTTAATCGTTGTAACGTCTTCTCGACACCCATGTGTCCTGCTTGTGTATGACAATCTTGTACAACTTTATATCGCAGTGCTCGTGGTACGACCCAAAGAAATTTGTCATCAACTTTTCGATACAATCTTTCGTGTTTAAGTACGTACTCTTTATCGTCAACTTTTTTATTCGCTTTAATATCTTCTACTATCTGTCGTATGCGCTCATCCTGAAGTTGCATAGTAAAAAGAAAGTCATCGTTATCTATAATCGCTTTATCGGTACGTAAACTTGCTTCTTCAATCGTTCGTGCTTCTTCGCATGGAGATCGGCTAAGAGCGTCCACATGCTCCATTTGATTGCCATTTCGATGCTCTATTTCAATATCGAAATCCTGAACTCGTAACCACCATCTGGCAATTCGTGGTATGAGTTCTCTCATTTGCATAGTCGTTTTGAGTGCGCTACAGTCAGTCTTAACTTTAATTCTCTTGCCGTATATATAATATTTAAATCGCTCAAGAGACTCGGCAACCGCTAGAGTCTCAAGCTCATAGCTATGGAACTTTCGCTCATCAACGCTCGTTGCTCTACTGTAATACGCTATTGGTTTTAACTCGTCTTTTTCACGCTGCATTAACACACCTGCTAAACCTATTGAGCTTGCATCAGTGTGAAGCTCGTGCTCTGCGTCTATACGATATGCTACTAGTACTGGTCGAGATACTAATTTTGACTTTAGCTGCTCAAACGCAGCTTCTTGTGCCTTTGTCCACTCGAATTTTTGGCTTTTTCGTAAAAGCTTACGAAGGGGCTCGGAAATTACAGCGTATCCAGGGACAAATTTCCTGAAATAACCGGTCAGCCCTAGAAATCGGCGTACGTCTGACACGCTCGTCGGTTTCGAAAAATCACTGACCGCTTGCGTTTTTATTCGACCTGGTAAAATACCTCTTGGCGTCAACTCATGACCAAGAAATGTTATGGTTTCTTTCATAAATTCGCATTTTCTAATATTCAAAGTTAAGTTTGCTTTACGTAAAACTTCCAATACTCGCTTAAGTTTCTCTAACATATCGTCGAACGTTAGGCTACCTATTAATATGTCATCCATATAAATAATAAGGTCTTCTTCGTGGACTTGGTCTTTAATTTTTGCCATAAGGCGTTGAAAAACTATAGGGGCGTTCTTTAAACCAAACGGCATACGCTTAAATTCATATAACCCATCAGGAGTTATAAACGCCGTATATTTTCGACTCTCAGCTGCTATAGGGATTTGATAATACCCACTATTTAAATCGAGTATCGTAAAAAATTTATATTTCTTCGCCTGGTGCAATTGCTCCTCAATATTCGGAACAGGGAAATTCTCTTTTTCGACAATCAAATTCAAACGACGGTAGTCTACACAGAGTCTGTCACTGCCATCTTTCTTTTTGACTAATACTATCGGACTTGCAAACTCTGAAGTCGATTTCTCTATAATATCGTTATTTTCAAGACTCTTAATCATCTGCGTAACCAACGCTCGCTTTGGCGCTGGTACCCTGTACGGTGCTTGCGCAACAACTTTTTTTGAATTTAAATCAATTTGCATTTCAATTAAGTGTGACTTACCAATACCGTCTAATCCGTCTGAGAACACATCCTTGTACTTGCATAACAACTCTCCAAGTATTGTACGTTCATTATGGTTCTTCAAATTATTCGTCAGCTCGCCAAAACATTCATTACCAGGGAATACATCACTTCGAAGACACTCAGCTTCCAGCTTTGACTGTCCATTCTGCACTTTAAACAATACATCTTTGCGCGACATTATATCTTGACCTAGTAGAATATCAGTTTCTAACATATTATTCGCCACGATATAAACTAACATATCAAATTTCTTTTCGCCAATGTTTGCTTCAAGCATACATTTCTCTCGCATCATGTATCTTCCACCGCTTATGCCCCGTAAATACGTACAACATTCTTCGGATTTAACATTCAACATATCAGCCGTTGATTTGCGCACTAAACTGCATTCACTGCCCGTATCAATTAATGCTTCTAAAGTTACACCATTTACATTGATCTTCTTAACAAAGCAATTCTCGTTTAGCGACATATCAGCCTTTCGAACACTATGTGTAAGCTGTTTACGGCCACAATTAACCGATTCCTCACGCTTATGAACTTTACCACAGTCGGAACATCTTACACGCTTCTGCTCTTTCGTACATTTACTTGATATATGGCCCACCTCACCACAATTATAGCACACAATTTTCTTTGCTTCACCGCTACCGGTTTGCTGTCGCGATACATTCTTGACATCAGATTTGTTTTCAAAATTTTGCTTAAAATCCGTAGATTTAATACTATACGTAAACCATTCTTCAATAACTTCGCGCATTTGTTTAACGCTATCGAATCTTTGTGCTGCTATCGCCATTTGTAACTCTCGATGATTCAAACCACGTCGTATATACTGAATGATAGCAGATTCACTTAATTTAAAACGTTTGCCCAGAGCATACACTCTAAAACAATAGTCGGATATACGTTCACCTGTTTTGCGTACAGATTCATGCATTATGCGATGCACTTGAGCTTCATCATAAGAAACACTAAATTCTCTCATCAAATCAGAGGAAAAGTCACTCCAACTGGTATGCACGGTGGGTAACGCATCTAGCCACACGCGCGCTGCTCCTTTTAGTCTACTACAAACTGCTAGCAAAATACATTTTTCTTCCAATCGATATGCGTTAATAATGCTGCCAATACGCCCAATGAACTGCTCAACTGTTAACGCTTGTCTATTAGTCGGATCAAATTCAGGTATCATCTCTGCTATTTCTTTAATCGACCGAAAACTACATATCGGCTTGTTAAGTGGTGTTATTACACTTTGGCCACCAATTTCATTCGCACGTTGGTCACTCACATCTAACTGCTCATTATTCGTCTCATTGGTATGTTGGTTGCTGCGCTCCAACATGGCTACCATATTTTCCATCATAGTTCGAAGATCATTGATTTGTTCTTGAAGTCCAGAACCTGCTGACGTCGGTGCCTCAACTTCGTCCGTGCCAATTTCATCTCGTAATCGCATTTCTAAGTCCGCCCTACTACCTGAGGTAGGTAATCCTTTTTCGCGTAAAATGACCTTCAGCTGATCAATTTTCAAATCATTTATCTTCGGCATTGTATCTTTTCTTTATTTTAACTCGTTTTGATTTTGTTACTTCTTACAATTCATAACAATACACGTACTTGTATATTCGTTTCGTTCTTTTGTTGTCTACATGTATATATAAACTATACATACATACACACGCTCGCTTTCGTTATCGTTGACGTTTTCGTTTTGTTTTGATTTGACCAACCAAAATCGTTAATTCGTAAATTCGTTTACATTCGTTCTTTGTTTTGCTCCATTTATTCGTTAATTGAAGCTACTCGTTAATTGTTTCTATTAAACTGCGTTATCGATCATAGATTCGTTCTATCGTTGCTTACATCAAACTATTGACCACTTGATGTCACTCGGGAGTTAAACTGCTTTATCGTCGACTGTTTCGCTTTCGTAGATCAAAATGTTGACTACTTGATGTCGCTCAAGCTTGTTATCATTTCATCCATCATTTGTTTGCAAAAGTATATTTCGTGTTGCACAATGTTTGTTTCTCGCTCTCACTCACTACCAATTTGTGTGCCTGCGAATACTCTTCACACTCATAGTAGATTTTGGCAAATTTTAAATTAACAGCCAGCTTCCACGATGTTGGCGTCGCTGCTTCTTGGAGCGCTAGGGCTCCGGCATGTGCTAATGCGAAATTATAGTATCTTTTCACAAACCGTTTAGTATATTCATATTGCGCACATCAAAACAATTATTTTACACATTCGCGTTAACCGTGGACAATATTTATACAATCTTTCCCAGCTTCTGAACTGAAAGAGGGGATTTAATGTCCATTACTTACGTGTGTAGGCGTGGTTAGGATGACCGTTTAAATAATTTATGCGCATTGTTTTATAAAATTATGAACATTTAATTCTCTTTCATTGTTTAAAATAAGTTATTATATTGTAGTTAAAAGTATTAAAGTAATAAAGTTTGAAAAGTGTATTGATCAATTCGTTGAACTAGTTCGTGGTTTTTGTAGTTAACGCGACGACGGTTGCAAGCAGACTTCGTCTTGCGCCATCTTCGTTTTTCTTAGCTTGCCTCACCACAGGGTGATTCATTAATATCCAAACATAGGGGAATTCATTATTATGCTTCAGACTCATCTTATGAGGTTGACTCATATTTACTCATCCATTACACTACCCAGCGAAGCCGCTGCGTTTTAATGCGCTGTACTATGTCGACGTCTGCGTAAAGCTCATACAACTCATCATTAAATCTTCTTCGGTACTCGCCGGCGCCAACGCGTAGAGGCCCATAAATCTTTCGCAGAACTTTTCTCTCGAATACTCCCAATGCAGCCTCGTCAGATGTTGTTAGTGTCCACGCCTCTGCACCATATAGCAGGACGAGAGCGATGAGTGACTTGTAGAGTGTGATTTTTGTGCGTCGAGAGAGGACTTTACTTTTCAATTGCCTACTCAGTCCAAAGTAGCATTTATTTGCAAGAGCAATTCTTCGTTGGATTTCCAGGCTGACATTATTGTTGGAGTTTATGCTGGATCCAAGGTAAACGAAGTCCTTCACTATTTCGAACTTTTTGCTGCTTTCAGTGGCGTGGGTGTCAAGGCGCGAATGCGGTGACTCTTTACTTTATGACAGCATGTACTTCGTTTTGCCTTCGTTCGCTTTACTACCTTCACAAATAAATGTAATTTTCAATGTATCGAAAGACGCGTCTTGAGCTCCGTAACAATAATCCGAAGGGGGAAAAGTAATATTTTGTTTCAGTGAAAAACCGAAAATTGACCCAGGTCAGATCCCCAATTCTGGGCGTAACAGAAAATTGTGAACTTTAACTGCAAACATCTCGCAAACTTCTAAAAATATCGCATTTCCCCCTCCAGGTTATTGTTACGGAGGTCAAAACGCGTCTTTCGATACCTCTCTCGAGATTTTTGGACGTGTATTAAGAGTTGACTTTCGATGGCAAATATTACCAACTTAACAGGATAGATACTCAAGACGTTTTATATCGAATACAAGATAATTATACTACCTATGCAAAGATACTAAAATTTTAAAAATAAATTCGTTGGTTTTCGAGAAATGTTTATTTTAAAAACCGCTTTATATGAACTTTGACCCTTGATAACTCTTGTTGTTGTTGTTTCTCCCGAAAAAAAGTATACGGTTGTACTCACCTTACTAATATCTATCGATCCTCATTCTTTTATTTTAATTTGGGAGTTGGAGCTATACTGCATTTAGGCCTAAAAAATTTAAAGCACAAGACAAATTGAAAGATAAATTTGTGATTTTGAAATAAAAAACGAAAACAGAAAAATTTGAAAGTTGAAAGATTAAAGTAAACTTTTTTTAATCTTCAGGAAAAAAACTTATAAAGCTTACTAACTTAAAAGTGATATGCAAATGTTTAAAAAAAAAATTCAGAAAAAAATAATTTGTCAGTATTTTTCTTTACAACTTCAAATATTTCCAATACTTTCCAGAAAATATTTTATAGGAGAATGACTATGAAAAGCGAAAATTATGCTGCATCTTAACCAATTTTACCATACATGCAACTCATTCATTTACATATTTTATTGCGAAAGCAAAAAAATATAGAAAATATGGTTCGGGTCTTGCATTTAATTTTGTTACCCTCATATTATATTTTATTATGACTTTATTGTTGCTTGTTTCTGATTCTGTATTTAATCGATTATAAACATTTATAAATTTTAATAAAAAATGTAATAATTGTTGTGCTATAAAAGATCAAACAGTACCTTATTGTGCTAATACTAAATCTATATATATAAAATTAAAATTATGTAAATATATATGTAGGTATAGATCGACTTGCGTCCTAAACTTATAAACCGATCGTAACCAAATTTTACACACCCACTGTACATCTTCCTGGGATGGTCACAGGCTAAAAAATATATATAGGGGGCGTGGCCCCTCCCATACAAATGGAATTTTCCATTGTCCGTATCTCTGGAAGTATTTATGTTAGACCATTGGAACTCCGTAAGGGGTTATATGGGATCGATCACTACCACCTCCAAAACAACGGTATAACGAAAAAGTGGGCGTGGCACCTCCCATAGGAATGAAATACTTCTTAGTCGATATCTCTGGAACTATTTAGGTTAGACCACTGAAATTTGGTGAGAGATTATATGAGATCGATCCCTACCACCTACAAAAAAACTGGGGATAACGAAAAAGGGGGCGTGGCACCTCCCATACGAATGAAATATTTCTTAGTCGATATCTCTGGAAGTATTTTTGTTAGATTATTGAAACTCGGTAAGGGGTTACATGGGATCGATCCCTACCACCTCCAAAACAACTGGGTGTAACGAAAAAGTGGACGTGGCACCTCCCATACAAATGGAATTTTTCATTGTCCGTATCTCTCTAAGTATTGGGGTTACACCACTGAAAATTGGTGAGGGGTTATACGATTACTTCGCTCTTCCCAAAATAGATTTTTTTATTAATTTTTCACTACTTCAATGTGCATACAACTTCAAAAATATAAAATTTTAGTATTCCGTTTAAGGCTACACGATACACAAAATTTTTAGTTTTCTGTCCCGGAGCGTAGGTAGGTAGGTAGGTTGCAGTGGCTGCTAGTAAGGGAGCTAGCGCACATAGGCCCCGGAGGTCCCGTTGTGATACCACATATGTAGATCTTAGAAAGAAAGACCCCCTACTCGAACCATTTTGTGGATTTTGCGAAGCGCAGAATGTCCCTAGACTTTATTGTGGTTAATTCTCCGAGATGCTGGAGAAATCCCGACCCCAGATATTTCAACCTTCTCCCCCACAGCGCAGGGCATTCACATAGAAGATGCCTCACCGTTTCAGGCTCCTCCTCATCTCTGCAGCTTGTGCAGAAGTCATTAAAGGGGATGCCCAGTCTTTCTGCATGACGACCTAGACCTATATGTCCCGTTAGGAGTCCCATAAGTAGAGAGAGCTCTTCTCTTCTCAGTTTTAGCAGATGTACCGACCTGCTCGCACTGATCTCCGGCCATATCAACTTGGCATGACCGCAGGTACCTAACTTTTCCCACCTGTCACTTGCATCTTGGAGGAATTTGTGCCTCGTTAAGAGCTTACTAGTAGCGAGCGGCATACCTAAACCCTTCCAGAACTGTGAAAGTGGAGCGGTTGTGCCCCCTCTAGCCGGCTCGTCTGCCATCTCATTTCCCGGTATGTCCCTGTGTCCCGGCACCCATACCAGGTGAATCGAGAGTTGCTCAGCCATCTCGTTGAGAGATTTGCGGCAGCCCTCCACAGTCCTGGAATTGTATGTACTTGCCCCCAGCGCCTTGAGAGCTGCTTGACTATCAGAGAAGATGTGGACATCCCCGTCGCTGATGTCCACTTTCTTCAGATGCTCTACAGCTTCCTGTATCGCGGCCACTTCCGCCTGAAAAACACTACAGTAATCAGGCAGTCTAAAACTAAGACTAAGGTCCAACTGAGGAGCGTACACCCCTCCTCCCACTTTGTCATCAAGTTTTGAACCATCTGTGTAAATGTGGATGGAGCCGTCATCCAGGGACGGTCCGATGTTCCAGTATTCCCTCTCCGGAATCGTGATGGAGAATTTATTCCCAAAACAGTACTTCGGTGTACAGTAGTCAGAGCTGTACACGGGCAGATTGTTAAGAATATATGAGTGACCTATACCAGGGGAGCCCCATCCAGGTAAATTCCTAAGTCGCATTGCGGAATTTGCCGCAGCTAGTTTACCACTTAAATCAATCGGTAAAATATTTAGGATTGCATTCAGCGCATCCGCTGCTGTTGTACGTAGCGCCCCACTGACACATATGAGTGCGCTTCTCTGCACTCTCTGCATTAAGATATTATTAGAATTTTTCTCCAGCCCCAACCACCATACTAGTGCCCCATACAAAAGAATCGGTCTAACCACAGTGGTATAGAGCCAGAGTGTAACTTTAGGAGTCAGTCCCCACTTTTGCCCTACGGCACCCCTACAGGAGTATAAGGCCACCAATGCCTTTCTAGCACGCTCCTGGATGTTTTCTTTCCAAGAGGCAATAATGGATGGTCTGAACTCGGTTGGGGTGGATCCTGCTCTGATAAGGTGGATAGGCTGCATGTTAAGCTGCAGGAAAGTTACCTCGAAATGGGGCCAACATGAGTCCACGAAGGAGGTAAAAAGAGGAACACCACAGGGCGGGGTACTATCCCCACTACTCTGGACACTAGTCATCAATAGATTGCTTAGGCGATTTGATGACGGACCGGTCAAAATTACGGCGTATGCGGACGATGTCGCAATCATAATATGTGGCAAATGCTTGTCAACAATCAGTTCCCTAATGGACCGCGCGCTCAAAGAGGTGCATGCCTGGGCAACCGGTGTTGGGCTGGCTGCGAATGCAGAAAAGACGGACATGGTGTTATTCACTAGAAGGTATAAGGTCCCGACTTGGACAAGGCCCAGACTAGGAGGAGTAACCCTGCAGGAGAAAAACAGCGTAAAATACCTGGGAATAATATTAGACAGCAAGCTGTCGTGGAAACCAAACGTAGATGAGAGAGTGAAGAAAGCCTCCACTGCACTCTATGCATGCAATAGAATGCTTGGGCGCAAATGGGGGCTCTCGCCCGCACTAACGCATTGGGTTTTCATGGCAGTGGTGAAACCAATTCTTTATTACGGAGTACTGGTTTGGTGGAAAGCCACTCAAAAGATAACGTATGTGACTAAACTGGAGAGGGTGTGCAGATTATCTATGATAAATATAACGGGAGCATTGAGAACCACCCCGACAGCAGCATTACATGCTGCTCTGCACATCCCACCGGCGGACCTGGTAGCCAAAAGCATGGCATCGACAACTGCAAATAGGCTAAATGCCTCGGGCCAGCTTGAACGCAGACCATACGGCCACAGTAGTATAGCCGAAGCGAGCATTTCACGGACAGACTACATGGTTCCGGTTCTAAACTTCGAAACGGGTCCGGAAGCCACAATAGAGGTAGACGGCTGGCGCAAAGGTGCGGATATGACGGTCAGCACAACGCACGTGTACACAGATGGTTCCAAAATGGCTGAAGGTGTAGGGTCCGCTGTATACTGTGCTGACCCGGAAATCAGTAAATCGTACAAGTTGCCAGAACACTGCAGTGTCTTCCAGGCCGAGGTCGTAGCCGTAACGAAAGCGGTGGAACTATTGGAGGAAGCCTCCCTTAACAGCAGCCGAGTCAACTTCTACATTGACAGTCAAGCGGCTATAAGGGCCTTAACCTCAAACATCACAACTACTAACAGTGTCCGAGAGTGCAAGCAGGCGCTAAGAAGGATTGCTACGGAGAGAAGCCTTCACCTATATTGGGTTCCAGGTCACGTGGGAATAGATGGGAATGAAAAGGCCGATGCCTTGGCCAAAGAGGGGGCGGCCATGGCCGAACACACGGTAGAGGTTCCGATCAGACTGGGAGAGCTGAAACGAAAGCAGGAGAAACAAATGATCGACCAGGCAAGAAGGGCGTGGAATCAGGCGCGTGGTTGCAAGGTCTCTAGAATCATGTGCAAAGCATAAGATATGAGGTACACCAAAATGATCTTATCGCTAAAAAGGGAAGACTGCAGGCTAATGATAGGCGTACTTACAGGGCACTGTCTCGTGGCATCGCATGCGCATAAGTTAGGCCTCGTAGACGACGACAGATGCAGGAGGTGCGGGCTACAGGAGGAAACGGTTGAGCACGTCCTGTGCTCCTGTCCCGCGCTTGCTAGATTAAGGCTCCAACTATTGGGAGCTCTACAACTACCAGATCTGGAAGCAGCGAGTAGGATAGCACCTAGGAAGCTTCTAGCTTTTGCCAAGAGGACGGAGTTATTCCTTAAAGTGGACCCTGCCTCTTGAGATGTGTTTTTTGTCTATGGTCTGAGGGGGAAAAATTCTGGTAGCACTATGGACTTACTCAGTCTATGTGAGGCTTTGACGGCCGGCCAGCTCAACCTAACCTAACCTAACCTAACAATTTCATGTAACGCTGTTTCTGAGGATCTACCTTTCATATATGCATGCTGCGATGCTACGATTTTACTATCTAGTTTCTCCCTGAAGTACGGTTCCATGAGTCGCTCCAAAACTTTAAGTTGGAAGGACGCCAGACTAATCGGTCTAAAATCTTTTGGGCCAACGTGAGATATTTTACCCGCCTTAGGTATAAAGATTACCCTAGAGCTTTTCCAAGAGTTGGGAATATAACAAAAGGTGAACACACCCCTATATATGGCCTGTAGCCACGGAATAACCTGCTCCGTGGATTGCTGAAGCTGTATGGGTGCTATTCCGTCTAGCCCCGGTGCTTTGAACGGCTTAAATGAACCGATGGCCCATACAATTCTTTCCCTAGTGAGGTACTGCCCTGGGTCAAAAGCTCCCTGACCCGCATCTATGAGGTACCTATACTCGTTTTCCGCATCTGGAAAATGGGTACCAAGGAGGAGTTGCAATGTTTCCTCCCCCGTGTAAGTCCATGACCCATCCGGCCTTTTCAAACACCCCGGTTCGCTACGAGGTGATTTAGATAGGATCTTCCGTAATCTAGCGCCCTCTGATGCAGATTCTATCCCGCTACAAAAGTCCCTCCAGGAGGTTCTTTTAGCTTTCCTGAGTTCCCCTTTGTATTTCCTCAGGTGCACCTTATACGCCTCCCATTTTGAGGCTTCCTCCGAGGCTTTAGCACTATTAAAAGCCTGTCTGCATAGCTTCCTATATCTATCTAGCTCTGGGTTCCACCAGGGTGGTTTTTGCTTACCCCTAGCCTTTATAATGGGACAAGCTTTATCTAAAGCCCCTTGACAAGCCTTAGTGAACTTGTCCACCATGTCATCTAATTCTTTAGTATCCCTGGGTTCATCGGGATGATGGTCGGAAAGGAACTTATCCAGTTCCCCTCTGTACGTTAGCCAGTTGGCGTTCTTAAGATTTCTATATGGGGAGGAGGTGGACGGTACGCCTTCCACATCAAAGCGAATATAGCGATGGTCGGAGAAGGAGTGCTCATCGTAAACCATCCATTTTCCGACCATGCCTTCCGCGCTTCTCGAGCAGAGCGTAACGTCCAGCACCTCCCTTCTATTTTTAGTAATAAACGTGGGCTCCTGACCCCTATTACATATACAGATATCCTGTTGTAAAATAAAATCAAAGAGTAACTCACCCCTCTCGTTTACGTCAGAGCTACCCCACGCTGGGTTGTGAGCGTTGGCATCGCCTCCAACGATGATGTGCCCATTAGCCTTCTCCAGGACCATACGCACCGCCTGCGTAGGCGCTGGTCTATTATGTGCCATGTACATCGAGGTCAATGTACAGACCATACCATTGACCTCTATTTGTATGGATGTCGTATCCTCTTCACTAAATTGGGGAAGAAATAAAGCATGTATATTAGATTTTATTAGGATACATGCCCTAGGTTTCCCATCAGTAGCCCCACTTACCAGTGTAAAACCTGCTGCCTTCAGCCCGCATATATTCTGCCCAACCACCCAAGGCTCCTGGATGAGGGCTATCTCCGCTGTCCCGGAGCGTAAGTAAATAGCGAAAAAATTTTTCCTACATGGGAACTATTGCTATCATTAATCTCCTTATCAATTTTCAGGTCCTAACTTTAAACGCTTTTACGATAACCCCACTTTTATGCGCAAAAATTATTTTGATATCATTTAGCTCTATACCAATTTCCAGGTTCCTGCCTTAAATACTTTTAGAGATATTTAGCTTAAAAAATTAAATTAATTAATCGTATAACCCCTCACCAAATTTCAGTGGTGTAACCCGAATACTTAGAGAGATACGGACAATGAAAAATTCCATTTGTATGGGAGGTGCCACGTCCACTTTTTCGTTACACCCAGTTGTTTTGGAGGTGGTAGGGATCGATCCCATGTAACCCCTTACCGAGTTTCAATAATCTAACAAAAGTACTTCCAGAGATATCGACTAAGAAATATTTCATTCGTATGGGAGGTGCCACGCCCACTTTTTCGTTATACCCAGTTGTTTTGGAGGTAGTAGGGATCGATCTCATATAATCTCTCACCAAATTTCAGTGGTCTAACCTAAATACTTCCAAAGATATCGACTAAGAAGTATTTCATTCGTATGGGAGGTGCCACGCCCCCTTTTTCGTTATCCCCAGTTTTTTTGTAGGTGGTAGGGATCGATCTCATATAATCTCTCACCAAATTTCAGTGGTCTAACCTAAATAGTTCCAGAGATATCGACTAAGAAGTATTTCATTCGTATGGGAGGTGCCACGCCCACTTTTTCGTTATACCGTTGTTTTGGAGGTGGTAGGGATCGATCCCATATAACCCCTTACGGAGTTTCAATGGTCTAACATAAATACTTCCAGAGATACGGACAATGGAAAATTCCATTTGTATGGGAGGTGCCACGCCCCCTATATATATCAAAATATTTTTTAGCCTGTGACCATCCCGGGAAGATGTACAGTGGGTGTGTAAAATTTGGTTACGATCGGTTTATAAGTTTAGGACGCAAGTCGATCTATACCTACATATATATTTACATAATTTGAATTTTATATATATAGATATGAAATCTTAAAGTATATTATTCATTTTGAAAGGCCCCTAACTACTTACATCCCGAGCAACGCCGGGTACCCTGCTAGTTGTCAATAAATGAAATGACATAAAATAATAATTCAGAAAAAAAGGCTTATAAAAAGTGGTTTTTTGAAACTTTTTTTAAAATTACATTATACATTTTTTATCAACGTTCCGTTTCAAATAAAAAAAAACTTTATTTGCGACGTTTTATAAATAAAAAATTGGAATTTTGTAAGCTTAATATTTATTTCAAAAAGCTTTTCAAACATTTAATTTAAGTTTACTTTGCTTGTTGGGATATTTATCATTTTCAAAACAAAAATATTTGTCAGAAAAAGTAACGAAAAACAGCCAACTGTCGAAAAAGGCTATCGAAATACAACATTTTTCGATTGTTTTTAACAGTCTAGATTATATTTTAATTGTATTTCGCTAGTTTTTTTAACATAGCTCGCCCGTTTGCCCCAATATGAAAATTGTATAAGGCCTTTTCTTTCGCACAAAATACATAAAAAAATATAAGAAAAATACGTAGTGCCATACGGGCATTAGTTATTGTCGATTCTTGTACGAAATTTGTGTGGTTATAAACGACAAAAAGTACGTGCACTAAAGAAGCCATAAAAAGTCTTACCGATTACACAAGTTTACAAATTCAGGTCAACTTTTGAAACTGAGCAGATAAGAGCGATTCTTAACTATATTTGATATGCTCAATTCGAATCTGCATTCAGTTTGATTCAGATTGATTCTAGTTTCCGAGATCTCGCATGATAGCATCATTGTGCTGTTATAGCAGCTTTTAAATCGTGGCACTGCTTGATAAGTAAGTAAAAATGCCAGAATATTCATAAAAGTATGAACATATAACTACGCCGCTCTAAAATAAGTAAATTTATACACCAGAATTTAAGATAATATTGTCATACATACATACTTACAAAACAAACAGGATAAGGTACCTAAACCTATCACACATACACACACATATGTACACACAACAGTCCACTTGAGGAAAGATAAGTATAAACAACCCTCATACAAAACAGATGGTTTCTTAATATTCAAGCAATGCCCTTGAACAAACAAACAATAGAATCAATAGAACAATAGAACATTAGGAACGCTTAGGAACATTAGAAGGTTTAGGAACATAGTTTTAAGATGTAGTATATAAACAAATGTAAAATAGTTTAAGACTCAGAACTAAAATGTATTCTAGTTAAACCATCAACACCATTATATAAAAATTAAAATGCAGAGACAGTTGATCCAAAGTGTTTTTGTTACGTTTGTGGTGGTTATACATATGAATAGAGCAATTTAAAGTTTATGTCGTACTATCGTATGTTTTCTACTGCATCATACCTACGTTAACTCAGTGGTTTTTCAGCTATAGGAATTTATAAACTCTCTATCTTAGCGAAAAAAAAAGATATTTGAGCAAACTCAACGCCATTCGTAAGAGGAAGACTTCTTCTTTAAGATGCAATGTTTGCTTTTAAAAAAAAACAAATCTGTTGTATATATGTATATAACCTCAAAAATAGGCAAAAACGGTATTTTTTGCACTTTTAGGTTAGGATATCTCAAAATCCTGCCGTGATAGAGCAATTCTGCGTCCAGATTTGAATTCAGCACATCGAAAACCTTCAGAAAAGTATGGTCTGGTTTATGGTCAAAAATTTTGGTCTCATTTTGCCGGCCTGTGTTATAAAGGAATAATACCGAACCCTGGTTATAACCGTTGCAGGTCGTAAGAAAGGACCGTTCACCAAGCTTTGTATCCTGTATATTCTGCCGCTTCATGAAGTTCACAATTGCAAAAATTTTCCCGGATAGGCTGTTGCAGTTTAACTGCAAGATGCAGAAATGCAAAGGGGAAGAAAAGTTAATGCTGGGGGTCAAGGACTGGTGCATATGCCTAGGTGGTAGTAGAATGGGGCGCGCACTACGGCGTCCTCTTGAAGTCGAAGGAATCGCATTGCCAAAGGTTAAGGCCAACCAGTCGTCGTTGAAGGCTGCATAGATTCCTGTTTCCACGTCCAGAGCATATTAGAAGGGGAGGCGGACGCTCAGTATTACTCAGATCCAGTCGGGAAGTGCTACGTGAGGAGTAGCTGTGATGTTGACGCCGGTGGGCGTGAGCGGCCGCGAGAATAGTCTCCTTGACGAGGTGCATTAGTGTTGGTAGTCGTAGAGACTGTAGTGGCAGAGTCACAAACAGGTGGCGAAGTGATACTTGATCGGCGGCGGCCACTGGACGACCTAGGACGTGAATAGCAATGGACCACAAAAGTTCTATAGTCCGGAGCAACCAGTTTTGTTCAACCATCTGCATTGTATGGAATGTGAGGCGTTCACAAAAATTGTTTTCCAGCAAACGCAGCGGATCCAGTCTCTTGGGCCCGGCTGGATTTAATACCGGCCCGGAGCAAGAGAGTATTGAGCAGCCTCGAGGATGACATTATTGGGGGGATAGCTGACGGTTAAGGCAGGAGGGAGCGAAATAACAGTCCTTGGTCGTGAATAATTCGAGTCATTCCAGTAAGTAGAACCGGCTGTCGTGGGAGCATCGTAACTATGAGCGATACTTAAACCCTACGAATCTTTAAATTAACCACCTCAATGCTGAAATTATGCGGTTGGTGAGCAACACATACTCGCCAAGTGTGGGGAGCATCCCCCTAAGGTCCTGTAACCTTTTTGCTGGTGCTGGCAAACTATGGTGGAATCTTCCAATCCGACCAAACGTTACGGCAAAATATCCCTCACCTTCGACGTTAAAGTTCAATCGAAACCCAAGAGATGAGTGAGGCTTTTTGCCGCCTATTCGTGGTGCCTCCTTTTTCGGGCGAAGATATCCGATGAGCTATTAGGGAAGCGTACAATAAGTTGTATCTCTACTACAACAAGAAGAACAAGGGACGCTTTAGCAAAAGCCGGTCAACGTTTTCAAACAAACTTACCAATTTGAACAATAGCAGAAAATTCAAATTACACAAGTTTACAAATTCAGGTCAACTTTTGAATATGAGCAGATAAGAATGATTCTTAACTATATTTAATATGCTGAATTCGAGTCTGCATTCAGTTTTTCAAGATTGATTCTAGGCCCTCACTCTGTAGTTCTATTCGAAAGGCTGTTCTACTCGAAAGCAAAAATCGATTCTAAAACACATCGGCACTCGGTAGTTCGTTAGAATTCACTTTAGAAAATATTCGGTAAGGGTGAGCAACACTGTTTCACAAAAGTCAAACTCAAAGAAAAATACGAAAAGAAAACAAAAGAAAAACAAACCAAATTGAAAACATTGCGATTTAAGAAGTTTTAATTTTACGAAATAAAAGGTAATTAGAATATACATATGTGAAATGCAGTCGGTAGCGCTATGGTTGCGCGTTATTAGGGATAATTCCAATATACTCAATATCAATGACAAATGGTAAATATATTGATTAATTTGTGAACCGACTATGCCTAATTTATTTCGAATTATTCCTTTACAGCTTTTTACAAAGCTTTAGGTTGAATAAGGACGCATTTCAGTATGTACTAAATGCAATTATCCCCGAGCTAAGTATTCCTCAAAAATCAACAGCGATTTCCCCAATTATTAAGCTCGCCGCTGCACTTAAATTATTAATACTGCACCATAATCTCAAACTGTTGAGGCTTCGTATTTGGTTGCTTAAATCTTTCTGCCCTGTAAACGATTTTTTGATGAGAAAAAGAGAAATATTTGATTTTATTCATAGGAAGTTACATTTTTGTTGATTTTCGTTTGCTAAGTTATTGTAGAATAGAATTTTCTAACATTCGACTACTTTGACATTTGTTTTCGGGACAGAGAGTGCCAAATTTTCTACAAACGAAAGGGGAAAAATCAAATCCGAAGGGAACAAAATGGAACTCGAACAACGAATGTATTCTAATCGAAAATTCTTTACAGAGTACGAATCGCTCGAAAGCGAACGAAATTTCTTTAGAATAGAACTACAGAGTAAGGGCCCTAGTTTCCTAGTTCTCGCATGATAGCACCATTGTACTGTTATAGCAGCTTTTAAATCGTGGCGCTCTTTGATAAGCAATTAGCAAGCACGGAAATCAGCTGGTTTTGGACAAAGGTCAAGCAAATGTTTACAATAGAATCAGGTGGGAGCTAATTTTGCAAATTTTTGGTCATATCGCCTAAATAATAAATAAAAATAAAAATGCAGAGACTGTGTTGCAAAGTTGATTCAAAGTGCTGTTGTTACGTTTGTGGTTGTTATATGATTAAAAAAAGTGGCAAAATAATAACGAATGCGCTCAAAGCTGCGTATTTGCACTAAGTACTTTGGTTTCAGAGTAGCAGACACTCGTAAGTCATGGAAATTTATTTGTAACGCATGCAAAACAAAGCTATATACGTGGTTATTGGGAGAACGTGAGTACTTTGTCCATGCATGTAGATGATTGCTAATTATTTGAATTTGGTTTGATGAAAGTTACGGGTGTAAATGCCAAAAAAATAGCAATATATAAATATCCTGATGTATCATCAGTATCCAAGCCAGTTCCACGTACTGCCAGTTCATTGCCAGTTTGTCCAAGTATAAGTGGAAACGTCCTGAAAACTTAAACTTCATCATCAAAAGCAGTGAAAGCAACTTTGTCATGGAAGTGACACAAGATGAACTAAGCGATTTGATACGTGATTTGACATTCCCACGACAGCCGGTTCTACGTACCGGAATGACTCGGGGTTTCCCCGACCAAGGGCTGTTATTTCGCTAACCCCCTGCCTAAACCGTCAGTAATCTTCCCTCCAATAATGTCATCCTCCGAGCAGCTCCTTGCAGCGGGACTGCTCAAGACTCTCCTGATCCGGGCTGGTATTGAATCCAACCCGGGACCAAGAGAATGGATCTGCTGTATATGCTGGAAGAAAATTTATGTGAAACGCTCACACTCAGTACAATGCTCCAATTGCAATAGGTGGTTGCACCTAACAAGTTGCTCCGGACTAAATCCCTCTACCCATAGGCCCGCTAGTTTTTATAGAACTTTTGTGGCCCCTTGCTGTTCACGTCCTACGACGTCCCGTGGCCGTCGTCGATCAAGTATCGCTCCGCCGCATATGTCTGACTCTGTCACCTCAGTCTCCACGACTAGCATCACAAATGCACCTCAGCAAGTTGACCTTCCTAGCGGTCGCTCACGCCCCCAGGCGTCAACATCTCACACAGCAGCTCACAGCTACTCCCTACGTAGCACTTCCCAAGTGGAATTGAGCAATGCCGAGCGTCCGCTATCTCCCGCCCCCTCTTCTTCCAGCATTAGCACGAGTATAAGTCACAACCATCAGCTCCTGGTCCCTTATACTACGTGCACTGTTTGTCGGTTAAGATTATACACGCCTTTGGCATCGGTCAGGTGCAATAACTGCCTTGGCCTGTGTCATCTGCTTATATGCTCTGGACTCGCAAACAGGAACTTATGGACTGATACGTACGTTGCGCCGTGCTGTCGAGCTACGCAACCTTCAACGTCATCTGAATCGCCTCTACCTTCTGGTAACGCGATTCCTTCGACTTCAAGAATGCGTCATAGTGCGCGACCCAGCCTACTACCACCTAGGCATGCGCATCAGTCCCTGACCCCCAGCATCAACTCTACTCCCCCTTCGCACTTCGCAATCCTGCAATTTAATTGCAACGGCCTAACCGGCAAAATAGCTGAGATTACAAACCTCATGAAGCGACACAATATCAAAATCGCTGCTATTCAAGAGACAAAGCTCGGTGGAAGGTCTACTCTTCTGACCTGCAACGGGTACAATGTACACCGTTGTGATCGTGCGAGAGGGCTTGGGGGTGGTCTTGCATTCATCACGCATCAAACTGTGCAGTACCGTCTATTTGAGCCTGACATCGACCCGAGGGACACCACCTTAGAACGTCAAGGTATGGTTGTCCGGTCAGGCGATGTCGACTTGGAAATCATAAACGTATATATACCTCCTGTCACCTGCTGTCCCAGGGATTATCACCCTGACATTCGTGCGTTACTCAGGGGTGAGAACCGTGTTATCCTTGGTGACTTTAACGCACACCACGACCTGTGGCACTCCAGCTTACAGGCCGATGGTAGGGGGCAGGAGCTGGCTGACCAAATAGACGATTCGACGTTCTGCACAGTTAATGGGGATGCCCCCACTAGAGTGGCGGTAAACTGCTCTAGCTCGCCGGATATCACCATAGTCAGCGCAGGTCTTATAAACTGCGTTGACTGGCGGCCGATGCTGACGCTTGCTTCGGATCACTTTCCCATTGCGCTCTCTATCGATCGCCCCACCGACTTTGTCTCTTCTGACAATCGCACCTTTGTTAACTTTAACAAAGCCGACTGGGAAAGTTTCTTAACATCTACAGAGAGCGCCTTCGCTGCTCTCCCCACTCCATCTGACGTACGAGAAGGGGAAAAGGCGTTTCGTATGGCCCTAGTTTCAGCCTCCCGTCAACACATTCCGTCAGGTAGAATAAAGGAAGTACGCCCATTCTTCCCCGCAGAGGCAGCGGCCCTGGCAAATGAACGTGACCATATTAGACGCCTTGACCCTACGGATCCCCAAATTAGGGATCTTAATGCGGAAATCAGACGCCTAGTAGATAAACACAAACGCGCTAAGTTCGAAGAGCACCTAAGGTCTTGTAACCTCTCGGCTGGGGTTGGCAAATTATGGTCGACGGTGAAATCTTTGTCCAACCCGACTAAACCCAACGACAAAATATCCATTGCCTTCGGCGATAAGGTTCAGTCGAAACCTAAACGATGCGCGAGCGCTTTCTGCCGACAGTTTGTAATGCATCCTCCGTTGGACAAAGAAATTCGCCGAGCCACCAGGGAAGCGCATAAACCCAAAAACAGCGATGCGCCCATTGCCATCTCCACAACCGAAGTACAAGAGGCAATACGGAGATCTAAGAACACCAAGTACATAGGCCCCGATGGCATCTCCATGCTGATGCTAAAACACCTCGGCGACGAAGGAATAAGATATTTAACACACATTTTCAACCTTTCCTTGTCCACCTTTGTCATTCCTGAAAGATGGAGACAGGCAAAGGTGGTCCCACTATTAAAGCCTGGCAAGCCAGCTGCCGTAGGGGAGTCATATCGCCCGATATCACTTCTCTCGCCAGTAGTGAAAGTGTTGGAATCCATCTTATTACCATATTTCACCGCTAATTTGCGACTCGCCGAACATCAGCATGGTTTCCGCAAAAACCACAGCACTACCACCGCGCTGAACGCCATTACCACTCAGATAGGGGACGGACTAAACCAAAAGCGTCCAAACCACAGGACAGTGCTAGTTGCGCTTGATTTGGTCAAAGCCTTTGACACGGTCAATCATGCTCGACTATTGAAAGACCTGGAAGATTCGTACCTTCCCCCCTGTCTTAAACGTTGGACGGCCAATTATCTGAGTGGTCGTCAATCGTCGGTAGAATTCAGAGGCGCCCGATCAAAACCCAGAATAGTTAAACAAGGGGTGCCACAGGGTGGTGTCCTATCCCCGTTTCTATTTAACTATTATATATCGAAACTTCCCCCCCCCCACCAGAGGGTGTCTCGATCGTCTCTTACGCCGATGATTGTACGATTCTGGCAACGGGCCCCTCCGTTGAAGAACTCTGCTGTCGCATAAACTCGTACCTCCCAGCCATGTCGGAATTTTTCGCTGGTAGAAACCTGGCATTGTCACCGAATAAGTCCTCGGCTACCTTATTTCAAGTCGCTAGCTGGCAGCACTTGGGGCAAAGACAAAGAAACGTTACTAGCTACATACAAAGCAATTGGTCAGCCGGTACTGAGCTACGCGACGCCTATATGGTCGTCGGGGCTGGCTGACACACACTGGACGAGGCTTCAGGTCTGGCAGAATACCGCCCTTCGAACCGCCACTGGGTGTCTTCTTATGTCTCCTGAGCACCACCTTCACAATGAAGCGAAAATGCTCGCCGTTAAAGAGCATAGCGAAATGTTGTCCAGGCAATTCCTATTCAACTGTTGCAAACCACAGCACCCGAACGGACGCCTGGTCAACGAAAATCCGCCCCCCAGGAGGATAAGAAGCCACCTACGCAAACACTTCGATGAGATCCGGCACCTGATTTCCACGCCGTTTGATCCTAAGGTGCACCGGCAGGCCCTCACCCTTATCCACACCGATTCGGTAAATTCCTATGTCAGCTCTATTCCAGCGAACGCCGTTCTTCAGGCAACAACTCCCCCCGTTGCCGAAGAGGAGCGCGGGCTGCCTAGGGAGACTAGAGTGATGCTGGCCCAACTCCGGTCTGGATATTGTAATAGGTTAAACTCTTACCTATCCTGACTGAACCCCGACTTGCCTAATGTTTATCCGGCATGTGGCTTGTCCCCCCATAATACTAACCACCTTTTCGTCTGCTCAGCTGAGCCTACTCTTCTAACACCCATATCCCTCTGGTCCGCCCCTAGCGAAGCCGCTAGGTTTCTAGGACTTCCGTTAGAAGAGCCTGATGACATTATTGGGTAGATACGGACTACCTAGGCAGGGCTACGTGGCGTTACAACAACAACAACATACGTGATTTGAATTTGTCCAAACAAAAAGCAAAGTTGCTAGCATCACGGCTGCAGCAATCGAAATATCTAGACTCTCGAACACAAATTACTGTAGGTATACAGAAACAGAAATCAGGCACTTCAACCGTTCTTCAAAAAAGAAGACGGCATAAGTTTATGTAACGATATTACCTAATGGTTTATTTAATAAAATGAACACACCGTATGATCGAAAGGAATGGCGTTTATTCATTGATGGTTCCAAATACAGCCTAAAAGCTGCTCTTCTCCACAACGGGAATAACAAACCATCTATTCCGATTGCTAATGCAGTACAAACGAAGGAATGCTACGAAACAATGCGGAAGATCCTGTGCTTCATCAAATACAATGATCATAAATGGAAAACATGTGGTGATCTAACGGTATAAACATTAATTCCAATTAAATCGAAAACACTTATTACTTTATTACTTGGGTGATACGAGCGACGAATAGGGAGAGCGGTTACATCAAGATCTAGCCAAAATTGAAGGACGATACCAAGGATTTTGGGATGCAGGCATGATGAGCGACTATTGTTGGACTCTAAAACGCGAAACAGATACTAAGCAATACAAAAGGCAAAGTTCCACCAATCTTTATTTCTGATTTGTTACTTTTAAGTTAATAAAATTAATATTATTTGACAAAAATCTTAAAAAATGAATTTGAATTTTGCTGAAAGTTAAAAAAAATTGAGTTTTTGCCGGATCTGCCATATATTTTGCTAAAAGTGTTTGCTATTAAACACACTAATTTCAGGAAAAAAAATTATCCTGATTTTCACAACTTCGTACAAAAAAACCATTTCTAAAATCAAAATTTTTTCAAAAATCGTAAAAAATCTACCAAATTTCGACTAGCTATTGCTCAGCGATGGTTTGACCTTTCTCTACATATTATACGTCGTTAGAAGCGTATTTTAATTTCCTTTCGAACAAGCTATTGCTTCGCTATTCGTCGCTTTTGTAAAATTGGCGAAATGATTTTTTGAATGAAGTGATACCTAAAAAAACACAAAATTAGCGTTATCTCGAAATCTTAAATCAATCTTAAAAATCTTTCAAAACCATTTTTAGTTGCCCAGATCCAAAACCGTGTATACTTGTGTTATTTTCGAGCTTATAGCCGACCGAAATGTATAGCATCAGACCGTAGAAGCAGTTTTACGTCGAATTTAATGCATTTTTCGATAGATATTTTGTTAAACACATTAAAGTAGCACCTTGATCCCCACAAGCCAATGGTCAAGTGGAAAGAGTTAATAGATCGCTTGGCCCAATTGTAGAAAAGTTTGTGGATCCGGAATTTGGGATAAAGCTGAATATGTTTTAAATAATACCGTAAACCGAACTAACGTATGGTGAATGAAATCCGAACAAACGTATTATAGTAAAATTTAAATACGAAACAAAATTTTTTTAATATGAAGGTAATTTATTATTATTTGTATATACACATGTTTGATATATAAAAATGTATTTGCTCCATTACGGTTTGCTTTCCTTATTTTTTCGGGCAATTTTCTCAAAGACTCTTGAATTCCTTTTGTATCGATTTCCTTCAACTCTTTTTTTAATTTTATTAACTAAGCAAGTGGTATTTTTAGCATTGTATACTTTGCCGTTGTTAAATCCAGGTGGCATTTTAATGTTGGAGAATGAGAGAGAGAGGTTTTACAACTCACGAGAATGGAGAGATGAAGGTTTCCAAATAGAAGCGATAGAAGATGGTTTTTTCAATTTAATATTAATAAAGTTTATTCAATACACAATATTTAAGTTTATAGTTACGTTAATTCAATGGTTTTACTACAGACGTAGTAAAACGAGATCCTTTAAGTAAATTTACTTGTTTAATAAAAAGAGATGGGGAAAAAGCGAGGAAGATACTTATTGTGACTGCAACTGCTGATACTTGATGATGGTAAAGATGATCTGCTTTGCTGGCTGCCGAATGTTAAAAGATAAAGATATCAGAGGCGCTCAGCGCATATATAGGCAACACTGGAAGCCGGTTCCAATGTACAGGAAAGTTCCTGGCCAGTCCATGAATACAGTCAATAAGCGAATATGAAGATAAATTGTAGGGTTGCATGGGAGGTGCGTGGTGAGCTTAAGGACGGTGTCACTTAAGCGTCACCGCGATTTAAGTAACGCAGGTCACTTAAACATCGCGCCCGCCTTGCACCGGTGCAACTATATCTCTTAAGTTTCTTAGTTCCTCGAGCAGTCGGTTGAACTGCGCACGATCATCAGGTCCTCTACTCGGTACCGCAGCATCTGCGGGGTTCTCGCCTACTTCGCTACGATGAAGCAACGTGTGGTGCATTCGATGGCAAATGCGGCAGCTCTCTGGCGACTGACAATCGCGTATGTTATAGTGGTTTCGTGCTAAGCAATTTGGACAATAGCGGTGGATTGCCACACACTGCCTTCGCTCGCTGATGCTCATATTTAACAACTGCGGAGATAGCCGCAACGAATGATACCGCTGACATAGCTGACACATATGTAGATGTGGATTGCGTGGTGCACGTATTGGTGACAGGTGGAGAACGCCTGTAAAGAAAGCAGACTTTAGTAATATGTTGATAAAGTTATTGAATATGTGGTTAGGTATGTGAGTGAGTGAGAGGTGTTTAGTGTTTAGTGGGAGGAGGCAAACCAGGAGAAATTGGTAAGGGGCATAGCTTGACGATTGGTCTAGTAAAACGCCCATGTTGATTCCTAACGTCAGCAACCCGGACGCGGTTATCTGATCCGTAGTAAACCTTCTCGATGCGACCCAAACGCCATTCCAGTGGGGGTAGTAAATCATTTTTGACAACAACAAAGTCGCCAACAGACAGATTTTCCTGTGGTTGTTTCCATTTGTATCGTTGATGTAGCTGCTTCAAATACTCCTCCTTCCAGCGCTGGGCAAATTGCTGATGCAGAATCTTCAGCTTATCCCAGCGATTTTGAAGCGAAAGATTGTCTTTCTGGGGCTCCGGTGGAGCCAACAATGGGGCACCGCGAAGAAACTGACCTGGGGTCAGAGCTAGTAGCTCGTCGGGACTGTCAGACATGGGTGATAAGGGACGCGAATTGAGCACAGCTTCGATACGGGCAAGCAATGTAGCAAGTTCTTCAAAGGTGAAATGATGGCTTCCCACAGTGCGCTTGAAGTGTAGCTTGAAGCTTTTGACCGCTGCCTCCAAGAGATTAGATTAGATTCAAGATACAAGAGTATATTACAATGGTAACTTAAAATAAGGACCGTTAAAATAAAATAATAAGAAAGAAAAAGTAAGGCATTCTGTAAAGTATTAATATTTAGTATTGAATGCCATCTCTAAACAACTGAGAGTATTTTTACAAAAGTGCGTGGGGTTAGTTTCGGTACTCCCATGTGAGGTGCGTTGTGTGGTAAGAATTGCCACTCAAAACCCTGTGTTGAATATTTAGATTGGAGATCCTCAGAAACCTCTTTGATGAGCCGGTCGAAGTCTTTTTGTAGGGATTTCTGTGCGCCGACGAAGTTTTTCCCATTATCGGAATATACTCGTTTCGGTAGTCCTCGTCTTCCAACAAAACGTGCGAAAGCTGCTTGGAAGGCCTTAGTGGAGAGATCAGAACAAGGTTCAAGATGAATTGCCTTTGTGGAAAAACATACGAACACGCAGACATATCCTTTCATCATTGATGATTTCCGAAGCATCGATGTTCTGAGTTCAAAGGGACCTGTGAAATCTAATCCGGTAAAGGTGAATGGGAGGGAGAAGTTGGACCGTTCTGGAGGTAAAGCTGCCATGATTTGAGATTGGGTAGACTTTTTGAAGATAATGCATGTTTTACAACTGCGAATACAAAATTTGATTTTCGACTTTAGCCGAGGTATGAAGTACTCCTGCCTAACCATCCTAACCATGAGTTGGTGTTCTGCATGCATCAATTGATTATGTATGAATTGAAGAAAAAGATAGCAGAATCGGGAGCCTTCAGGGATAATTATGGGATGTTTTTCACGGTAAGGGAGAGCAGAATTAGCTAAAGCTTTGGTTTCCTCGAAAGCGGTGCCGCTATATAGCGGCCGTTACATAGCGGTAGAGTACGTTGTCAAAAGCAATTCAATGTAAAAGTAATTAGGTGTAAAGTTAGAAGACGGTGAAGTTCACCGTAATGTAATATAGCGGCAAGCATGATATATTACGGCCGTCATGACGGTGAAAACTAGTTCTTCACCGTTTTTTCTCACCGCTATTGTCATAGCGGTGTGAATTCTATCAAATTCTTGAAATATTTTTACAAAAACAATATTTTAAGACATTTCAATGTTTGAAAAATAATTATTTACAGAAAATAAAAGCACAAAAACAAACAAAAAACATCGAAATACAGAAAACCAAATCGGCAGAATGTAGGAAATACGTTCATGTAAGTTTACAGAAAAGCGGTGCCGCTCATGACGGCAAGCATAGCCACCGCTATATAACGAACGTTACATTGCGGCACCGCTTTTCGAGGAAACCACGGCTTAAGCGACCGTTTACTCTAAGAATGTCATTTTCCCCCAGAAAGGGATTTAACGGCAGAAGTCGGCTCTTTTTGGATATCGGTTCCTTGTTGGAGAGTTTGACGTACTCCTTCAAGTAATATCTTTCCTGCGTTAATTTGATCAGACGTTCTTTGAATTTTCCGCTTGGCTAATAGGGAGAGAGGTATAATTTAGAGATGTAGTGGACTGTATGGGATTGGTTCGATGGATAAACCGAAACATGTAAGCTATCACTCGAAGAGCTTTCGGCCAACATGAGAAGCGATCTAGGATGTCTGGTTCCGTCTGGACTTTCCGTTCTTCGGAGGGAGAAACATTTTCCCGTTGCGAAATCGGCCATTGATCGTGAGGTTTGAGAAGCTACTGTGGTCCTGTCCACCAAAGCTATTGTTGTATTAAATCCTGTGGTCTACATCCTCTAGTACCCAGGTCCGCGGGGTTGTGGTTAGTGCGTACGTGGTGCCATTTTATGTTTCCGACGTTCTGGATAATTTCTGATGTACGGTTGGCCGCGTACACTTTCCACATACAAGGCAGTTTTTCGAGCCATGACAGGACAATCGACGAATCCGACCATAAAAATGTTTCACTGTCTCCTATGGGAAGGTGATGAGAAAGGTTTTTAATACATTTTGCTAGTAGCACTGCGCCACATAGTTCTAAGCGAGGGAGACTAACGGTGTGTAATGGGGCAACTTTAGTTTTCGAGAAGAGGAGATGTGATGAGACTTTGTTTTCTGACTCCGAACGAATGTAGATGGCTGCACAACATGCTTTCTCTGAAGCGTCACAAAAGCAGTGCACCTGAATCCTGTTACTTGGAGAAAACTCCGTCCATCGCGGTATTCGAATATCTTCGATAAAGGGGAGATCGGACACAAATTGTATCCATTTCTGAAGCGATATTGGCTTCACACACTCATCCCATTCTGTGCCCTCTAACCATATCTGCTCAGAAAATCAGAATCCAGTAAATCTTCGGCTGGAATGTGACCGAGAAGTTCGGGGTGGTTTGCTGTAATCTTTTTGAGGGGAAAACCGGCGGAATTTAAACAGTTGATGGTTTGGGACTGGGCCTGAATACAAGAGGGAATGTCGTGTCCACCAGACAAGATGTCGTCGACGTATGTTTCCGATGTTAAAATTCTTTGGGCGAGGGGGTACGAATGCTGAGAATCATTTGCCAACTGGTGCAGGGTTCGTATGGCCAGGTAGGGAGCGCAGTTTACACCGAATGTTACTGTCTTCAAGGCCAAATCCGAAAGTTTTGTTTCCTCACTTCTTCGGAAAAGAATGCGCTGATACTGCTGGTCACCCTCGTGCAGAAGTATTTGCCGGTACATCTTCTGTATATCACCGTTGAACACGTATCGATACAGACGCCAATTCAATATGACAAACATAAGGTCGGTTTGTAAGGTGGGGCCTATGTGGAGAATGTCATTGAGAGATGTGCCAGACAAAGTGGACTTCGAAGCATTAAACACCACTCTAACCTTGGTGGATGTACTGGACGGCTTGGCAACTGAATTATGGGGAAGATAATAAGAGAAATATTTTCCATTTTCATGGATTTCGTTGGGATTGGTCGGCTTCATATGCTCCATAGACAGATATTCTTCTAGTAAACGGTTGTACTCGTTTTTCAGGTCAGGGGTTTTTTGAAGCATATGTTCCATACGAATTGCTTGCTTCATAGCTTGCGTTCGAGATGGGCCAAGAGAGAGGTGGGAGGGGAAATTAGACTTAAAGGGCAACCGCACAACATAGCGTCCATCATCACGTCGGTAAGTTGTTTCTTGGTAGAATGACTCACAAACGATGTCGTCATCTGATGGTATATGGGCTTCCTGAACTTCCTCTAATTCCCAGAAACGCTTAAGTAGGGAGTTTAGATTATCATCGGCTGTTTCGGTGGCATATGTATGAAAGGTGGAACATGGTGTTGCAATTAAAGGTCCACTCAGATTGTAAATTGTATTTTCCGCCAGCAGACTTCCCAGAACTTTGTGCTTGATGCCTTGCAATAAGATTTGTGGTATTAAATCAGACCCAATGACGAGATCGATTTGACCAGGGGTGTAAAACAAGGGATCGGCGAGATCTAGGTCTTTAATTTCAGAGAGATTCGGCTTAGGTATTTGGAACGAGGGGAGAAAACTAGTAAGCTGTTTGAGAACAATCGCATCGGTATTGATGCGAATATTATACCGCTTGGATATAATTGTAAGTTTGCAAACACGGTTTGCATTTTCAACTACTTTGCCGCCCATTCCGGTGACTGCGTAGTTTTCCCTATATGTCGGTAGCTGGAGAAGGTTTTGAACCTTTTGGGAGATGAAAGTTTTTTGAGAGCCTTGATCGATTAACGCTCGCAGCAGATAAAGAGAATCCATGCGTTCGATGTGAACTTGGGCAGTTGGTAAGAGAGTATTTTCCCTGTTTGCGGAAAAATTTGCTTGCATTTTTTGATTGCTACCAGGGGAATTCTTCGAGGGGGATGGAGAGTCTTCAACGTCGCCTTCGGTTATGTCGAAGATAGGATGTCTAGATTGCTGTTTGGATTCGGTGTGCAACAACGTGGTTGCGTTTTTGGAGAAGTTAGATGAAGTCCTAGCCGGGGCCTTTGATACGGGCCTGGAGTTTGCTTGTTTATGTAGCAAAGTGTGGTGATTTTTCCTACAATGTAGACATCGGAATTGGCTAGAACAACTAGAGAGGGTGTGGTTGTAGGCGAGACAGTTGCCGCAGTACTGGTTTCGCTCTACGAACTTAGTGCGTTCCGATACACTAAGCTTCTTAAAATCAGGGCAAGATTTCAAAGGGTGATTCAGGTTGCATAAATTGCATTTTACGGCTGGGTTTATATTCTGGGAGTGACAAGCTTGTACTTTGGGAGTGGGTTTGGGAGTAACTGGTGTACGCGGCTTTGCGCCTTTGTATCCCTGCAGACGTTCGACTACCCCATATCGACTGGTTAAGAACTGGTTCATCTTTGACCAGTTAGGGAGTTCCTTTCGGGATTCTAGGGACTGCTCCCAAAGGGAGAGTGTTTCCTCAGGAAGCTTGCTGGAACATAAATAAATAAGGATAGGATCCCAATCCGAGACAGAGACTCCTTGAGCTTTCAGAACTACTAGACAATCGTTAATTGTATTTTGCACTTTTTGAATGCCCTCGCTAATTTCGGTGGTGACAGGTGGGATATTAAATAAAGTCTTTAGCTGCTTATCAATGAGGATACGTCTGTTCTCAAACCGATTTTTAAGCGCTTTCCAGGCTAAAGAGAAGTTCCCATCACAAAAAATGTACTGCTTAACTATAGCTCCCGCTTTTCCGCGTGCTTTATTTCTAAGATGAAAAAGCTTCTGTGCTGGAGTCAGTTTGGGATGGTTCAAATATACTGCCGTGAACATATCACGGAAAGAGGACCAGTCTTCGTAGCTACCGTAAAATATTTCGGTATCGCAGGGGGGTACCTTGATGCACGGCATCGAATTTGGCGGGAAAGAGGTGGAGAGAGATTGAAGTGATGTGATATCGGTTTCAAGTAAAGCACGTTGAAGAATTTTGATCTGGCCTAATATGTGCGCCTTGCAGATATAAAATGAATCAGAACACAGTTGGAATTTCTTATTGGCTTCTTCTTGAAAGTCCGCATTTTCCCCACTCAATTCTACCAGACAGACTTTTTCAAATGAATCTCTTAACATCTCGCACCGGCTATTAAGATCCTGTAATTTGACCTCTAACAGGGTGTCCGTTTAATTAAGTTATTCGAATCGAATATAAGTTTGGACATAATTGTTGTTGAGAGAGCCATGGTGGTGAGATTCAGGGAAACAGATATGGGATTTTAATATTAAAGTCGATAATATTAATGAAAGTGGTATTATTGTCTGATCGCAGACTGTTCAAACTGAAATCTGCCAACCACGTTAATCTGTCGAAATACTAGCTTACAAACCCAATATACACGTTTTATATTTTACGTGAAAGTTCGATAGCGAAAATTACGTCTGATTTTTTTCAGTGCACTGCGCTTTGTAAATGTGCACAAATAGCTACTGACGTCGGCAGCGCTTTACAAAAACCCAACTCGCACAAAATATTACAAATGATGGTGGAGAAAAATAAAATAAACTCTAAATTTTCTCTGAAGATTATTGTTGGTGAGATGGAGATGCCTTGCAGGGGCGTTAGAGAGTATGGAGGGACTTAAAATAATAAGTCGAGAGAGATTTCTTAAATTTGAAATCTGATGAGATGAAAAAGTACTAAGTACTAGGCAGCTGATTTAACAATTCCAATAATTTGTTAAAAATAAGGCGTAAATGATTTTAAATCAGTATTTGTTGCTATTTATATTGAATATTTATTATAGCATTCATAAATTATATAATTTTCAACACCACGTAGCACTGAACCAAAATGGTGCGTTGGGATATTGCTGTTGTTTTGCATAAACAAGTGCCTAACTGCAAATATTTTGCTTGAAAAACAATGTGAGGATGGGTTTAAATATATGTATGTATGTATTTTCGCAAAAATATGCCGTTTTCTATGTTGAAGCACTTATCTTCAAAAATGATAATAATGAATATTCACTTGTTGAATATGATTTTTTATGTACATTTATGTATTTATGTATATATAATGATATGGGCATGAGACGGGATTTACGTATGTACTTTTATGCAGGAGGATATTTAGCGCTACAATAAGGCGCAAATCTAACCTCAAATATGTATGTATGTATGTCGGTTCGCGCCGGCAAATCTAGCACTTTCCATATATGTACATATATAAATGCCGGTCTCGGGTAACGGTATTTGTGCCGTTCAAATAAAAATTGGTCAATTTGATGACTCACCTGGACATATTTTTGGCAAAAATAGACAATATTTACAATGTCCCTCGTTGCGCCAGGAATTGCGATGGCGATGAATGATGTTGTATCGTTGGGCAGCCGGCAGTGAAACTATGCACTATAATGCACTTTTTTTTTTTTTTTTTGTTTAATAGTTTTTTAATTTACACTTTCTATTTTTACTTCTGTCTAATAAATTTACGTTTTTAAATGTTCACTTTATGTTCTTTTAGTTCTTATTTCAATTTAGTTTAGTTTTCGCGCAATTTTAGTTTCACTTATTCTCTTTTATTTTTTTCTGCTGGTGATGATGCTGCCGTTGCTGTCCAAATGTAAAAAGAACAAGAAGGGGTGTGTTCAGCTAGTGCATAGCTAACGCAAATCTAAGGCCAGTGTTGTTCACGCGTGGTTGTTTAGGGAAATTTTAGGGAATTTGTGCGTTGCCAATTTGCTGATTCAAATTTGGCTCGCAAGGACCAATGTTAAATCCAGGTGGGATTTTAATGTTGGAGAATGATAGAGAGCGGTTTTACAACTCACGTGAATGGAGAGATGAAGGTTTCCAAATAGAAGCGATAGAAGATGGTTTATTCAATTTAGTATTAACAAAGTTTATTCAAAGATTTAGTCTACGTGTAGATCACTTTAACCTTCAATGGTTTACAATGTTTAGCAAAATATATGTCGTTATATATTTGATATGTAATTCTAACCTTCAATGGTTTTCTGGCCTTAGTACTATACAATATTTAAGTTTATAGTTACGTTAATTCAATGGTTTTACTATAGACGTAGTAAAACGAGATCCTTTAAGTAAATTCACTTGTTTAATAAAAAGAGATGGGGAAAAAGCGAGGAAGATACTTATTGTGACTGCAACTGCTGATACTTGATGATGGTAAAGATGATCTGCTTTGCTGGCTGCCGAATGTTAAAAGAGAAAGATATCAGAGGCGCTCAGCGCATATATAGGCAACACTGGAAGCCGGTTCCAATGTACAGGAAAGTTCCTGGCCAGTCCATGAATACAGTCAATAAGCGAATATGAAGATAAATTGTAGGGTTGCATGGGAGGTGCGTGGTGAGCTGAAGGACGGTGTCACTTAAGCGTCACCGCGATTTAAGTAACGCAGGTCACTTAAACAGGCGTATACACGCCTTTTCAAATTTGCCCAAAAAGTTTCAATTGGCCTCAACTGGGGTACGTTTGGAGGGTTACATTGTTTAGGTACAAACTCAATCCCACGGTTATCCAACTCCATATTATTATTAATGAATATCCTAGTTCAATGCTGGTTGGAATTGGACAAATAGGGGAAATATTTGATGATTTTGGAGAATGTTTTGATCAAAATTTTTCAGTACAAAGTCTACATTAAAGCAAAAAGATCTTAACCCTCGTATTGCAAGATGGGCTCTTGAGTTACAGAATTTTGGTTATTCGCTACAACATCATTCGGGTGCTCGTATGCAGCATGGAAATGCATTAGGTCGTTCAAATATTTTATGCGCTGTAGAGACAAATACGTTTGAGGAAAATTTGATAATTTGTCAAGTTCGAGATACAAAGTTAATAGAGAGAAATTTGAGAAAAAGATCAAAAGGCATATACAAAAGTGTTTAAAGTGTATTCATCAAAATCTGTTCGAGAAGAAGGGTTTTTCCATTATATCGTAAAAAGTAATTTACCATTCCAAGTAGTTCATTTTAATTTGTATGGCCCGATTTATATATCGCGAGCTTTAAAACATATATTATGCCCATATGACACTACGTATTTTTCTTTTATTTTTCATGTATTTAATGCTTGAAATACAAAAAGAACTTCGCATTTGTTGAAGAGGGACAAACAGTGCCTGTAATTTCAATTGGGTTGACGTTTTGTTGAAAGCTGAACAAAAATCAAATTCAAAAATAAACAAACAAAAAACTAATTTGAAATTTTTTTTTGATATTTTCTGTGCTGCGATCTTAAAAGATTAAATCAGCTTTAATGGCAAGATGCATATGTTTATCACCTTATAAATAGAGTTCATAGTTAGTAAAACAATTATTCAGGCGTTGACATGCAGTGATGGAAAGCAACATGTAAGTTAACCCGAGATATTGGCAGCAAAATTACCTGCAGTCAAATGCATCTTTGAATGTTGACAATATCGATACTTAATTAATATTCCCATCCTCTTCCAATGTTGACATGATTTTATCCAGCAAGATTGCTGGATCGTCAACAAAGTATTTTTGAATAAACATTGAGCTTCCTTTGCAGCCTTTCAATAACAAACTGACCATTTTATTGTTTAGGTTGCGTTTAATTAAAGAAGCTACTAGCCAGATGGCCGGCTGATGTAAACAGTGACCCTTCCCAAGACAATGTCGCAACAGAACCAACAACAACAACAGCGGAGCAGAAGTGGTGCAGCCATCTGCGTAGCTTAGCTTAAGGTATTTAAGGTTTGGAAAATAGTAATATTCAGGTTCGCGTGTAAGAACCTATAAGTACGTACTTGAATAATTACACAGGCCGACAAGAGATTTGACCATAAACCAGACCATACTTTCCTAAAGGTTTTCGATGCGCTGAATTCAAATCTGGACGCAGAATTGCTCTATCACGTCAGGATTTTGAGATATCCTAACCTAAAAGTGCAAAAAATACCGTTTTTGCCTATTTTTGAGGTTATATATATACGAAAGATTTTTTTTTTAAAGCAAACAATGCATCTTAAAGAAGAAGTCTTCCTCTTACGAATGGCGTTGAGTTTGCTCAAATATCTTTTCGCTAAGATAGAGCAATTTAAAGTTTATGTCGTATTATCGTATGTGTTCTACTGCATCATACCTACGTTAACTCAGTGGTTTTTCAGCTATAGGAATTTATAAACTCTATATCTTAGCGAAAAAAAAAGATATTTGAGCAAACTCAACGCCATTCGTAAGAGGAAGAATTCTTCTTTAAGATGCAATGTTTGCTTTAAAAAAAAAAAAATCTGTCGTATATATATAACCTCAAAAATAGGCAAAAACGGTATTTTTTGCACTTTTAGGTTAGGATATCTCAAAATCCTGACGTGATAGAGCAATTCTGCGTCCAGATTTGAATTCAGCACATCGAAAACCTTCAGGAAAGTATGGTCTGGTTTATGGTCAAAAATTTTGGTCTCATTTTGCCGGCCTGTGTTATAAAGGAATAATACCGAACCCTGGTTATAACCGTTGCAGGTCGTAAGAAAGGACCGTTCACCAAGCTTTGTATCCTGTATATTCTGCCGCTTCATGAAGTTCACAATTGCAAAAATTTTCCCGGATAGGCTGTTGCAGTTTAACTGCAGGATGCAGAAATGCAAAGGGGAAGAAAAGTTAATGCTGGGGGTCAAGGACTGGTGCATATGCCTAGGTGGTAGTAGAATGGGGCGCGCACTACGGCGTCCTCTTGAAGTCGAAGGAATCGCATTGCCAAAGGTTAAGGCCAACCAGTCGTCGTTGAAGGCTGCATAGATTCCTGTTTCCACGTCCAGGGCATATTAGAAGGGGACACAGGCCAAGACAGGTATTGCACTTGACTGATGTCGCCGGGTAGTATAAGGGACCAGCAGCTTATGGTTATGACATACCTATATTGGTGCTGGTGCTGGAAGAAGAGGGGCTTACTGATGGGAAAGGAATCGGCGGACGCTCAGTATTACTCAGATCCAGTCGGGAAGTGCTACGTGAGGAGTAGCTGTGATGTTGACGCCGGTGGGCGTGAGCGGCCGCGAGAATAGTCTCCTTGACGAGGTGCATTAGTGTTGGCAGTCGTAGAGACTGTAGTGGCAGAGTCACAAACAGGTGGCGAAGTGATACTTGATCGGCGGCGGCCACTGGACGACCTAGGACGTGAATAGCAATGGACCACAAAAGTTCTATAGTCCGGAGCAACCAGTTTTGTTCAACCATCTGCATTGTATGGAATGTGAGGCGTTCACAAAAATTGTTTTCCAGCAAACGCAGCGGATCCAGTCTCTTGGGCCCGGCTGGATTTAATACCGGCCCGGAGCAAGAGAGTATTGAGCAGCCCCGAGGATGACATTATTGGGGGGATAGCTGACGGTTAAGGCAGGAGGGAGCGAAATAACAGTCCTTGGTCGTGAATAATTCGAGTCATTCCAGTAAGTAGAACCGGCTGTCGTGGGAGCATCGTAACTATGAGCGATACTTAAACCCTACGAATCTTTAAATTAACCACCTCAATGCTGAAATTATGCGGTTGGTGAGCAACACATACTCGCCAAGTGTGGGGAGCATCCCCCTAAGGTCCTGTAACCTTTTTGCTGGTGCTGGCAAACTATGGTGGAATCTTCCAATCCGACCAAACGTTACGGCAAAATATCCCTCACCTTCGACGTTAAAGTTCAATCGAAATCCAAGAGATGAGTGAGGCTTTTTGTCGCCTATTCGAGGTGTCTCCTTTGTCGGGCGAAGATATCCCATGAGCCATTAGGGAAGCGTACAATAAGTTGTATCTCTACTACAACAAGAAGAACAAGGGACGCTTTAGAAAAAGCCGGTTAACGTTTTCAAACAAACTTACCAATTTGAACAATAGCAGAAAATTCAAATTACACAAGTTTACAAATTCAGGTAAACTTTTGAATATGAGCAGATAAGAATGATTCTTAACTATATTTAATATGCTGAATTCGAGTCTGCATTCAGTTTTTCTAGTTTCCTAGTTCTCGCATGATAGCACCATTGTGCTGTTATAGCAGCTTTTAAATCGTGGCGCTGTTTGATAAGCAATTAGCAAGCACGGAAATCAGCTGGTTTTGGACAAAGGTCAAGCAAATGTTTACAATAGAATCAGGTGGGAGCTAATTTTGCAAATTTTTGGTCATATCGCCTAAATAATAAATAAAAATAAAAATGCAGAGACTGTGTTGCAAAGTTGATTCAAAGTGTTGTTGTTACATTTGTGGTTGTTATATGATTAAAAAAAGTGGTTATTGGGAGAACGTGAGTACTTTTTCCATGTATGTAGATGATTGCTAATTATTTGAATTTGGTTTGATGAAAGTTACGGGTGTAAATGCCAAAAAAATAGCAATATATAAATATCCTGATGTATCATCAGTATCCAAGCCAGTTCCACGTACTGCCAGTTCATTGCCAGTTTGTCCAAGTATAAGTGGAAACGTCCTGAAAACTTTAACTTCATCATCCCAAGCAGTGAAAGCAACTTTGTCATGGAAGCGACAAAAGATGAACTAAGCGATTTGATACGTGATTTGAATTTGTCCAAACAAAAAGCAAAGTTGCTAGCATCACGGCTGCAGCAATCGAAATATCTGGACTCTCGAACACAAGTTACTGTATACAGAAACAGAAATCAGGCACTTCAACCGTTCTTCAAAAAAGAAGACGGCATAAGTTTATGTAACGATATTACCTAATGGTTTATTTAATAAAATGAACGCACCGTATGATCGAAAGGAATGGCGTTTATTCATTGATGGTTCCAAATACAGCCTAAAAGCTGCTCTTCTCCACAACGGGAATAACAAACCATCTATTCCGATTGCTCATGCAGTACAAACGAAGGAATGCTACGAAACAATGCGGAAGATCCTGTGCTTCATCAAATACAATGATCATAAATGGAAAACATGTGGTGATCTAAAGGTATAAACATTAATTCCAATTAAATCGAAAACACTTATTACTTTATTACTTGGGTGATACGAGCGACGAACAGGGAGAGCGGTTACATAAAGATCTAGCCAAAATTGAAAGACGATACCAAGGATTTTGGGATGCAGGCATGATGAGCGACTATTGTTGGACTCTAAAACGCGAAACAGATGCTAAGCAATACAAAAGGCAAAGTTCCACCAATCTTCATTTCTGATTTGTTACTTTTAAGTTAATAAAATTAATATTATTTGACAAAAATCTTAAAAAATGAATTTGAATTTTGCTGAAAGTTAAAAAAAAAACAAGTAAGGAAGTCTAAGTTCGGGTGAACCGAAAATTAAATACCCAGCGTTAGTTTTCAGAAAAGGGGGAGTGGTTTTCATCCGATTTCGCCCATTTTAAAAACCAATCTATTCCGAGCCTGAACAATAGCGAATTTGGTGGGCGCGGCCACGCCCCTTGTTATAAAGCTTTAACCGCTTACATGAGCCAAAAGTACTCAATCGATCTTTTCAAGGGTTATACCATGTCCTATATATAACTTTGAAAAAGAAGGCGTGCCATGCCCATAACTTTTAACGTATTTTGTGAAATTTTTGATATACGGATATATCATTCGGTCCATTAATCAATATTTACATAATTTTAAAAAGTGGGTGGTGGCACGCCCACGGATTTTATTATGTTGTTTGTCCCTATTTGAAGATCAGTTTTGATTGCAGATCTTTATGATACTTTCACAGTGGCTTGTTAATAGTGAAATGTTGATATTTGGTTTATTCACTTCTGGACGGTGCCACGCCCATTTTCCAAAACATTACCAAAAAACCTTTAAACAACACTAATAACATCATCAAGTGAATGAGTGTACTAAATTTTAGCATTATAGCTTTATCAGTTAAACAGATATTGCATATTCCGGTTTCCTAACTCTCGTTTAGAGAACTTTAGTCCAAAAAGGGGCGTGGTCGTTTACCGATTTTTCTTATTTTCTGTGGTAGTACTCTACATAAACATAACATGCCTGGTACCTAGTTACGTAAACCTATCTCACACCGTTCTGAAGTTATTAGCAGGCGAATTTGAAAATTGTTTTACTTATAAATGTTCGGTGCCACGCCCACTTTCCAAAATTTTGCAAAAATAATGTAAAGAATATGAAAATTGATGTATGTACCAAATTATATTATTATAGAGGTATCAGTTAATTAGATATGGATTTTTCAATATTTCCAACTCCTTTCAATATAACTTTTATGAAAAAGTAGGCGTGTTCGCGAAGTGATTTCGTTTATTTTCTATAGCTGAATTTAACACAACAATAGTATGCCCTCTACAAAATTTCGTTATGCTAGCACAAACTGTTCTGAAGTTATTGAGAGTCAAAATTTTAGAATTTCTTCAAATATATGTGGGCGGTGCCACGCCCCTTTTCAAAAAATTTGATAAAATCGGCCTTGGAACATCGAAATCAATACATATTGCAAATTATATCATTGTCTCTGCTTCTAATATTGAATTAACCCGTTTTATACGTTTTTCGAAATTTTCGATATCGGAAAAGGGGTGTGGTTATCGTCCGATTTTACCCATTTTCAATACCAATCTATTCTGAACCCAAATAAGTACGCATGCCGAATTTGGTGAAGATATCTCATTATTTGCTCAAGTTATCGTGTTAACGGACAGACGGACGGACAGAAAAAATTATCCTGATTTTCACAACTTCGTACAAAAAAACCATTTCTAAAATCAAAATTTTTTCAAAAATCGTAAAAATTCTACCAAATTTTGACTAGCTACTGCTCAGCGATGCTTTGACCTTTCTCTACATATTATACTTCGTTAGAAGCGTATTTTAATTTCCTTTCGAACAAGCTATTGCTTCCGTTCGTCGCTTTTGTAAAATTGGCGAAACGATTTTTTGAATGAAGTGATACCTAAAAAAACACAAAATTACCGATATCTCGAAATCTTAAATCAATCTTAAAAAACGGAATGCAGATTCGGATTCAGCGTGATAAATTAACTTCAAAACTACTTTTAGTTACCCAGATCCAAAACCGTGTATACTTGTGTTATTTTCGAGCTTATAGCCGACCGAAATGTATAGCATCAGACCGTAGAAGCAGTTATACGTCGAATTTAATGCATTTTTCGATAGACATTTTGTTAAACACATTAAAGTAGCACCTTCATCCCCACAAGCCAATGGTCAAGTGGAAAGAGTTAATAGATCGCTTGGCCCAATTTTAGAAAAGTTTGTGGATCCGGAATTTGGGATAAAGCTGAATATGTTTTAAATAATACCGTAAACCGTACTAACGTATGGTGAATGAAATCCGAACAAACGTATTATAATAAAATTTAAATACGAAACAAAATTTTTTTAATATGAAGGTAATTTATTATTATTTGTAGTTATATACCCTCTTCGGGTATAATGTCCACATATGTGGACAAAAGTTTTCATAGTGAAATAATTGATAATGTCGCATTATTTTTCACAATTGTTATCACAATTCATAAGGAACATATAAGCTCTCCTTTCTACATTTTTAGTTTCTCAGTTCACTTCTTCTGTCGCGGTGTTTTCATATACGATTTTCAAATCCACTGAAATATGCAAGTTTAGATCATATTTTGTTCGAAGTCTATAAATGTTTTCTTTTTGTTTACCCATAAATAATTTTACTTTTTTTACACATTTTTATTTTTTTGAATAAAAAAACTATAAATAACTATTTTTTTAGAATTATATAAGAATATTTTATTTTATATGTAAATTATATTGAAAAGTGAAAATTTCAAAAAACTGTTTTCTTGGTGCCTACAAAAGAAATAAAAAAATTAGTTTGTGTGAAATAAACAATTTTGGCCTCAGTTATTAAAAATAAGACAGAAGAAACTATTTTCGCAGCGTATTTTTGGTGCGGGACTGAAGAGGTTATACATGTTTGATTTATAAAAATGTATTTGCTCCATTACGGTTTGCTTTCCTTATTTTTTCGGGCAATTTTCTCAAAGACTCTTGAATTCCTTTTGTATCGATTTCCTTCAACTCTTTTTTTAATTTTATTAACTAAGCAAGTGATATTTTTAGCATTGTATACTTTGCCGTATACACGCCTTTTCAAATTTGCCCAAAAAGTTTCAATTGGCCTCAACTGGGGTACGTTTGGAGGGTTACATTGTTTAGGTACAAACTCAATTCCACGGTTATCCAACTCCATATTATTATTAATGAACATCCTAGTGTAACGCTGGTGGGACAAAGAGGGGAAATATTTGATGATTTTGGAGCATGTTTTGTTCAAAATTTTTCAGTACAAAGTCTACATTAAATAAAAAAGATCTTAACCCTCGTATTGCAAGATGGGCTCTTGAGTTACAGAATTTTGGTTATTCGCTACAACATCGTTCGGGTGCTCGTATGCAGCATGGAAATGCTTTAAGTCGTAAGCTGGAATATTGAAATTTATCACATTGATTATGAAATCACTAGTAAGCACTTTTCGTTTCATACCCATATTGTACTTACACATTTTTGGTCACCCCTGGTCCACTTATTAGTAGATATATCGGAAACCGGTCGAGTTATTAAAATAGGGGATACCTTAAATTTTAAGTTGAACGTCTACTAATAAATGACCAAAAATTAATTTAATTCCATTGAGCAGTTTTTGACTGATGCGACCACGAACATTTAAACAGACGGACAAACTTTCTAAAAACGGTTGATTTGGATTCTATTGGCTTAATAATAATTGACCGTATACATTTTTTTGGAATATCTGCAATGTACAGACATCGACCTGTTAAAGTGTCAGATATGTATATCCTTGAAACAATTAAAAAGGGGTTTTTGCCCAGTGTGATAGGTCGCATACAAAAATTTTCATTACCTAACTATGAAATTTCAACGCGATTTCCAGGGGTTTCAAACCAACTTTAGACCTAAAGTTTCTTCAGCAAAGTTGCTTGAAATGACCCCTAGAATAGTTTCCACTATGTCGATTTTTCACTTTTTAAACCCTCTAGTACAAATATCAAATCACAAAAAGTATGTTTGATTTGGACGACGATTCTGAAGAAACGAAACCCAAATAAGAAGTATCTTGGATTTGGAGGATGATTCAAAACATAAATAAGCAATATATTTGATTTGGATGAAGAAACGAATCACAAAACATTTTGATTTCTTATTTGAAAGTGGATTCTAAATCAAAAAGGATTTGAAATCACGCAACCCTGCTATATACGAATATATTTATGAAAAAGAGCAGGAGAAAACTTTGGCTTTGGAAAGAAATAAATAATATTTAATTTATAATGCTTGTTTAATTTTAAGGATCAAAAATTTTCTTTTATTTTACAACTGTCAAAATTTCTGAGATGTACCATTTCGGGCTGAAGAAATTTGTATTGAAATTGTTTATTCCTGAACAGCATACAACAAATTTTCCTGAACTGAGTGTGACACTAAATTAATTTATGGCCATTTTCACCATCTCCAGTTAGCACTCACTGGTCTTTATCTGACAGATAGCAACAAGTTTTCCTTAAATGCATTGCCTTAAGGTGAAAACGGACCTTAGTATGATTGCGTAAACTAAGCTTTTTTGCTAGTCCAAGCCTTACCACATTTTTCGGGATTGCTATAAGCTTCCTCTTTTCGATTGGCATTTCCAGTAGTTCGGGTACTTTACACCAGTAATCATCCGGAACATTAGACATAAAAATTTGATTGAAGGCACAAAACCCACACGGAAGGCATGCTGGTAAACATATTCCAAAAACAAGAAGTCTTTGATACGTTCCGAATTCTCCTATAATGGGTAATAAATCGTCCAAATCGAGCGACTCCTATAATAAATTACATGAAATTGAGGTTGTGCGCCATATATTTCTTATATCTACATCAGTTTTTTCATGCTCATTGCTTTCAGGGTTTGTTGCGTGAATTTCAGAAATGATTTCGTTGCAATCAGCCATGTTCACACTACTAAATATGAATAACCATACGAGTTTATTTACAAATATGTACTAAGATGTTGAAGACATAAAAGTTGCTACTGTAATATATGTACATAGCTGCACAAGCAAATCTGTATCTATGTACCCGACTTTATAAACCCCTGCAACATATATTTGAAATACGAATTTTGCGACTAAGCGAGAATAAGTTTTAGGGCCACTTTCATAAAAGCCGGTAGCCGCTAACCGGAGTTTAATTGACGTATTTTGTACGGTTAGCTGTCAAATTAATCACCGATTAGGCTTAACCGGCTTTTATGAAAGTGGCCTTTAGTGTTACCGAACAACCGATTATTGTAAGGGCCGTTTACTCAATCGCTGGTTACGATAAACTTTATCGTATGACTTAGAATGGCATATTCGTTTGCACGAAAGTCTGATTAAGTTATCATGTCAAAGTTAGTCATCGTGAAAGTTGTTGACGAATCTGATTCAAATTAATCCAATGTTTATGATACATTTTCATGTTCTTTATGTTTCATTTGTGTAGCCTTGTTGTTGACAAAAAACAAGATGTGAAAGAAAATGCAAGCATTTGGTTGATCTGGCACCCCCATTCGCTTGCATGAAATTGCATTTTGTCATTACATTTTAAAAACTTTGTTGAGCGGCAAGCTATAGGGAGGCGAAACAAAATGCAAGTATTTTTCCAATTTAATTGTTGATTTTAAAAAACTTTAATTCCATCAGGAAATAAAACTGTGCTAATGCTTATGCCGTAAGCGAAATCGCCTGTTTTAGGTAAAATTTGCATATGGGGTACCTTTATTTGGCATTCACCGGTTTGCTAAGGCAAACGCAGTCATCAGAAAATTTGGATTTCATCTTTGCGACCACTTGGACCACAAAAAGCTATGTTATTATATTGAGGACTCCTTGGCGTTGATTACTTTAAAACTCTATTTGGAGAGAAGGGGTGAGTACCTGAATTTGGTTTAGCGTAGTTGGGGGTTAGTTGGTGTGGTTGTGTGGTTCGAGTAACGGTGGTCGGAACTACATATACATACATATATCTGCAACAAGTACCGCTGAAGGGCTATCGCTAAAATGCCGTTAACGCGATCTGGGTCGAATAGTTGCGGGTCAAATGAAGACGGCGACAAAGATGAACTTAATGTGACTGTACAAGAGCAAGATATAACCGCACAACGACAACAACAGCAACAACAATCGTCACTCGAACTACAAATCAGCGCTATGGTCAGGCAAATGGCCGAATTGCAAAACACGGTGGCGCGGATTTCGAATATGTCAACCAATGCGACGTCCAATATGCATTTAGGTGCGAATAATTCGCATCTAGGGGTAATGATGAAAGCGATTCGATTACCGAAACATTAGCCAACTTAAATCGTGTCTTAAGTAGCTCCTCTAGTCAAGGTGCGATCAAGAAGCTTTATGACCCGGTATTTGATGGCACACCCGAGGACTGGCCGATGTTTCGGGAATCAATCGTGATGACAACTCAGGAATATGGATATAATGAGCGTCAGAACACGATAAGACTACAGAAAGCCATAAAGGGTAAGGCGCGCGAAGTAGTTGAGTGTCCGATGATTCGCAGCAACAATGTACCACGAGTCATCAACGTGTTAGGTGAGCGCTTTGGCAGACCGCAGCAATTAGTAAAGAGCCAAATTACGCGCATTCGAAGCGTACACAGGTACAAAACTTAGCTACGTTCTTGGAAACCGCCTTTTGTTAACACCATCTAGATAATCCTACCCTTATGGAAGAGGTGCTGTTTAACTTACCAACATCTCGTAGGTTAGAGTGGGCACGACATGCAATCAATATCACACCAAGAGCCACGATCTGTCATTTTAGCGAATGGCTTTAGGAGCTAGCGCGCATTGTAAACATCACGTGTCTAAATTCAGTTCAAGAAACGCGATCAAGTCGAGGTAGGAACGATGGACGGATGAAATTATTTCACGTGGGAACCAACAACAACAATAGTAGCGCGTTGTGTGCTGAAGCACATGATATACGCGGCTGTAGCCGTTTCAAAGAAGTGGATGTAGAAGCGAGATGGAGATTTGTGAGAGAACGAAATCTATGTTTTAATTGTGTGGTGTGTGGGCATAGAAGCAACAGGTGCAGAAAAGAGCACAGATGCGGTATAACAAATTGCGCGAGGAAGGTTGTTATGGATTAACGCATCAAAATGGGCAGTAAGGAAGGCGGTCGGCATGATATCAAGGTCGCACTGTGGCTAGTCATGTCGGCTGGGGTGGGCTCTTGCCAACCTTACCGTCCTGCGCCATAAACAGAGAAAGGTCAAAATCATGCCTTTGAAAACGCGGGGAAAAACGCAAAAACCGCGTCAAAACAACTTTTAAAACAACATCCGGTTAAACCCGGATGCCACGGACAGACCGTTGACATTTCAAAATTCAAACTCAAAATTCAAACAAAACTCAAAAAGAAAACGGGCAACCAACTTCAAAAACAAATTCAAAAAAAAATAAACGGGGAATATTCAAAATAACTGAAAGTAAACTGTCAAAATTTAAAACGGAACGGGGGTTAGACTATAAAAAAAAATCGATAAACCAAAATTAACTGAAATATTTAAAAAAGAAAAAAACCTGAAAATCAAACGAATCGGAAACGACCGATTACCACAGCTGAAAAAGAAATTAAATAAACAATAAATCAAAAAAAAATTTAAGGCCGAACATATAAGGGGGCGCCGCGGGTGTTGATGCGACGCCCGGTGCTTGGCCCACCCTCATCCATGGCCATCGACGCACCTACTATCGATGACCCCTTTCCTAACAATCCTATGCCTTCTAAATAATTCCGGAAGTCAACATTCCCATCTTAAATACAATTTTTATTTATAATTCATTATTTTATATACGTTAACTTAAAGAAAGATTTATTTCAAAAAAACATTTTATTTAGTTAAATTATTTACCTTTTCTCTTTTCCCTATCCTTTCTCTTATTTTTATACATTACATTTATATTCTATCTTTTCTTTTCTCTCAAACTACCTCTCTATTTAAATCTTTTAATTAAATTTTCGTTAAGGTATTTTACCTTTTTTTTTGTACATTACATCTATATTAATTTGGCTTTACCCTATCTAACTTCCTTTGCTTATTTAGGTATTTTCGTTTTGGTTTGCTTACTTTAATTTTCCATTATTCTTGTCATATTATTAAGTTATTTTATTTATTATTATTTATTGTTGTTATTTTATTGGCGGCCTTTAACTTGTTATAGTTGTAGTTTGTTTATTTAGTTATTTATGTATTTGATTAGTTGTATTAAAATATATTTTTAGGTATTTATTTTATGTATTTAAATTTTATTTTTATTTTATGTATTTAGTCCTATCTCCGGTTACATATTTTGTATTTTAATTATATTTTATGTTATGTATTTTGAATAAAATTTTTTCCATATTTTAGTTTAATATGATTTAATTTTATTTTATTCCATTTAATTGATACGTTTTATTTATTATACTAATTAATAATATATGTATATAGTAGTAATATGTATAGTAATCAAACGTTTTAGTTTAGTTGTTTACATATATATATTTTCTCCTTATTGCTTCATATTAGTTTTCCTATCTGCTATTTCTATGTCCGTAATTAAAATTTAATTCTTTTGTTTATTTTATAAATTCTTTCTTAGTTTAGTTAAATCTAGGAATTTAGTTTATTTAAGTTCTTCTCTAACCTTTCTCTACTTCATTATTAGTTTAAACTAATTTTTTTATTTTCAAAGTGTTTTATTCTTATACATACTATCTAACCTACATATGTATGTCTAAAATAGGTAGGTCTCACCCGGTTGTTGCAGTAGGCCGTTGGTGGGGCGCTGCTGTTGTTGTTGTTGGTATTTGGGCGGCGGGCCTATAACAGGTCGGCCCCCGCTGTTGTTGTTGCTGGTGTATATATGCAGCGGGCCTACATTAGGGCGGCCCCTGCTGTTGTCACGCTGGTATTGGTGTTGCCGGGGTTACAACCGGTTGCTGTTGTTGTTAATGTTTGTGCGGCGGGCCTATAACAGGTCGGCCCCCGCTGTTGTCGTTGCCGGTGTTACAACCTGTTGCTGTTTTTGCTGATGTTTGTGCGGCGGGCCTATATGATGTCGGCCCCCGCTGTTGACAATGCTGGTATTGCAGTAGCCCGTTCACTGGGGCGCTACTGTTGTTGTTGTTGGTGTTGCAGTAGCCCGTTCACTTGGGCGCTACTGTTGGCACTATTTGTGCGGCGGGCCTATATTACGTCGGCCCTCGCTGTTGTCACTGCAGGTGGTTGTCGATGTTGGTATTTGTGCGGCGGGCCTATATCAGGTCGGCCCCGCTGTTGTCACTGCTGGTTGTTGGTGCTGGGCGGCGGCCTACATGAGGGCGGCCCCCGCTATCATCAATGCTGGTTGGTATGGCTGGTTGTTGCAACCGGTGTTGCCGCTGCTAGTTCAATACGGTTGGCCTATAAGAGGTCGGCCCCCGCTGTTGTTAATTCTGGTGGTTCAGTGCGTTGGGCCTATATGAGGTCGGCCCCCGCTGTTGTCGTTGCCGGTTGTTGTGACCGGTTGCTACTGGTGGTTCAATACGGTGGGCCTATGAGAGGTCGGCCCCCGTTGTTGTTATTACAGGTTGTTCTTGTTGCCGGTGTTGTTGTTGCCGGTGTTGCAACCGGTCGTTGCTGCTGCTAGTTCAGTGCGTTGCTGGTGTTGCAGTAGCCCGTTGTTGTTACTGGTTGTTGTGACCGGTTGCTACTGTTGTTGTTGTTGTTGCCGGTTGGACGGCGGGCCTATATGAGGGCGGCCCCCGTTATCGTCACTGTTGGTGGTTATGCTGGTTGTTGGTGTTGGGCGGCGGCCTATATGAGGGCGGCCCCGCTGTTGTTGTTAGTTTAATGCGGCGGGCCTATATCAGGGCGGCCCCCGCTATCATCAATGCTGGTTGGTATGGCTGGTTGTTGCCGGTGTTGTTATAGTTGGTGTTGTTTGGACGGCGGGCCTATATGAGGTCGGCCCCCGCTATCGTTAATTCTGATGGTTGTAGCTGTTGCCGTGGCATGCGCGCTTGTGGTGCGCTATTATAGTGGCGCGCGCGATGGTCGTGCGCGTTGGAATGGTGGCGTGCGATAATGATGTGTTGTTATGATGGCGCGTCAATTGGTAGCGCGTGGCGATGGTAGCGCGCGCTGTTGTAGTGGCGCGCGCGATTAATCGTGCGCGATGATGGTGCGCTGTTACAATGGTGGCGCGCGATGTGGGCGCGTGGAGATGGTAGCGCGCGCGATGGTGGAGCGCTTTGTATTGGCACGCGCGATGGTGATGCAATGCTAGCGCGCGCGATGGGGCGCTGAATGGTCGCGCTATTGTAGTAGCGCGCGCGCTGGTGGTTATTGTATGGTGGCGCGCGCGATGATTTTGCCCAATGGAGTAGTGCTGTTGAATTGGCGCGCGACGGTACGTGATGTTGGGGCTGTTTTGGTGGTGCGTTGTCGTAGTAACGTTCTGAAAAATTATGCAGGAGATTAGAAAAAAATTAAATCAAACATCGAAGATAAATAAGTAATGTAATGCAACTTGCCCTTTATTTAAGAGGTATTTATAAAATGAAATAAAAGTGATGGTTATAAACGCAAAATATGGCCTAATAATGACTATGTTGACAAAGGTTTCTTTATAACGAAGGAATGTTGAATTAGGCACATTTACGTTTACAGACACTATAAGCGATATAATCTTATCATTCACTCATATATGTAATACTCCTATTTACATGTTGAAGAAATTATTTAAAAATTGTTAAAAGCAAAAAATGTGTGCAAAAAAAAATACAGATAAAGAAGAGCAACGTAAGTACATATGTATATTCCAATTTATTTAAAAGCTAATAAACACATTTTCCAAACCAGTTTACCCAAACATGCAGAGCTTCGCAGAAAATGGATGGATGCATGCGGAATATGTACAAAATAAATTTACAAAACTAATTTTATTCGCGAATCAATAATTTTCCTCACAATATGTGTTTATGTATATAACGTGCCTTGAATGATAAAAATGTTCTATTATCAGTCTATTTGACAATTTACAAGTTTACATTTATACTATTTCAAGCTCAAAAGTTGGTGTAGTCTGACCCGTTTTGGTTTCGTTTTTAAAACACATTACGAGCCTATCCCACCCGCAATATAGAAGTACATATTATATATATGCACTCACTCTCATAAAAACCCTCTTATTTATGGCAAACTACAAAAAACCCAATTTGCCGATGATATAATTTTGGTTCTAATATCGAAATGTAACCATCTTAATTTTCTTTTGGGGATTTAAGGGTCTTGGGACATTCTCAATTAGTACTCACCTGGCTTTATTCTAAATGGGATCCTATACTGCTTAATTTTTGTTGTCGACCGCACACACCGACGAGCCCCCAGCATCGAGTTATTATATATTTTATATACACACTATTTCACACACTATTTCACTTTTAAACTGCACTTTTGTGCCAAATACTTGCCTTACTATGGCAGCTTGAATTTCACTTAAAGTTTTTTTTTTTCTAGTTTAGGGTTTTTTCCCCCTTTTTCTTATTTGTCACGGGCACGACCGACTCGCTCAATTTCATAACACATTTTGAATGTCAGTGAATGCCGGCGAAGCCATTAGGGTATCGAGAAAAATTTTAAGCGATGGCGACTGCGCACTGGAAAAATTCCGCTATCCTGCTCGAGGTGGCGTGATCGTTGCCACTCCGATTGGTGGTTGCCATCAGGGTTCGGACTTTTGTTACTATTTTAGGGACCCTATTTTACTACTAAATGTGGTAAGAGTACAGTACTCATTCCGAAACAAAAAAAAAAGCACAATATGTTATTAAATTTAAAGTAGGAGATATGATTTTACCCCTGTATAGTAGATTTTACGATAGTTAATCTGTAGAAATTGCTTAAATTTGAAAGTTCGGTGATTCCACTTTTATTTTAAGGTTTAAAGATAAAGGAATTTAGTACTTTTACTCTTACTACTATTTTGTTCTTTAGTTAGTTTTATTAAAGGTGAATTTTCACGTATGGAGCAAAAGTGGAAATTACAGAATATTGACAATGACTAATTATTTTACGGGAAAGTTTGAAGTCAGGGAAAAATTTAATTAATCAAAGGAAAAATGGAACTATGGTGCTATTAAATGGGAGCATAAAGCGGAGTAGATTTGCATAAAGTGCATTAGGTAGTAAAATTGCTACAACTTTTATTAAGTCCGAACCCTAAAGGCACGCTTTCGTTGGCGCGCGAAAAAAGGAAGGTTCTAGAACTTGTGTTTGGTGCGTTCCCGTGGTGGTCCGCCGAACCCGACGTTACTGGGTCTTAGGATAGGAGACACATGAAACTCCTTGTCCGACCCTGCCATGGATAATACTATAATACACGCATATTGTCCACTTTGGTTGCACCTTGTTTTGGCGATATAATGAGTTATTCATCGAGTCAGGGTCAGGAATCACGACGGGATTCCATGTGTCTCCCACCCTACTAATTGATAAATTAATATAAGTTACCCAATGATATATGAACGTTAATTTCCCCTACAAAAATTAAATGCTATTTACTTAATGTCAAATGCCTTTTAATTCACTGTCATATTTCGGGCAATCTGGTTTACCCTACTTTTTTTTATTTCTGGCCACACCGAGAACACACCAAGCACTTGTTTGTCTGGAAATTAAAAGTTCCGTTATTGGTGCCTTTTTCCATTTTATGGAACATTTGGTGCTGCCACCTCGGCAAAAATCACGCCACTTCCCAGAATCTATCGATTTATGTCAAACCGCAGGGTGGACCTAAACTGTCACCTATCCAACCGCAGTGAGTCATACCAATCAAACTCAATAAAAGAAAAATGACTATAAGTTGGAAGTAGACCATAACAGACCTGCTTCGCTTCGAAGACCGGTCAATGAAGCGAACAGGAAAAAGGTATACTTGCAAGAAAGCCATTTCGAAATGAAAAAAAACGTGGGGCACGACTCACCCCTAGATAAGAGTCTCTAGTTCTACCACAAGCTAGCCGGGCACAGAAGATCCGCCAGTAAGGAGATAAATTTGAAGTATTTTGGTTCGTAGTTCAAAACGCATTGCGCGCGAAGGGAAGTTTTTATAGTGGTTTGGCCCCCACAGAAGTTCGGCTTGAGAAAAACGGAGAATTTAATTTTGTTTCTTAGTTAACATGCTTCGCGGCGGTAGACATTTGTTATTGGAGAACTCGTCAAAACTCCGAAAGAGATAGGTCTAGTGGTTTCACCCCCACGGAAGGTTAAAGAAAAAGAACCGGAGAAGCGGGTTTCATATTCGATAAGTAATCATCCGGTAGACATTTTGATTATGGAGAACTCGTCAAAACTCCGAAAGACAATCCGGTTATCAGGATTGCCAGGTTGTCCACTGCTCCCGGTGGGAGCACATGTGGACTCCCTTCTGGGTCAATGCTCGGGGAGAATACTGGGCGAGTTGTCCCCGACTGCCAAAACGCCCAGATGGAAATACAAGGTTGAGGAAAAAAATAATAATAAAAAATGTCCAAATTATGGTTATTGGGGACGAATATCCGAAGCATGGAAACGCCCTATCAATTTCCCCGTCAGATCTTCCAAGTCATACAACGCATTGCCTATTTTTCGACGGACTCGACACTTAAGATATTTCGGCAGGAATTTGGCGTTTATGCCTTGTTTAAAGTTACTCAAAGCAAAATTTTTCCCAAAAACCTCCTGACCTTCCTTATAGTTCACTAGTCTAGAGCGTTTGTTATATACTCTTACTGCCCTATCTTTTGCCGTATCTAAATTCCTACGAATTTTCTCGCGAATATTGGACAGTTTATCAGCCCTAGTTACTATTGGGATTTCATCTTGCGCCAGAGCGCCGAGTTTATCTAATATGTTGTATGCCGATGCGTGCTGAATCATGTTCTGACCGTATAATGCAAAGTATGGAGAGCACTGAATTGAGGTATGAAAGTCACTTCTTAAAACTGATAGTATTTCGGGTATATGCCTATCCCAGTCAGTATGATCCTGTTTATCCTTCAGAAAAACTCTTATTTTTGAAACAATTTCCCTATTTACGCGTTCAGACGCGTTAGCCTGCGGTGAGTATAGCCCTGTCTTAATATGGGTTACCCCGTAACTTTCTAAAAACTGTTTCATATCCTTCGAGATAAACTGTCTACCGTTGTCGCTGTGGATATACTGAGGGACCCCTACAGTTGGAAAAATTTCAGAAGTGAAGTAGTTCATAACGTTTACCGTCGTCGCTCTCTGCATGGGCTTCAACCAAACATACTTTGAAAAATGGTCCAATAAAATGAAAAGGAATTGATTTCGACGCTTCGATCTCGGATATGGCCCCAGGAAATCGCAGTAGAACCGCTGAAATGGTCTTTCCGAAGTAAAAGTATTCGCTATGGGTGGCCTGGCTTGTTGATTTGTTGCTTTTACCGCTTTGCAAATGTCGCACTTGCGTACATACTCCCGGACGTCCTTAGCTTGGCTTGGCCGGAAGTATTTCTGCCGAACGCGCTCCAAAGTTTTCTGCCATCCTCCGTGGTAGCTCTTGTTCGCATCGTGCGCAAGTCGTATTGCCTCCTTCATCAACCCAGTCGGTAACCATAACCGCCATAGCGAATGCTCCTCATCCTCCACACCCTTACGAAATTTAACCCTCTTGAAAACTACCCCCTCGTTTACACGTAAATCCGGTAGTGCCTCTTTGTTATCTAAAATGGTTCGGACTAGATCCGAGTATGCGGCACTTGCAAATTCTGGCGACTCTAAATCTATTTCGTGAGGTGTGTTCGGATAGGTCAGCGCGTCTACATCGAAGCGCGATAAGGCATCCGGTACAATATTCAGGGTTCCCTTGCGATGTTCCATTCTAAAGTCATATCTCTGAAGCAGAAGCGACCACCTAGCCAACCTACCACTCAAATCCTTTTGAGTCATCAACCACTTGAGGCTCGAATGGTCTGTAATAATACGAAATGGCAGACGCTCAATGTATGGACGAAAGCGTTTGACACTGACTATGGCTGCTAGGCATTCCATCTCGGTCACGGTATAATTGCGCTGAGCATTGTTAAGCTTTTTTGAAACGAACGCTATTGGATGCTCAGCGCCCTCGTCGTCGACCTGGAATAGCACACCACCCACACCTATTTTGGACGCATCGCACTGAATAACAAATTCCTTCGAGAAATCGGGTTGGGCCAGGACAGGAGCGGAGCTCAAGGCTACTTTCAGCTTTTCGAAAGCCTCTATTGCCTCAGGGGTAAGTTTTAATGGACCTAGCTTTTTCCGAAGGCAATCGGTCAAAGGGCCTGCTAAATCAGCAAAATTTGTAATAAACGCCCTATACCAATTCGCCATACCTACAAACCTACGCACCTGCCGCGGAGACTTCGGGATTGGAAAACTTTTAACTGCTTCTATCTTCCCTGGGTCTACCTTCAAGCATCCGCTACCTATCAAGTACCCTAAATATCGAATTTCCTTCTGACAAAATTTGCTCTTCTTTACGTTAATGGTGAGGCCCGCGTCCCTCAAACACTTGGCTACCTCTGCTAATAAGCTCAAGTGGTCCTCAAAGTTGGTGCTGCATACCATCAGTTCATCCAAGTAAACGAAGACGTTCTCACGCAACCGCGAAGGAATGGCCTTTTCCGTCAGCCTGCTCATCGTCTGCGGCCCGTTGCATAACCCAAATGGCATCACTTTAAAGTGGTAGAGAGGCTTCCCCGGAACTGCGAACGCCGTCTTTTCCTTCGATGCTTCTGTCAATTTGATTTGAAAGAACGCGTCCTTCAGGTCGATACCACTGATGAAGTGGGTATCCTTCAACCTACTCAACAGCCCATTAATATGCGGCAACGGGTATGAGTCCTTTTTAGTAACCGCGTTGACTTTTCTGGAATCAATACAAAGCCGGACCTTCCCTGGTTTCCGGACCAACACCACAGGACTACACCACGGCGAGTTCGATTCCTCGATAACTCCCATTTCGAGCAGCCTATCTATCTCACTAAAAGCTTCGGCTTGCCTCGGTGGCGAAAGAGGGAAATGCTTGCTCTTTATTGGAACCGCGTCGCCCGTGTCAATATGATGTTCGACTAGCTTTGTTTGACCCAGACCTAACTTCTCAAATGACGGAAACGTCTCTACTACGTTCTGCAGCTCGACCTTCTGCTTTGTTGTTAAATCATGGAAATTATGTTCTTGCTCCTTCTCTTCGCTAATCTCTAGACATGCTACACTGGGGAAAATATCCGGCGCTAACGCGAAAGCTCTCCAAAAATCAACTCCGAAATATGCTTCTTGAAGAAGCGAAGGAACAAGGTAAAAGAGTATAGTTTTGGTGATATTTTTGAAAGTCACAGGTAAGAAATTAGAACCCAGTATTTTCTGCTTGGCGGCACCCGCCGTGTATACAAAAGCCTGTAGTGGGTGGTACTTAAGCCCAATCGAATCCAAAAACTCTTCACAGTCCTTCCCAAGGATAGAGACATTAGCACCCGAGTCCAGCAAGCCTACTATAAAACTGTTCTGTATTTTTATTCGCACCAGAGGCCTTTCATCCTCTGTGAGAACTAAGGTGGTGCTTTGCAAAAGTTTACGCTCCTGTACTCGATTATTGTATCTCTTCCTACATCTTACAATATCGTCCGATACGAATGACTCTTTATTGTTTTCGAAAATTCTTGACCTAACCAGCTCGTAACTGGTAACCCTCTGTTCCAAACTAGATGAAAAATGCGCTTGACAAGCAACATCTCTGCTATGACTTTTCAAAATGTGAACTGGCTTTGTAATATGATAGGACGGCCCTGGATTATCTGAATCTGAGCTATTGGAGCTATCTGAACTATCAGGAAAAGTTACCAAAATGCTGGGTTGTTCCGTCGCAAGAGTGCCACTACTCCTCGAAAGCTCACCACTTCCATGGAACTCACTGCTCGCGAAGGACCTATCACTTGGTTCAGCACTCGAGGCGATTCCTCGGGTACTGGCTGATATGGGGGCTATGGCACCGAACTAGTTTCCCCCATCTTCTCGCTCGAATATTGGTCTCCCTGCCGGCGATGGTCCTTCGGACATTTAGGGGTATACACGCCCTTATGCCCGCACTTAAAGCAAAAAGGGTTCCTAATAGGTTCCTCACAATAAATATATGAATGCCCCATGGCTTGATAATTCCAACACTGGATTCCTGAATAGTCCGGTTTCCTATTGCGCCGATACTCCAACGCCTCGATCTGCTGGTCAGCTTCGCAATCCTCGCTTTCCATCCTCCTATCAGGTGTCATCGCTCGGGCTTCATTAACATGCCTTCCGGTATAAGTTGTTCCCAGAATCTTGCTCTCCCTCAGCACTTGTTCTCCTTTTCGTGCTATATCGCGTAGGTCATGCAATGTCCTCGCCTCTGCGTTGAAAGGCATCAGCTTCAAGCTACTGTTGACGTTCCGTTTTATTATATCAATCAGTAGGGCTTCTGACATTGGTTCTCTAAGGCGCGCGTTTAGTGCTACTATGTCAGTGTGGAACACATCGTATGACTCACTCAGCTTCTGCTTCCGCATTGAGATCTCCATCATGATCTCGTGGTCACTTTTCAATGTTCCAAACTCACGCTTCAAAGAATAACACAAAAAGGGATAATTCGCATTTGGGTTCTGCTTGGTGAACAGCCAGTACCATTCTTCAGCCCGCCCTGACAGAAATAGATGAAAGCTTGCCATTAACTGGTCATCAGAACACTGAGTCCGCTCACATAAGGTGTCTAACTTAAATAAAAAATCCGCAACGCTCCCAGTACCATCGAAGGAGACCTTCCACTCCTGTGGTTTCACCGCCATGTTGTTCGAAACGATGTTGGCTTGGTTACTAACAAAGGTCTGGGCCCGGTTCCTTTCTTCCCTATTGGTGTTCCTTGTATAGGTCGCACCGCCCTGCGACGATGTTACTGCAGCGTTAAGTAGGTCCATATTCTCCCTGATCGTCCTCATCTCGTTACGCATCTCCTCCTGAGAAGTCCTGAACAGCTGATGCAGCACGTTCACCCACGAATCTTCAGGAGGGGCCTCGACAATATTCCGCGGAGTATTCCTATCACCTAAAGTGTTAAGAGGTACAGAGTTTTGTAGCAAAACTCCAGATGCCTCTTGTATACCTGTCAACACGTTAGTGGAAGGGTCAAAAATATTATGCATTGGATCTGCGGTCATGGACGAGTCAAGGATATTAGTACTAGCTGGTCTATCCATCTTGTGGTTGGAAGCAGGGTTCAAAACTGTCCCGGTCGGATCTCCTCTACCCGGACTACCTACTGGAGAATGCATTACTAAAGGCCGATTTGTGGGCTGTTTTGGAAATGCCCCTCTACCCTGACCTCTAGGTTTACCCCCACTTCCTCGGTTAGAATTTCTAGTAGTCATGCGTTCAGCTGACTGTTCCATGTCTACTAGGAGCTATAAAAAAAAATCTGTCAATAAAAAAAAATGTTTAAGTATTGGTTTCGGTTACAAGGGGCGGTTGGAAGGCACAAGGTCAAAATTCACCCTCCCTACCCTATAATACCGATGATTCGCGTAAAAAAAGAAAAGCAATAATAATGTCTATCAAATCTTAAGTCGCTAATCGTAACGACTTTTCCGAAAAAAAAAATATAATAAAGTTTTCAAAAAAAAAATATATATATATGTGTACAATATACGCTGAAAGAAAGTTTGATTAGGAAATATACGTTTGAAAATCAAATGCAATGAAATACGATATGTAGTTTGAAAAATGTATGTATATGTATTTAAATGTTCAATGGGAATGCTGACATCCCATCATTAGAAGGCATAGGTATAATTGAAAAAAATAAACATAAAACATTTGACAAGGACATATCCAGGTACACCTACCGCAATGCAGGGGTGGTCTTAAGGACACCTCGCCCTGAGACATGTGGGTATACCATGGCGAAAATTTTGAAAAAAAAAAGTTAAACTTATTTGGACTACAGTACTCCCGACCGCAATGCAGGGGCTGCTAAAGGCTGCCACCTGAGACTTGCCGAGGCACTGTAGACCGAAAATGACAAAAAGAAACTGAAAATTTATTTTACTTTACACCTCTTCAGCTGCGCCCCAATGAAAGGATTCGGTTAGGTACCGCATTTCCCCAGACTTGCGCAGTTGAAAAAGTTCAAATTTATTTGGACTCCAGCACTCCCGACCGCAATGCAGGGGCTGCTAAAGGCTGCCGCCTGAGACTTGCCAGGGTGCTGTAGATCGAAAATGACAAAAAAACTGAAAATCTAGGTTCTACCCCTCCTCAGCTGCGCCGCAATGAAAGGATGCAGCTAGATGCCGCATTTCCCCAGACTTGCGCAGCTGGGAAGGGGGTTATTCGGGTCCCCACTCCTCCTTCCGCAATGCAAGGGCTGCTGAAGGTTGCCACCTGAGACTGGTCGGAGGAGTAGAGATACCTACAAAAGAAAAAAATGCATACAAAAAAAACAAAGACAAAACAAAACACACGTTCGGCAAACGAAAAGTTAAAAATCCCTAAAACTCTAAACCCCACTTAGCGGACATATTTATTTTTCCCGAAGCCGACATCGGACAACAGACCCGGGACAAAAAAAAATATATATATTACAAAAAAACTAAGTGCGTTCAGCACTACCTCACCGGATGAAATGCAAAACTTCCGGTGGACCTGACGTTAAGTCTCGTGGAGCCCTCAGCTACTGAACCCGAAGACCCATCCGGACGACCTGATCAGTCCCACCATCCCGTCGCAACGCAGGTGGCGGCTACTGGGCCTGCCTACCTGGGACATACGAGAAGGTGAAACCTCACAAATCGACCAGAAAAGTCATCGAGGCCAGCGCCTCGGGTCCCGCGTTGGGCGCCATCTGTTATGGATTGCTGGGCGCCATATGTTACGGACCCCGCAAGCAAAACGTTGGGCGCCATCTGTTATGGAAATGCATCAAAAATGGAGCAGTAAGGAAGGCGGTCGGCATGATATAGATGTCGCACTGTGGCTAGTCATGTCGGCTGGGGTGGGCTCTTGCCAACCTTACCGTCCTGCGCCATAAACAGAGAAAGGTCAAAATCATGCCTTTGAAAACGCGGGGAAAAACGCAAAAACCGCGTCAAAACAACTTTTAAAACAACATCCGGTTAAACCCGGATGCCACGGACAGACCGTTGACATTTCAAAATTCAAACTCAAAATTCAAACAAAACTCAAAAAGAAAACGGGCAACCAACTTCAAAAACAAATTCAAAAAAAAAATAAACGGGGAATATTCAAAATAACTGAAAGTAAACTGTCAAAATTTAAAACGGAACGGGGGTTAGACTATAAAAAAAAATCGATAAACCAAAATTAACTGAAATATTTAAAAAAGAAAAAAACCTGAAAATCAAACGAATCGGAAACGACCGATTACCACAGCTGAAAAAGAAATTAAATAAACAATAAATCAAAAAAAAATTTAAGGCCGAACATATAAGGGGGCGCCGCGGGTGTTGATGCGACGCCCGGTGCTTGGCCCACCCTCATCCATGGCCATCGACGCACCTACTATCGATGACCCCTTTCCTAACAATCCTATGCCTTCTAAATAATTCCGGAAGTCAACATTCCCATCTTAAATACAATTTTTATTTATAATTCATTATTTTATTTACGTTAACTTAAAGAAAGATTTATTTCAAAAAAACATTTTATTTAGTTAAATTATTTACCTTTTCTCTTTTCCCTATTATTTCTCTTATTTTTATACATTACATTTATATTCTATCTTTTCTTTTCTCTCAAACTACCTCTCTATTTAAATCTTTTAATTAAATTTTCGTTAAGGTATTTTAACTTTTTTTTTGTACATTACATCTATATTAATTTGGCTTTACCCTATCTAACTTCCTTTGCTTATTTAGGTATTTTCGTTTTGGTTTGCTTACTTTAATTTTCCATTATTCTTGTCATATTATTAAGTTATTTTATTTATTATTATTTATTGTTGTTATTTTATTGGCGGCCTTTAACTTGTTATAGTTGTAGTTTGTTTATTTAGTTATTTATGTATTTGATTAGTTGTATTAAAATATATTTTTAGGCATTTATTTTATGTATTTAAATTTTATTTTTATTTTATGTATTTAGTCCTATCTCCGGTTACATATTTTGTTCTATTCTATGTTATTTATTTTATGTATTTTAATTATATTTTATGTTATGTATTTTGAATAAAATTTTTTCCATATTTTAGTTTAATATGATTTAATTTTATTTTATTCCATTTAATTGATACGTTTTATTTATTATACTAATTAATAATATATGTATATAGTAGTAATATGTATAGTAATCAAACGTTTTAGTTTAGCTGTTTACATATATATATTTTCTCCTTATTGCTTCATATTAGTTTTCCTATCTGCTATTTCTATGTCCGTAATTAAAATTTAATTCTTTTGTTTATTTTAAAAATTCTTTCTTAGTTTAGTTAAATCTAGGAATTTAGTTTATTTAAGTTCTTCTCTAACCTTTCTCTACTTCATTATTAGTTTAAACTAATTTTTTTATTTTCAAAGTGTTTTATTCTGATACATACTATCTAACCTACATATGTATGTCTAAAATAGGTAGGTCTCACCCGGTTGTTGCAGTAGGCCGTTGGTGGGGCGCTAACTGTTGTTGTTGTTGGTATTTGGGCGGCGGGCCTATAACAGGTCGGCCCCCGCTGTTGTTGTTGCTGGTGTATATATGCAGCGGGCCTACATTAGGGCGGCCCCTGCTGTTGTCACGCTGGTATTGGTGTTGCCGGGGTTACAACCGGTTGCTGTTGTTGTTAATGTTTGTGCGGCGGGCCTATAACAGGTCGGCCCCCGCTGTTGTCGTTGCCGGTGTTACAACCGGTTGCTGTTGTTGCTGATGTTTGTGCGGCGGGCCTATATGAGGTCGGCCCCCGCTGTTGACAATGCTGGTATTGCAGTAGCCCGTTCACTGGGGCGCTACTGTTGTTGTTGTTGGTGTTGCAGTAGCCCGTTCACTTGGGCGCTACTGTTGGCACTATTTGTGCGGCGGGCCTATATTACGTCGGCCCTCGCTGTTGTCACTGCAGGTGGTTGTCGATGTTGGTATTTGTGCGGCGGGCCTATATCAGGTCGGCCCCGCTGTTGTCACTGCTGGTAGTTACGCTGGTTGTTGGTGTTGGGCGGCGGCCTATATGAGGGCGGCCCCGCTGTTGTTGTTAGTTTAATGCGGCGGGCCTATATCAGGGCGGCCCCCGTTATCGTCACTGTTGGTTGGTATGGCTGGTTGTTGCCGGTGTTGTTATAGTTGGTGTTGTTTGGACGGCGGGCCTATATGAGGTCGGCCCCCGCTATCGTTAATTCTGATGGTTGTAGCTGTTGCCGTGGCATGCGCGCTTGTGGTGCGCTATTATAGTGGCGCGCGCGATGGTCGTGCGCGTTGGAATGGTGGCGTGCGATAATGATGTGTTGTTATGATGGCGCGTCAATTGGTAGCGCGTGGCGATGGTAGCGCGCGCTGTTGTAGTGGCGCGCGCGATTAATCGTGCGCGATGATGGTGCGCTGTTACAATGGTGGCGCGCGATGTGGGCGCGTGGAGATGGTAGCGCGCGCGATGGTGGAGCGCTTTGTATTGGCACGCGCGATGGTGATGCAATGCTAGCGCGCGCGATGGGGCGCTGAATGGTCGCGCTATTGTAGTAGCGCGCGCGATGGTGGTATTGTAATGGTGGCGCGTTATAGTGGCGCGTTGCGATGGTAGCGCGCGCGATGATTGTGCGCTGTTATGGTGGCGCGCGCTGGTGGTTATTGTATGGTGGCGCGCGCGATGATTTTGCCCAATGGAGTAGTGCTGTTGAATTGGCGCGCGACGGTACGTGATGTTGGGGCTGTTTTGGTGGTGCGTTGTCGTAGTAACGTTCTGAAAAATTATGCAGGAGATTAGAAAAAAATTAAATCAAACATCGAAGATAAATAAGTAATGTAATGCAACTTGCCCTTTATTTAAGAGGTATTTATAAAATGAAATAAAAGTGATGGTTATAAACGCAAAATATGGCCTAATAATGACTATGTTGACAAAGGTTTCTTTATAACGAAGGAATGTTGAATTAGGCACATTTACGTTTACAGACACTATAAGCGATATAATCTTATCATTCACTCATATATGTAATACTCCTATTTACATGTTGAAGAAATTATTTAAAAATTGTTAAAAGCAAAAAATGTGTGCAAAAAAAAATACAGATAAAGAAGAGCATCGTAAGTACATATGTATATTCCAATTTATTTAAAAGCTAATAAACACATTTTCCAAACCAGTTTACCCAAACATGCAGAGCTTCGCAGAAAATGGATGGATGCATGCGGAATATGTACAAAATAAATTTACAAAACTAATTTTATTCGCGAATCAATAATTTTCCTCACAATATGTGTTTATGTATATAACGTGCCTTGAATGATAAAAATGTTCTATTACACTGTGTTACACAATCAAAAATATTGGAAGAACTTTTATAGCGACCTAGTGTGCGTTGTAGGTCTTGAAGAGAAGATCATCATGACATATCTCAAAATTTTCTAACACCCCCAAATTTTTAAGTTATGGTCTAAAAACCGTTTTCAGTGTTCTACGCTAAGTCAAAAACTCGTAGGTCCGCTACTAGTAAACCAATTTTTAATTTCTTTACCTTTTTGGAAAGCTGAAAGATTGGGGCTTCGAATAAAATTCACACATTTATACTTTCTGTTGCAAAATTTTTAGATTTTTTAAAAGTTAGCAAAAAAAACTGTTTTTTATTTAACATTTTTCAAATGCTTACATCGTTTTTCCTGTTAATTCAAGCGGAACATTTTTTTTTGTTATATATTCTGAAATATTACTTTATTTCAAGTTTAAAAAGTGCTGGTCAATCAAAATCGGTTGACAATTTTTGAAATACAACATCTTTTATGAAATTCACTCTTATTTTTAAACGTTTTATTAAGTGTTTTATTCCATAAGGTCAGTAAATATATGTACATACATACAACTACACTTTTGAGTTTCGCTTTACGTTATAAATGTTTACGATATCTCTTCCGTTTGCAGGCCACGTCATCAGTATCCCGCTTTAGAGACCAACAGCAGTTTGCTAACATTCTGATCTGACTTTTTCCTACGAATCGTTTTTCCAACTCTAATAGTTCTTGGTGAAATCGGTCACCCTGTTCGTCACTAAATTGTCCAAGATTTTCAGGAAAGAAATCCAAATGAGAGTGCAGAAAATGTATTTTCATTGACATTCTGCATTCCATCTGCTCATAAGCCTCTAAAACTCGTTCCCTACTTCAATGTACATAGTTATCGCTTCTGTGATATCAAGGAAATTTGGTGTAGCCTCCTTGCATTCCGAATAGAATTGTTAGAACTTTCAAGTCAGAAACGATCTGCCATTGATATTTATCGTAGCTAACGAGATCCAAAATTTTCTTCATCGTTGTATACGTTTCCTTCATGTCTACTGCGTACGCTATAGGAACTGACGGCAACTGATTTTCGTTATGGAGTAAAACAGCTTTTAGACCTAATAGTTGAAAAAATAATGAACTTATTTTTAGTCTTAAAGATAGATAGATAAAACACCCACTCTTGCATGAGCCATCCAAAAACAAACGCCATTCTTCCGGTTTGTGTACGTGATTAAGAGAGTGAAACAGTTCGTTAATATCTGTGCAATATACAAGATTTTTCTCAGTTTCATCAATGCGAAAAACCTGTTCGAAGAATGAAAGGTTGTGATCTCTTAAGAATGTGGCCTTAAAGTCTTTTTCAACAAGTTTCCACTGCTTAAGCCTGGACCCCAAAGTCTCTGTCTGCCTCTGTGACAATCCTAAGTCCGTTTTCTTTATCAGCGTTTTCTTCATCAAGTTCGAAAGAATTTTCCAAATCAGAAATTTCACTTCGAATAATCACCTCTTCTCCCTTGATAGGATGAGATGCAGTACACACATTTGCATATTGTATAAGGTCTCGGGTTTTGTAATGATGACCAACAGTATTTGTTTTGCAGAAGTAGCAGTCTTCGGGCTTATGGTAAATTTGGTGATGCCAAATCATTGGCTTTAAGAATGGTAAGGGTTGTTTTTTGCACATCCCAGCTCTCCATTTTTTGATTGCGATGCAACACTTTGTACAAGCATACTCTGGTTCATACCAAGCACTTTCACTGAACGATTATTAAATAACTTGTTAAAAGCTTCCGAGATAGCTGTATTTGTTTTCAACTCTACACGATGTTGTGCATCAACGAATAATCCACAGATGTATCAAAACTTGTTACGCCTATCACACATTTTTAAGAAAAAAAAAAACAAGAGGAAACAATATGAAATTTTTCTGACTAAATCTTGCAACTTTCTGAATAAGAGTGAAATTTTCTATTTCATAAAAGATGTTGTAATTTCAACAATTGTCAACCGATTTTGATTGACCAGCACTTTTTAAACTTGAAATAAAGTACTATTTCAGAATATACAACAAAAAAAATGTTCCGCTAGAATTAACAGGAAAAACAATGTAAGCATTTAAAAAATGTTAAATAAAAAACAGTTTTTTTTGCTAACTTTTAAAAAATCTAAAAATTTTGCAATAGAAAGTATAAATGTGTGAATTTTATTCGAAGCTCAAATCTTTCAGCTTTTCAAAAAGGTAAAGAAATTAAAAATTGGTTTACTAATAACTGACCTACGAGTTTTTGGTTGCGCGAAGAACACTGAAAACGGTTTTTTGACCATAACTTAAAAATTTGGGGGTGTTAGAAAATTTTGAGAAATGTCATGATGATCTACTCGTCAAGACCTACAACGCACACTAGGTCGCTTTAGAAGTTCAGAATCACTGTAAGACAGTGTTATCAGTCTATTTGACAATTTACAAGTTTACATTTATACTATTTCAAGCTCAAAAGTTGGTGTAGTCTGACCCGTTTTGGTTTCGTTTTTAAAACACATTACGAGCCTATCCCACCCGCAATATAGAAGTACATATTATATATATGCACTCACTCTTATAAAAACCCTCTTATTTATGGCAAACTACAAAAAACCCAATTTGCCGATGATATAATTTTGGTTCTAATATCGAAATGTAACCATCTTAATTTTCTTTTGGGGATTTAAGGGTCTTGGGACATTCTCAATTAGTACTCACCTGGCTTTATTCTAAATGGGATCCTATACTGCTTAATTTTTGTTGTCGACCGCACACACGGACGAGCCCCCAGCATCGAGTTATTATATATTTTATATACACACTATTTCACACACTATTTCACTTTTAAACTGCACTTTTGTGGCAAATACTTGCCTTACTATGGCAGCTTGAATTTCACTTAAAGTTTTTTTTTTTCTAGTTTAGGGTTTTTTCCCCCTTTTTCTTATTTGTCACGGGCACGACCGACTCGCTCAATTTCATAACACATTTTGAATGTCAGTGAATGCCGGCGAAGCCATTAGGGTATCGAGAAAAACTTTAAGCGATGGCGACTGCGCACTGGAAAAATTCCGCTATCCTGCTCGAGGTGGCGTGATCGTTGCCACTCCGATTGGTGGTTGCCATCAGGGTTCGGACTTTTGTTACTATTTTAGGGACCCTATTTTACTACTAAATGTGGTAAGAGTACAGTACTCATTCCGAAACAAAAAAAAAAGCACAATATGTTATTAAATTTAAAGTAGGAGATATGATTTTACCCCTGTATAGTAGATTTTACGATAGTTAATCCGTAGAAATTGCTTAAATTTGAAAGTTCGGTGATTCCACTTTTATTTTAAGGTTTAAAGAAAAAGGAATTTAGTACTTTTACTCTTACTACTATTTTATTCTTTAGTTAGTTTTATTAAAGGTGAATTTTCACGTATGGAGCAAAAGTGGAAATTACAGAATATTGACAATGACTAATTATTTTACGGGAAAGTTTGAAGTCAGGGAAAAATTTAATTAATCAAAGGAAAAATGGAACTATGGTGCTATTAAATGGGAGCATAAAGCGGAGTAGATTTGCATAAAGTGCATTAGGTAGTAAAATTGCTACAACTTTTATTAAGTCCGAACCCTAAAGGCACGCTTTCGTTGGCGCGCGAAAAAAGGAAGGTTCTAGAACTTGTGTTTGGTGCGTTCCCGTGGTGGTCCGCCGAACCCGACGTTACTGGGTTTTAGGATAGGAGACACATGAAACTCCTTGTCCGACCCTGCCATGGATAATACTATAATACACGCATATTGACGCCGTTAAAATGGTTAAACTCCCACCTTACAAATGCTTTTTACCAATTACTAATACTCATTGTCCACTTTGGTTGCACCTTGTTTTGGCGATATAATGAGTTATTCATCGAGTCAGGGTCAGTAGCGCGATTCACTAACTTTTTTAACGTAATCTGTCAACGATAAATTAACTTAACAATAATTTTAACAATTTTGCGATTCACTAACTGTTTTAACACAATTTGTCAACGATAAATTAACGTAACAATAATTTTAACAATCTATGCTATTCACTAACTTTTTGTCAACTCTAAATTCGATAACTTATCGTTGTCAATCTGTAAATTGACATTTTATCAGAGATTCTTTTTGCGCTGTTAAAGTTTTGTTTACTTTTGTTTTGTTTGGACAATTTGTGTTATATTTACAAATTATTGAAGTGAAAAATATGGCTTTTGAGTTTAAACTGGGTTTCGGGCCACAAAATACACTCATCGTGCCAACCACTCGCAAAAATTTGGATCACGAAGTGCAAAGTAAGGACACATGTATTGTTGAAGCAAATATCTACTAATATTCATTATTTACTTTAGATGAACATCTCTACTCTGTATCGCCATATATATTTAAAGGACGAGGATCGAATGATTATAGTGCTACAATTTTACAACACATAAAAATATCGTCAGTAATGCATTATGAGCATTTCAAAGAGAGCATTGTAACACATTTGGAACTACAACTGCGGAATTCGCTACAAGAAGATGTTGAGGGTAGTGAATGTCCTTGGATAAAGTCAGATAATGGAAGTGATTTGATAGTTAAACATTTGGATGAAGCAATTAAACAAATTAATCTCGGACCATTAGAAGAATATGCTGTCTCAGTATGGTCCCTTTGCTTGGCCGCCCAATTAACACATTAGATGGCATTGAATGGATAAAAGTTTTAGCGGTGAGTGGAATTGCTTTCAAACAAAATTATTTGCTCAATTTACATGTTGGATATTTTAATTGGTAGATTCAACTGTGGTATTTTTCGTCGCCGACGGCTTCTATTACCGACGCACTTTTAACATATGAAAAATCCTTCAAATCAGAGGAATTTTATTCGTTGCCACCAACACCTTGGGCACTAGCGCATGATGTTATATTCCAGCACATTGTACCAGATGCTATTATAAATGGTGAGCGCCTTAGTAGAAAAGCTATTGAAAAGACAATAAAGTTACTTTCTTATTTTCACTACAGATAATCTGGATTATTTACATAACTTTTTGAGTCAGTTTGAAGGTGCTGAGGCGAATAAAACCATTAAAGTACCAAATTGGTCAAACCAGGGCCAAATATTTTTAGATTTCATTGACATCAATGATAAAGTAATTTAAGAAAGAATGTAATAATATTTTTCGAACATATTTAAACCGTTTTCTGATTACAGTTCAAGAGTCTAAAGACGGAGAATCTAAAACCACAATTAGCTGACTTGTGTTCACGCATCAATCTATTATCTTGTCCCACGGCGAAACATCGTTTATGTCAAAGTAAAATTGCATGAATTCGAAGAAAGTGGTATGTTGCAATTGGTAGATCCATCTGTTGCAACAACAACACGTAAATTAGATGAAGAATTGGTAACAAAAGAAGCTACTGATGGCACTGTTGATAGCACAGACTCTGTCTTGCATACTCGTACCTATGATTTACACATAACATATGATAAATATTATCAGACCCCTCGCCTTTGGGTAGTAGGTTATGATGAAGTGAGTAATTTGTTTTTTACGATTTGCCTACATAATATATTACATTTACTCTTGCTTATAGCATCGAAAGCCATTAACTGTTGAACAAATGTATGAGGATGTTTCCCAGGATCATGCTAAGAAAACTGTCACAATGGAAAGCCACCCACATTTGCCTGGACGGAGGTGTGCATATGTATTTGATAATTTTTTTAAAGTTCGTACAAACTGTTATACCGACAATTGAATATGATTTTACGCAAAACTTTAACATGTCCTAAGTTAACAAATTTGGGTTTTAATATTGTTTCGAGATGATAATTTCTAATGACAACATAAGCTATTTTAAATGTTAATTTTCACCATAAGTAGGTTAATGAAAACGAACTAGTGATACATAGTGAATGGGTTTTCTTATCGAAGATCAGTCGCGGCTAAAATTGCTAATACTCTTAGAACTAGTTCATAAGTACGAGTTTGATCTACAAATAATTTAAATTTATTATTGAAAAATTTTATTTAAATTTAAGTAACCCGTTTATTTTGTGTGTTAATTCAGATTGTCATACTCGTTTAATAGCTTTTACATATAAAGGAAAAGTTGGTAATATCGGAGTTTTGACGGGGTAAAAGTTATGCGAAATCGCACACTTTTAATTGAGAGAATAACTGCACATATCTGATATATGTATAGATTCTTTACTGATATATGTATAGATTCTTTACTGTATAGATTCTTTACTGAGCCAATGGAATGCAAGGCAACTGTTTTAAGAATTTTTTGCCTGTAATAATTTAGCAGCTTTTATTACTACACCATTTTCAAATTAAGAAATCTTCAGCTCTAAACAAGAACATTTCGTTTAACATTAAGAATAGCGAATTTAATATGAGAAAACTTCAGTTCAATGTAAGAAATGTCTACTTCAAAATTAGAATAGTAATTTTAAAATCAGAAACCTTAAGTTTTAAATAAGAAGCCTTCTGTTGAAAATCAGAATAGGTTGAAATTATTTTTAAAAAACACAATTTTTCAGAATTTGTTTGAAGAACGCTCTATCTCAGATTATTTCAATAACACCCTATTTCAAAATTCGTTTGAAAAACGCCTTATCTCAAAATTAGTTTCAAAAACACCCTATCTGAACGAAAATTTCATACATATTCAGCTGAGGTAGGGCGTTTTTGAAACAATTTCTGAGATAGGGCATTTCTTAAAAGTATTTTGAAATAGCAGTCGAGTGTTTTTAAAATAAGAATACTTCTTTATCTTGTGTTAAAATTCGGGCGTCTGCTTGTGAAATAGAATTTCCTTGCATTGAACTGAAGTTGTCATGTTTTGAAGTGAACAATCTTATTATAAATTATATTTTCCTAATTTTCATTGGCAATCTGATTTTAAATTAAATACGATGTAGATGTTTAGCTTTAAATTTAATATATTGTGCCGATGTCGATGATTCCTCAATTATTTCCTTCTGACTTCGATCTATAATGTCTAATAAATAAACACGTCAATACTATTTACAAATAGCTAGTTTTATTTACTAGTAGTAACCACAACTTCATAGTAAGTTAACTGCACACACTTGGATTATTTCCTCCGATTTTCTCTCGTCAACTTCCGCCCACCAAATGGTGTACCTATCCACAATAAATCCTTGCAGCAACAATGTACGCCGCAGGTAAGAGTTCTACATTCGGGGAGTGATAGCTTGTAAAATTGTCAAAAATTAATGAAAAGTAAAAATATAGTATCGTTGTTTGAAAGCAGCGCAATATCTATATATTTAGCCTACAGGCATCGTGGACAATTAAGCAATTAAGTTAAGCCAGTTTGTTGTCCTACGATTACCAAACAAAATAAAACGTACTACTTTTATTGATTGAAAACTTCTATTTTTTTTTATTTTCTTGTTTAATTTTATTTAAAGATAATAAGGCACATATTCAGACCATTAAAACATTTTTATTAAAAACTACAAGCAAAAGAGAAATCATAAAAAATACACCTCTTCAACCTAATAATGATAAGAGAAAACATTACATCACCTCTTTACTTATACTAATTACAAAAAAGAAAACATTACAACTTCATGTATACATATTAAAATTAAAAGCTTTCGTTCTCTTATTATTATTAGCTTGAAAAGGTGTAGAAACTTAAAAAATCTTAAAAACTATCAAAACGATAACATGGAAATCAAAACTTAAAACAATTCAACATTTTATAAGGAAAAATAAAAAATGACTAGAAAACTTTAACTAAAAACCATAAAAACGAAAACATGTTAAACAAAACTTAAAACAATTCAACATTTTATAAAGAAAAATATATATATATACTAGAAAACTTAAACTAACATTTAAAACAGGTATAAAATTAACAATTCAGTTCATTTCAAATACTTCAAAAGACTATAAATTCATTTTTAAAAATATCGCTATCATCACATATAAAGCCATCTTCCAGAAACTCTTACTTACTTACTTAAACTTAATGCAAAGCAAAAATAAACAATCTAATACAAAGCAAAAGCAAACAATCTAAAACAAAGCAAAACAAACAATCTATGATGGCTTTATAGTTGATGTTAACGATACATATATAAACCAAAAAGTAACAATTCTAAGATAAATTAAAGCTATAAGTACTTAAATTAATTATTTTCTAAAATTGCACCTGACAGCCGGCTGAAAATCTCACTGCAGATTCTCACCGCTTCCCCAAAAAACGTTGTGGCTTTCGACTGATTTTCGGTCGACCTCGCAATATTGTCGTTTGACCGGGCAATGTTGTTGATTGCCTCGGCCATCGCAAAGGTCGCCTCAATCCTCCTCTCGTCGTTTTCCGCAAGCTTTTTCTGCGTTTCTGCCATCATCTAGAGGATAAGAAATAAATAAGAAAAGTGAAATTTTATAATTATAATCAATTTTATATATTTTTGTCAATTTTAGTATAGTAAGAATATAGTTTAATAAGGTGTTTGGCAATTTTTTTCTTAGAAAATCTTAAAAATCATTTAAACTTTGTATTATTTCTTACCCTCATTGTATCGGCCTGCTTTTCAGCGATCGCCAAAAATCGCTTCTCAGCTTCGCTCTCTGCCACATCGGCATTCTTCCTTTTCAAGCCCCTGCGAGGTGTTGCTGCAGGAGTTCGAGGTGTGGTTGCAGGAGTGACTGACTCGTATCTCCGCCTATCGACAGCAGATGGTGTAGCTGGTGGGTCTCGAACCTCGGAGATTGCTTGCAGCTCGATACTGGCACCATCTTCCAGGTACTCCTCTTCCACGATCAAATTCAGGTGCTATAAGTTTATAAGAGAACGAAAGGATGAGTAAAAACAATAATCAATATACATAGGTGCAAAACTACAAACTCACCTCTTCCAACACCAAGCTATCCAAGCAGTCTGGTGCGCCTTCAATATAGCTGTCTCCTATCAGCTCCACAATGCGCATCTCTGTCTCTGTAAGCGGTGTTACAGAGATGCTCCTATTCCCCGTCTGGGACTGCTGGTTATTGCGGTCACGCACACGGTTACTTGTGCGGCTTTTTAAATCTCGCCAGACCTGCAAAAAAAAGAAAAATTAACCACAAAGTTACACACGATGCACCATTCCATAGTATTGGTGGTAATTGTTTCGTTTAGGAGACGACTGCTAAAAGGTTTCAAACAATGTGTAAGCAGTTGTCTCCTAAAGGAATCGGTAATTCTTTACAACCGTGGTTTTTTGTTAATAACTTTTCACTGAACTAAAATATTTCTTTTCCGGATTCGGATTCTTGTTACAGAGGTCAAAACGCGTCTTTTGATACCTCTCTCGATATTTTTGGAGGTGTATTAGCAGCTACGTACGGTCGTAAACAATTACCAAGGAAACAATTACCGAATTGGTTAGCAACATTTTGTTCACTTTTGTACTTACCGTAACCCATTGCTCCACACTTTTAACAGCTCCTCCAATGGCGTTCAGCTTCTCCGCCATCTCCTTCCACTTCTTCTGGTTTTCCAGCTTGCCGTGCATCCGCTGGAATCTGCCTGACGCCAAACCAGGAGTTTCTCCCAGCAGATCCACCATTACCCTTATTTGTTCTGCTGTTGCCCGACTTCTTTTGGTTGCTGCAGCACTTGTTGACGCCATTCTGCAAAAACAAAGAAAAATAAAGGGCAGTAAGTGAATAAAAATATAAAATATATCAAAAATACTTCCCTTTGCTGAAATATCTGCTAACAAATTGCGCGAACAATTGTTTTTCTTCTATTCCTCTTTGAACTTTTCGTAAATTTTGACATTTCAGTACCAGTGATGCCCCATTTTCTCAAATTTAAACCATAGATAACAAGTGTTGTTAAATCCGAGTTAGTGAATCGCACAATTGTTAAATTAAACAGTATACGTTAATGTTAAATATCTCTATTGCGGGATTGTTAAAAGTTAGTGAATCGCGCTACAGGAATCAGGACGGGATTCCATGTGTCTCCCACCCTACTAATTGATAAATTAATATAAGTTACCCAATGATATATGTACGTTAATTTCCCCTACAAAAATTAAATGCTATTTACTTAATGTCAAATGCCTTTTAATTCACTGTCATATTTCGGGCAATCTGGTTTACCCTACTTTTTTTTATTTCTGGCCACACCGAGAACACACCAAGCACTTGTTTGTCTGGAAATTAAAAGTTCCGTTATTGGTGCCTTTTTCCATTTTATGGAACATTTGGTGCTGCCACCTCGGCAAAAATCACGCCACTTCCCAGAATCTATCGATTTATGTCAAACCGCAGGGTGAACCTAAACTGTCACCTATCCAACCGCAGTGAGTCATACCAATCAAACTCAATAAAAGAAAAATGACTATAAGTTGGAAGTAGACCATAACAAGGTACATGAGCTGTTGCAGGCAGCTGAACAACAACGTAATAGTATTGAAGCTCAGGCACAAGACACATCAAGACAACAAAATGTTATGCGTTTGTTGATAAGGGTTCCGCAGTGACATTATTAAACAAAAGAGTAGCAAATCAGCTTGCGCTGAAGGGTAGTAAAAAAAAGCTAACACTGCAGTGGTTTGGGAACAATTCCGTGACTCAGACTGTATTGAATATTAACATTGAAATTTCAAGTCTTGATACAAGCAGCAAACGATTTTGCATGAAGGGTGTCAAGGTTGTTGATGACTTGCAGTTACCAAAGCAAACAGTGAACATGTCTAAACTTTAGTGGAAGCATCGGTTCTCCCAACACCTGCACATTACGAACTACGAAGCAGCAGTGCCGGATATATTAATTAGGCTGGATAACGCACACTTGGGTGTGGCAAAACGCGTCGTAGATGATGGAAAGCGTGGGCCGACGGTTGTGTTGACTAAGCTTTATTTTATTTTTATTTATTTTATTTATTTATTATGTCTACAGTTCATAGGTACTTACAGACTACAACTAGTTTAAAAAGATAAATATACTCACTTTAAAGACGGAGATACTGTCACTAAAATCTATTAAATGCGCGTAATTGTTACAAAGGCGGATGCATCGTGCAATTGGTTCATTATAGCCATAATTAGTTCTGTGGGACGTTTAGTAAGGACTCCACACCAGACAACAATAGTCCAGGTGGCTCCTTTCTAAGGAATTATAAAGAGATTTCAATGTGCAAGGGTCCTTAAATTCTTTAGAGTTTCTTCTAATAAATCCCAGCATTGAAAGTGATTTAGACAGAATAACATCAACATGCCTATTGAAAGTTAGTTTCATGTCAAAAATTACTCCAAGATCTTTAATTTCCTCCAAACGGTTTAAACTAACGCTGTTTATTAAATAATTAAACCTAAAATGACTAAGTGCTTTGGAATATGAAACCACATTGCATTTGCTCGAATTGAGAGACAAATTATTGGCAGAACACCACTGCTGAAATATTGCAAGGTCAGATTGTAGACTTTGGCAATCGTTAAGACTGCGTACCGGTATATATACTTTGACATCATCGGCAAACATTAGGCACTTGGCGAACTTGAAATGCTGGGGTAAGTCGTTAATAAACAATAAGAAAAGCAGTGGTCCACAGTGAGTTCCTTGCGGTATTCCAGACCACGCATTTACAACGCTGTCCGATTTAGTCGGACCGATAGAGACCAAAAGTTTTCGGTTTGCCAAAAAGCTTCTGAAAAACCTCAAAAGTGCACCTGAAATTCCGTATAACGAAAGCTTGTATAGTAAAATGGAGTGATTGACCTTATCGAAAGCTTTAGAGAAGTCTGTATATATGACATCCAACTGACATTTTTGCTCTAGCGCCTTAACAATTTGATTTGTTATGATTAGAAGATTAGTGCAAGTAGATCTACCTGGAAGAAATCCATGCTGAAATTGGCATAGAAGGTCTTTGGAGTATTGGTAAAGTTTAATATTCAAAATATTATCAAATAATTTAGCAAATGTACATTGCTTGACAATAGGCCTGTAGTTTTTGACGTCGTTACGATTCCCTGACTTAAATATTGGCGAAATTGTACAAAGTTTCCATGAATCGAGGAAAATACCTTTTTTAAGGCAGGTGTTAAAGAGCAAGGACAACGGAAGACTAAGAGCATCACAGAACATTTTGAGAAATACAGGGGCAAATCCTTGCAGGTCGTGATTAGTACTGGATGTCAAGTTTGATAAAGCCATTAAGACGTCATCAGTGGTAATAACGAAATTTGTTATCACATTAGATCTTCTTATTGGATCAAAAAATGTAGAGTCACTATCGGGAATCCAATCGCTTTCTTCGTACACCTCCTGAAAAAACTCTGCGAAGAGATTGCAAGCTTCCAATGGATTTTCCGATACCACTCCATTATAATCCAGACAGGTTGGAAAACCATTAGTTTTCCGCTTGTTATTGATAAAGATCCAAAATTTTCGTGGGTTGCATTGAAGATCTTGCTCTAGATTAAATATGTATCGATTATATAAAAATTTGTGGAGACAATCGTAATGCTTTTTCAACTTTATTAGACGAAGTTTATCCGCCATAGTATTGGACCGCCTAAATATTTTATATGCTTTGGTTTTCAAATTTTTTAAATGGCATAACCTAGAGTTGAACCACGGAGGCTTATTGTTAAAGATAGGTTTTTTTACCGGGACAAAATTCGAAACACAATACAACAGCTTATTGCGGAGTAGTTCATATGAATCGCTCGGATCATCAAATGCGCTCAGAATGGATCAATCAACTGAATTAAGGAATTCGTTAAAAGCGCATATGTTAGCCCTGGCGGAATTATAAACTATTTGCGATGCACAATTGTTCGAGTCAAAATTATAGTACTCCAAGCTAATGACAAGGGCCTTATGATGTTTACTGTTGTCAGACAGGGGCGATAGGCATTCAAAACAGGATATCTTCAACTCATTGAATGCAAAAATGAGGTCTAAAATCCTACCATTATCGTTTAAGATATTGTTATACTGATGAAAATCCATTGACAGTAAAGCGTTACATACTAATATGTCGGTATCGGATTTAACATTACTTGGTACTAAATTATTGTTATGATGAGACCATGAAATGCCTCCCAAATTAAAATCGCCTAGAACTATAATTTGGTCATCCGCATTTTTCGAGTTATCGAATATAAACATAATATTATTTAGATGCATTTGATAGATTTCTATGGCACTAGCTGGTGGAATGTAAGATAGAATAACAAATATTGACTTATGACTAGAAAATTTAATATGAACACAAATTTGCTCAATAATACTATTATACGAGTTTAGGGTGATTTGAGTACTATTAATTCCAGCTCTAACTGCAACTAAAACTCCTCCTCCTCTCGTTTGGCCTGTAGCGACAGCACAACGGTCTTGGCGGTACACAACATAATAGTCATCAAAAAATTCGGAAGATAAAAGCTTATCATTCAGCCATGTTTCCGTGATAGCAATAATATCATACTCATGAATTGCTGATTCTCTACGAATTTGTAATGGCTTTGTACGCATGCCGCTAGCATTATGGTAGTAGACCAAGCAACTTTCGTGGGCATTAGAATCTGCATTTCGGGACGGTCTATTAGGCGTTGTTATCTGCTGCCGACTTGACAAAAAATTTAAAAGGGCGAACTCTTACATCTGTTGGCCATATATCGGAGCATAATAGTCTCTCAAAGTGGTGACTAGGCACGCCAAGTTTGAAAGTTACACTCTTTAAAGAGTCAATCGCAGTACCTTTTTTTACTAGTTCCACACACGAAAGGGTTGCGGCATTAATTTTCGCGTGATTAGCAGCTTAGGTTATTATACTCTCATTTGAAACCGATGGTTTAAACGACGACAGGTGTAGCCACTTTAATCGCACAGCAACGTCAAGCTCGTTATTAATATTTGAACCAACCACTGATTCTACGCGATTATTATTGTGGTTTGCAGCAGACGGTGAGAGCAAAGTCAAAGCATTTGAAATCACAACAGCTTCTCCACACAGCTCATCGGCAGAATTGCTATTAGCACAAAGACCGGTTTTTAAAGACGTATCAGGGCATAAGTCGATATATACATCAGCGGCTGACTGAGTATGCGTTGTTGGTGTTACTGCAGCTCCCTCAAACACATTATCGTTGTTATCATTGCACTCAGTATCGTCAACGTTGTTTAAAGAACTAATCGAAGAGCATGATTTGCTCTTAATACGCTGGCTTACTGGCTGCTGGACATTCTTAAGAGACTTGTTTGCTTGAGTAATTGGTGAGCACAGCGATAAACTAGACCTCCTACCAGAAGATAAATTACGATTCAGGCCATTGACCCCTGATTTCGAGCGCGTTATCACCATGTTTCTTGCACTGACAGCATCGTTATTGATGTTGCCATTACTCTTGTTCGGTTGCTTACAAGACGTCTCTATTACTTTAAAAAACTGCGTGAGCTCATTTAAATTAGAAAGAGCTTTGCCAATATTTGCTTTACTAAGCAATGCAGATTGGTTGATACAATTATCACACTTAAAAAATATGTTCTTACTGCTTTTAAGAGAGTTAATGCAGCTAATATTTAATTTTGCACACTTAGAATGCAATTTATATGACAAGTATCACAAATTAAAATGTTATCACCCGAGCATTGGGATTTACACTTGGCACAATTATTAGACATAGTCTTTTGCAAAAATAAATAGCAAATAATTAATTTGACAATTAGTCGCGACAATGAGTCGAATTTACAGAGCAGAAAATTACACGTCTGCACTTGACAACGAACAACTTGGCTGATTGTTTATGGATCAAGTGGCGTGCAGCCCTCATCAGTGAACCTGCATTCGTTTTTTGTGCATCAGAGTGGAGGTGAAAGAACTTGGTACTTATCACATTTTGGAGTGCGTAAAACTAAGAATCGTATTCGACGCCGCAGAAGAAACGAACGGGGTGTCCCTGAACTCAGCCTTGCTAAGGGGACCTGACTGGGGTCAGTCGCTGATAACGGTGTTGATGAAATTCAGACAGAAACCCATTGCAGTTTGCGCAGACGGCGTAAAGATCAAGAGGCACAAAGGTTCCTTTGGTGAAGCGAACACGATGCACCAATCGAGGAATATGTTATGACGGTGATCACGTTTGCTCAGCATGGTTTGGGACACGCGAACGACGAGCTAAAATTTGCGCTATCATTCGGTAAAGTCGATAAAGGGCTGATCACAGGCGTAAGAAGGCCAACCAAGAGGGAAGCGTTGAGCATAACCATGTCAATGTATGACCCCTTTGGTTTGGCGGCGGAATACTCCATAGTTGCGTACTGGAGGGTTAGTAGCGGTCGTGGTCGGATGCGCTTAGCGTTCGCGGTGGGCAAAGCAAAATGCGCGCCACTGAAGTTGACAACGGTACCGCGCTTGGAGCAACAAGCCGCTGTCTTGGCTACGCCACTTCCTGCAGTCATCCTGGAAAATCATGATATTGAACCAGTAAGAACATTAATGTGGAGCGACTCCAAGACTACGCCGGCGTGGATAACATCCGATCATCGGCGGGTAGCAAAGAAACGGACTGGAGGTGGTTGCCAAGTATTGTCAATAGAGCGGATTTTGCCACAAGCGGAAAACGTGAGTCCTTCTGGGCGTCAGGACCGGATTTTTTGCTTAAAGAAGAATCAGAGTGGCCAGCGGTTGAGATCCAGACGGGAACCAGCGAAGAGCTTCGAACAAAGTTCATGTTCTCCCTAAGATACGGTGACCACATTTTTAAGAGGTTTTCTTGCTTCACCCGGACGAAGAGAGTTATAGCTTGGACAATGCGCTTTTACAATAACATACGGCAGAAGCATCAAATATTGCGAGAACGTGGGTATCTCACTGTGGCTAAGGTAGAGGCGTCCGAGTATATGATTTGTCGAGCGGTACAAAGAAGCACATTTCCGGAGGACTATGACGCATTACTAGCAGGGAAGCAGTTGCCGCGCAATAGCAGCTTGTGTAAGTTGACGCCATACGTTGATGAGAGAGGAGTTATGCGGATCGAGGGTCGGATTGATAAAGCTGAAGAGATTCCCATGCAAGGTCGCAGGCTAATCATCCTCCCGAAGGCACACCACGTCACCAACCTAATCGTCGAACTCTATCATCGTAAGGGAAAACATCAGAACGAGGAGGCTATCATCGCCGATATACGTCGAAAGTTTTGGGTTCCCCACATCAGGGTTGCCGTGCGACGTGCGGCGAAAGAATGTCAAGTTTGACACACTTTATAAGACCGTATTTCGGATTGGATTGCGTGGGACCGTTTCACGTAGCAGTAGGCCGACGAAGGGAAAAACGCTGGATAGCGTTATTTACATGCCTAACTACGCGCGCTATTCATCTGGAGATTGCTAAGGACCTCAGTACCGAGTGATTTCTCTGCATTCGCAACTTTATGTGCAGACGAGGCACCCCAACTCGCATACGGTCGGATAGCGGTACCAACTTCATCGGCGCTAACAAGGAACTGCAACGACAGAATTCGGACTTCGAAAATGGCAAGATAGCTGATGCGCTGGCGAACGAAGGAATCGAATGGGTGTTCAATTGTCCGCTTAATCCGCACGCAGGTGGTTGCTGGGATCGATTAGTACGCAGTGTCAAATGCGCCATGGATCACGCGTTGCACGGTGAGAATCTACACGACCACAGCTTAAACCTGGTAAATAGCCACCCACTTACGCATATTCCGTTAAACACACCCACCGACGAACCATTAACACCTAACCATTTCCTTTTAAGTACTGCCAACACGGAACAGACCCCTCATCCAAGAGAGGAGTCCCATGTGGGGACCAGGAAGGAGTGGAGGAAGGTGCAATGGGCTCAGCATTTTTTCTGGAAAAGATGGCTGGCTGAATATCTTCCAGATTTGTGTCGACGCACCAAGTGGTACCAGCCAGTTGAGCCATTACAAATAGGCGATGTAGTCCTGTTGTGCGACAGCAACATACACCGCTCCAAGTGGCCAATTGGGAGGATAATACGCGTGTTCCCAGGGAAGGACAATCAAGTTCGAGTTGGCGAATCTTATTCAAATTAACCCAGTGTTTATGATACATTTTCATGTTCTTTATGTTTCATTTGTGTAACCTTGTTCGAAAAACAAGATGTGAAAGAAAATGCAAGCATTTGGTTGATCTGGCACCCCCAATCGCTTGCATGAAATTGCATTTTGTCATTCCATTTTAAAAACTTTGTTGAGCGGCAAGCGATAGGGAGGTGAAACCAAATGCAAGTATTTTTCCAATTTAATTGTTCATTTTATAAAACTTTAATTCCATCGGGAAATAAAACTGTCCTAATGCTTATGCAGTAAGCGAAATCGCCAGTTTTATTCACGCTTCCCAGTGCCGTCAACAAACGTTTTTGACATCTGCTCTTATTTACAATTTTAAACGAACCATTATGGCGTGCAAATTTTGTTTGTTATATTCACCTTGATCAACTTCCGATGCCTGGGATTTCTGATCATGAATTGATTTTTCTATCATACAACATTTACTTTAATAGGCAGGATAAGCTAAAGAATTTGTTCTTCAGAGATTTTAAGCATATAAACACTGATCTCCTATATAAGGAAGCTGCTCAGCTTGACTGGAACATGTCTTTGTTATTCCCAACAGTTGATGAAAAGCTGCAGTATTTTAATATGCTAGTAAACCATCTATTTGATAGATACGTTCCAATGCGCGAAGCTAAAGTGCTTAGTAACCAAAAACCGTGGTTTACGTCAGTGGTGCTGTCTTTAATTAAAGATCGTAGTAAAGCCTATAAAAATGGAAAAATGATAGGAGCACTAATTCGTGGAAAGAGTACCGTGTTGCAAGAAATAAAGTAACCTCGAGCGTAAGAGATTCTAAGAGAGCTTACCTCCAATGTAAGCTCAAAGACAGTATGCCGTCGAAAGTCCTATGGAAAAACCTTAGATCCCTTGGTGTTTCAGGTGCGGATGAACACGTGTCTAGTCTTGATCCTGAAATATTAAATACGAACTTTCTGTCACATTGCCCAGTTATACCACCGGATGTAGCTAATAATGTCCCCCTGACTGATCATACTGGCTATGGTGATTTTGAATTTGTCCCTGCAGTAGAGGGGGATGTGGTACAGTGCATATACGCTATAAAATCGAATGCTATTGGTACTGATGGTATTTGTCTGAAGTTCGTTAAAATAATATTGCAGTTTGTAATACCATCACTTACCCATATAATTAATTTTTCGCTAGCATCTTCTACTTTTCCTAATATCTGGAAGACGGCAAATGTAATACCTGTGCCAAAAACAAAATCTCCTACCACCCCTCAACACTACAGACCAATAAGCATCTTACCAGCCCTATCAAAAGTTTTTGAGAAATTTTTGGCTCGTCAAATAACCAACCACTTAGACAAAAATAATCTTTTAAGTAATCTGCAATCAGGTTTCAGAAGTCAGCATAGTTGCTCCACGGCTATGCTTAAAATTTTTGAGGATATTTGCCCTGCATACGATAAAAATTATCTAACAGTGTTAGTACTGCTTGATTTCTCAAAAGCTTTTGATAGTATTGATCACAATAAATTGTTGCAAAAATTAAGTTCTCACTATAAATTTGGGGCCTTTGCTGTAAAATTGATAAGAAGCTATTTGTTGAATCGGATGCAACAAGTGAAATGTGGTGAGAACTACTCAAGCCGAAGGACAGTTACATCAGGTGTGCCGCAGGGCTCTATCTTAGGTACAATTCTTTTCTGTATATTCATTAATGATATTGTTGAGTGTTGCCAAAATTGTTTTGTTCATCTATATGCTGATGACACGCAAATCTACATGTCAAGACCCATAGGTCTTGTTGAAGATCTGATAGCAAGGCTAAATGAAGATCTAAATCGTATTTTTCACTGGTCCAGCTCAAATAATTTGAAATTAAATGCCTCAAAGACTAAGGCGATAGCTATTTCACCTACAAAATATGATCTTAGCTCTATACCACCGCTTTTACTTAATGGAATAGATATTAAATTTGATGAGACGGTTACAAATCTAGGTTTCAAAATCAATAGAAGACTGTCATGCGTTGACCATGTAAACTCAGTTGTTAGTAAGATATACAATGTTCTTCGGAAGCTATATCGCACTGCCTATTTACTACCGCAACAAACTAAACTGAAATTGGTTAAATCACTCATTGTTCCGCATATATCGTACGCTGAGTTGGTGTACTGCGGTCTTGATAGCAGGTCAAAGTACAAGCTGCAAATCGCCTTAAATAACTCTGCGCGTTTTGTCTTTGAAAAAAGAAAATATGATCATATATCTATATATGCAAATCAGATCCTTGGAAATGATGTGGGCTCGTTTTTCAAAATACGCGCTCTTACCTTCTTACATAAATTAATATACACACATAAACCATTGTACCTGTATAAAAGCATTAAATTAGCTCAATGTGCTTTTTTTTTTTTTTTTTTTTTCTTTCTTCCCTTTCATTCTCTATTTTTAAGCTTTTACATATATATGTATCAATAAAATTGTTTTAACTTTAAGTGTTATAAATTAATGTAAACCAACTTTGAACTATAATTTAACAGAAGATGTACTACCACAAGACTTAGTCTTACTATGTACGAAACAAATAAAATAATAATAATATTTCCAGGTGGATATTATTATATTTTAAAACTCTTTCACTCGCAGAATTCATTGGCAAAACAACTTATCACAAAAATACATTTTTACTTTCAGCCGTCACTTTTTCTTTGATACGGATATCAGAAAATAATCAGCGAACTGTCGCACGGCTAAAAATGTGAGCCTAAATTTTTAAATGTTCATTGGTTTACGTAATTTAGATTTAAAACTTAACTGAAATACTTTTCTTATAACAAACTTGAGTGAGCCCACTGATTTGTAGAACGTCAGTTCGAGTCCTAATATTTAAAAAACAATTAAATTCGGTTTAAAATTTCTTTGAAAAGCGGCGTGAACTTAATTCTAAACCAAATTTGGTTTGGTCATATATGTAGCCCAAAAAGGTTTAAAATTTAGGCTAAAATCTTTGGCCGTGCGCAAATAAGTCATTTTGTAAATAGTTTGTGGGACAAACTCTCTTAAAGTCTTGATTAAGCAGTTAATCAGACATTATGTAAACGGCCCTAAGAGGACTGCCAAACGTCCTTATTTTCGATCTTGTATATTGAAATGTACTGGTTATTCCTCAACTTTAAATCATTTCTGATTTGCATGGTTTGGGTGAAACAGTTTACAATTTCCTAATTGATTTTTATGTGTGGTTCGCAACACTAACAAAATACCTGAAAAAGTACATTTAACAACCTTACTAGGGAATGGTATTTAAGTCTTCTTCTTTAAATGGCCATCTAACCGCCTGAGCGATTTTGACCGTCCAACATAGCTCGCCAGTCATTTCTTCTTTGCGCCAACTCGCGCCAATTGGAGACCCCACGAGATCGCAGGTCGGTCTCCACTTGGTCCTTCCATCGGAGTGGTGGTCTTCCTCTTCCTCTGCTTCCACCGGCGGGTGCCGATAAGTATACCTTCTGGGCTGGAGCGTCTTCGTTCATTCGCACGACGTGGCCTAGCCAGCGAAGCCGCTGTGTTTTAATGCGCTGTACTATGTCGGCGTCTGCGTAAAGCTCATACAACTCATCATTAAATCTTCTTCGGTACTCGCCGTCGCCAACGCGTAGAGGCCCATAAATCTTTCGCAGAACTTTTTTCCCGAATACTCCCAATGCAGCCTCGTCAGATGTTGTTAGTGGCCACGCCTCTGCACCATATAGCAGGACGGGAGCGATGAGTGACTTGTAGAGTGTGATTTTCGTGCGTCGAGAGAGGACTTTACTTTTCAAAAGAGCAATTCTTCGTTGGATTTCTAGGCTGGCATTATTGTTGGAGTTTATGCTGTATCCAAGGTAAACGAAGTCCTTCACTATTTCGAACTTTTTGCTGCCAGCAGTGGCGTGGGTGCCAAGGCGCGAATGTTTGTGAAAGTTAAATTGCATTAAACTGGGCTTAAGAATTTAATGTAAACATTTTGCACGCCCAGGCTTGTTTATAAGAGTTAAGTTTCTTTAGGTTAGGCTTATTGATATAATATAAATAAAATGTAAGTTATAAATAAGTGGAAAATGAAGAAATAAAGTCATGATGTCATCAAGGGCATAGCACTGAATCTTTTTTAAAAACCTTGTCTTAGATGTTAATAAGTTATTTGGCCCCAAACATAGGGCTCGCGAAAAAAACATGAGTGAAAAGACCTTAAAACGTCAATAGTCAATAGAGCTTTAAAAAATTCCCTAATGAAAATAACATAAAAATACAAGTATCCTTATTTAAAAAAAAGATAAAAGTAACTTAAAAATTAAATGTATCCTTATTAAAAAAATTTAGAAAATTAACTTAAGTAATACAAGTATATGTGGAGCACCCTGTATCAGCAGCTTTTCACCACATCATATTTTGACATTTCATTTGCTTTGTATTCTGTTGTTTTTGTATCCTTACAGTTAGAAAAACCGAACAATTTTGTCATTCGCTTTTGTACATTGAATTTGATTAGCACGCGCTAACACTCAAAGCTAAAGTTTTATTTTATTGTATAATCGAATTGGTTTATAAAAAGTTAAGTTCATTTAATATTCTAAACAACTCTTTTATTTGTGCGTGGCGGTATTTAAGGAGTTCAGCAAGGTAAGGAACCGGCAATTTATAGTGGCACCAAAACCTCGCGTCACACTGCTGACCCCGACGAACAACAACAACAAACAGTTACACGCACGGAGCCCCACCGAAGTACCGCTTAGAGTCCCGCTATAAAATCACGCGATTTCATAAAAAATTTCACCATCGAAAATGCCTGGAGACAGCGGCATTGGTACACCGCCAACGCAACAGCAACAACAAAACAACGAAGCAGCAATGACAAATGAAAGACAGGCATCTGCCATCTACGCCCGCCTACCTATTCCCGCGATGTCTAGCTCCAATATAGAGGCATGGTTCACGACCATGGACTTTTGGTTTACGGCCTCTGGAATATCATCAGACAAACAAAAAGCAGCAACCGTTTTGGCAGCGTTGGATCCTTCGGTAATTAGTCAGCTTTCCCAAGTCATTGCCGAAATGCCGCAAACTGACAAATTCGCATAAGTCAAGGCAAAAATTATTGAACATTTCGCAGACAGTGAGCAAAGGCGTTTGAATAGGTTGCTATCGGAGCTACCTTTGGGCGATCGAAAACCATCAGAGCTGTACTTCGAAATGAAACGAGTTGCTGGCACCACCTTGGGAGAAGCTGCGCTTAAGGGACTTTGGACAAAGCGCTTACCTGAGTACGCTCAACCTGTTATCGCAGCCTCGTCTGGCACCGCAGCAGAGTATACAAAAATAGCAGACTCAATCATCGATGCAATAACACCTCATCAAGTAGCACAAGTGCGATCCGAATCAGCAGAAATCAATCAACTTCGCTCAGCCATCGAAGATTTGTCCAAACGTTTCGACCGATTACATACACAGCCACACTCCCGTTCACGCTCTCGCTCACGCGTTCGCCCAACAAGTTCAACGCATGATAACACGAACAATGCAAATCGACAGCAGCAGTCACGTAACAGAAGCGCATCATCAACTTCTACAGAGTGCTGGTATCACCAGAAATATGGTTCCGAAGCCCGAAAATGCCGCAGCCCCTGCCGACGTCGGCAGCGCACAGTTCAAGCAATTACCACAGACACGCAGAATTGACTAGAGATGCAGGCGGCGACATCAAGCGAAAATGCCGTCACCGAATGCTCAGTTTTTCGCCTCCAGGTAAGAGATAAAACTTCAAATACCAATTTTCTTATTGATACGGGAGCAGATGTGTCTGTTCTTCCGCTAACAACATTATCGTACGACATACGCCCAACCGCCACAAAATTGTTCGCAGCAAACGGTGCTAGCATAAAAGTTATAGGGGAGAAACGCGTTAAATTAGACCTTGGCCTCCGCCGCGATTTTATGTGGTCATTTTTGGTAGCGGACGTCACACAACCTATCATCGGTGCTGACTTCATCAAGTTTTATGATTTACTTATCGATATGCGACGTAACAAAATTGTCGATAACTTGACTTCCCTATCTACTTCCCTTGGAGAACCAAAAAAGTGCACAGCAGCAATAATAAAAACATTTACCGAAGAAAACCAATTCGCCGACATACTAGCACAATTTCCATCGATCACAAAGTTAGCACCGTACGGATCGACAACGACATCAAGTGTATTTCACCGCATAGAAACCACAGGTCAGCCAGTATTTTCGAGACCACGACGTCTTTCGCCCGAGAAGTTGCAAGCTGCTAACGCCGAGTTTGATTTTTTACTGAAAACCGGAATTTGTCGTCCATCTAGCAGCAACTGGTCGAGTCCACTGCACATGGCAAAAAAGACCGATGGAACATGGAGACCGTGCGGCGACTATAGAGCGCTCAACGCACACACAGTCCTGGATCGCTACCCATTGCCTTACTTAACAGATTTCACCAACAGTTTGCAAGGTAAGAAAGTGTTTTCTAAAATAGACCTTCAAAAAGCCTTTCACCAAGTGCCCATCCATCCCGACGACATCCCAAAAACGGCAATAACGACACCGTTCGGATTATACGAATTTCAATTCATGACCTTCGGCCTGTGCAACGCTGCACAAACCTTTCAGCGCCTTATAGACGAAGTCCTACGGGGTCTTAACTTTGTTTTTCCGTACATTGAGATATTTGTGTTGCATCGGAGTCGATCGAGCAACATCGAGAGCACTTACGTACAGTATTTCAACGCTTATGCGAAAATAATCTATCTGTAAATTTTTCGAAATGCGAGTTTGGTAAATCAGAGATAAAATTCCTAGGCCACCTCGTGGATGCCCAAGGCATTAAACCCTTCCCAGAAAAGGTTTCATCATTAATAGATTTTCCCAAACCAACAGTGGCTAAGTGCTTAAAACGTTTCATAGCCATGTTGAACTTTTACAGGAAATTTTTGCCACACGCCGTCGATTACCAAAAAGACCTACAAACGCTTATTACTGGAAATAAGAAGAATGATCTCACGCCGATTACTTGGACATCAGAAGCCGAATCAGCATTCAAACGTAGTAAAGAAGAGCTGGCAAATGCGACTCTGCTGTTCCACCCCTCCGCCGACGCCGAATTGTCTTTGCACATCGACGCATCAAACTTCGCAGTCGGCGCCGCGCTACATCAGGTTGTCAACGGTGAGTATCAGCCACTCGCATTTTATTCAAAGAAGTTGACGCCACCGCAGTGCAAATACTCGACTTACGACAGAGAGTTAACAGCGATGTACCAGGCAGTTGCACATTTTCGGTACATGATCGAAGGAAGAAAATGTCATATTCTCACTGACCATCGCCCACTAACATTCGCATTCGCTCAAAAGCTGGAGAAAACCGCCCCTCGCCGAGCACGACAACTCGATTTCATCGCGCAATTCACGACCGACATCCGACACATAAATGGAGAAGCCAACGTTGCAGCAGATTTGTTCTCTCGTATACAATCATTACACGACACTATCGACTACAAAAGCGTCGCGGAAGAGCAGCAAAACGACGATGAGCTTAGAAGCATTTTACAGTCTAATGCAAATACAAAAAATTCACTCATCCTCAAGCCTTTCGCGCTCCCAGGAATGGATATCCAATTGATATGTGACACCAGCACATCGCGTGTACGCCCATACATCCCGAAAAAACTTCGATCGCAAATACTTAGAAAATTTCACGGCCTGTCACATCCCGGCGTTCGTGTAACAACCAAATTAATTACAACTCGATTTGTTTGGAAAGGTGTCAAAAGGAATATCGCCAGTTTTGTACGCAGCTGTGAGGCATGCCAACGTTCAAAGGTTCTGCGACATACGCGATCAGCTCCTGAGCGATACGAACCACCGCAAGAAAGATTTTCGCACATAAATATAGACATCGTTGGTCCATTTCCATTATGCGAGGGACAGCGATATTGTCTTACCGTAATTGATCGCTACACCAGATGGCCGGAGGCAGTACCCATACCTGATATGACAGCCGAAACTATCGCTAAAGCTTTAACTACGCACTGGATTTCTCGATTTGGAGTACCACAATACATCACATCTGACAGAGGCAGACAATTCGAGTCCTCCATTTTCAAGGAGCTTATGACGACGATTGGAGCGAACCACCTCCGTACTACTTAGTATCACCCCCAATCTAACGGGCTAATAGAAAGGTGGCATAGAACCTTCAAAGCTGCCATCCTCTGTCACAACCCTGAAAAATGGACACATTTTCTACCGACCATACTACTTGGCCTGAGAGTTGCATTCAAACCCGATATCGGTGCCTCGCCAGCAGAACTCGTATATGGAACCACATTAAGAATCCCAGGTGAATTTTTTAAAGCCACAAAGTCTTCCGAGCCGACAAGTGAATCAGTTGCTAAATTTAGAGAAGCAATGGAGAAGATACGACCAACAGAAACAGCACATCACTCGCCACCAACAACGCTTGTCTCGCCGAAACTGCTGACAGCAACACATGTCTTCATCAGAAACGACACGATTCATCCCTCGTTAACGCACCCTTACGATGGTCCCTACGCCGTAACACGCAGAGGTTCAAAATACTTCACAGTTACCATCAAAGGTCGCTCATCTAATATCAGCATCGACAGACTCAAACCTGCCTTCATAACACACACCGATCTTGAAACGCCAACTCCTCCCACGAGAAATCCTCAAGAACCTCTCGAAACTAGTACGGATCTAACACAAAACCACTCTCAAGAAAATCTCGAAAAGTCTTCACCTACAGAGGGGCACACTCCGCAACAAAATATCGAAGCATCGAATCATCCGAAACGCAATATACCAATTGAAGATAACGACAAAAAAGTTCCGACGAAAACCACCCGTCTTGGTCGCAGAGTCATCCTTCCTCAACGATACAGGTAGCTTTCGTCTAGTGGGGGAGTACTGTGGAGCACCCTGTATCAGCAGCTTTTCACCACATCATATTTTGACATTTCATTTGCTTTGTATTCTGTTGTTTTTGTATCCTTACAGTTAGAAAAACCGAACAATTTTGTCATTCGCTTTTGTACATTGAATTTGATTAGCACGCGCTAACACTCAAAGCTAAAGTTTTATTTTATTGTATAATCGAATTGGTTTATAAAAAGTTAAGTTCATTTAATATTCTAAACAACTCTTTTATTTGTGCGTGGCGGTATTTAAGGAGTTCAGCAAGGTAAGGAACCGGCAATTTAAAGTGGCACCAAAACCTCGCGCCACTTATATTTATAGAAGAGGAGAAAATAAAATAATAAAAAGTAAGGAAGTCTAAGTTCGGATGAACCGAACATTAAATACCCAGCGTTAGTTTTCAGAAAAAGGGGGAGTGGTTCCAATCTATTCCGAGCCTAAAAAATAGCGAATTTGGTGGGCGCGGCCACGCCCCTTGCTATAAAGCTTTAACCGCTTACATGAGCCAAAAGTACTCAATCGATCTTTTCAAGGGTTATATGTCCTATATATAACTTTGAAAAAGAAGGCGTGCCATGCCCATAACTTTTAACGTATTTTGTGAAATTTTTGATATACGGATATATGTGTCCATTAATCAATATTTACATCATTTTAAAAAAGTGGGTGGTGGCACGCCCACGGATTTTATTATGTTGTTTGTCCCTATTTGAAGATCAGTTTTCATTGCAGATCTTTATGATACTTTCACAGTGGCTTGTTAATAGTGAAATGTTGATATTTTGTTTATTCACTTGTGGACGGTGCCACGCCCATTTTCCAAAATATTACCAAAAAACCTTTAAACAACAACACTAATAACATCATCAAGTGAATGAGTGTACTAAATTTTAGCATTATAGCTTTATCAGTTAAACAGATATTGCATATTCCGGTTTCCTAACTCTCGTTTAGAGAACTTTAGTCCAAAAAGGGGCGTGGTCGTTCACCGATTTTTCTTATTTTCTGTGGTAGTACTCTACATAAACATAACATGCCTGGTACCTAGTTACGTAAACCTATCTCACACCGTTCTGAAGTTATTAGCAGTCGAATTTTAAAATTGCTTGAATCATAAGGGGGCGGTGCCACGCCCACTTTCCAAAATTTTGCAAAAATAATATAAAGAATATGAAATTGATGTATGTACCAAATTATATTATTATAGCGGTATCAGTTAATTAGATATGGACTTTTCAATATTTCCAACTCCTTTCAATATAACTTTTATGAAAAAGTAGGCGTGGTCGCGAAGTGATTTCGTATATTTTCTATAGCTGAATTTAACACAACAATAGTATGCCCTCTACAAAATTTCGTTATACTAGCACAAACTGTTCTGAAGTTATTGAGAGTCAAAATTTTAGAATTTCTTCAAAGATATGTGGGCGGTGCCACGCCCCTTTTCAAAAAATTTGATAAAATCGGCCTTGGAACATCGAAATCAATACATATTGCAAATTATATCATTGTCTCTGCTTTTAATATTGAATTAACCCGTTTTATACGTTTTTCGAAATTTTCGATATTGAAAAAGGGGTGTGGCTATGGTCCGATTTTACTCATTTTCAATACCAATATATTCTGAACCCAAATAAGTACGCATGCCGAATTTGGTGAAGATATCTCATTATTTGCTCAAATTATCGTGTTAACGGACAGACGGACAGACGGACGGACGGACATGGCTCAATCAAATTTTTTTTCGATCCTGATCATATTGATACATGGAAGTCTATATCTATCTCGATTCCTTTATACCTGTACAACCAACCGTTATCCCAACAAAGGTATAATACCCTTGTACTAGTACTAGTACGCTGGGTATAAAAAACAGCTTAAGAGTATCTTAATAAAACATATAGTCGGAGAGCTGGCGACAAAAATCGACAAGAGTTTAGTAATGGCCCATAACTTAATATGGCGTAGTATTGAGGGTGTACATGAGTCAGCACCCACTCGTAAGGTCAGGTAGTGGAACACACGGCGGCGGCACGCTTTGAAGTATGTAAAATTACACCATCCTCTACAAGTGTTTAGTAATATTTGAAAATTTGCAAAAAAGTAGTTTGTAGTATAAAAAAAGTGGTCAAAGTGGTCAGACCGCATTATTGTGGAACGCTGCCAGTCAGCACCCTTTATAAGTTGTCGCCGGAACGATGTTGGTGCAAGAGCTTAGTAATAACTGAAAATTGTCCTACTGCTTTATTATTATATACAATTTAATAAAAAAACAGTCAGATCACAAATTAATGGAACAGAGGTAGTCAGCACTCGCTTAAAGTGCGGATATCGAACCTCGCGTTTTCGTTTGCTTTATAAAATTACAAATTGTAATTGAAAACATTTTTTTTAATATCAATATAATACACCATGTTATATACTAAATAATATTTTTCACCCTAATGTACATATATATATATATATATATATACAATATATAAACATATATACATAAGCACTTACAAACATACCTACATATTTATGTACTTACATATTCCTTTTCTTTATTATATTTTATTAATTACAATAACTAAAACATAATATACTTACCTGTAGTTATACCTACTTATGTATATACGTACAAGCATATATGCATAAGCAAGCCGCAAACCAATTACCTGTAACCATAGTATGTAAAATAATATTTAATGCATACTAGTTGTACAACAAAAACAAAACACTGGTTTACAAATCAGATATAAACGAAATGCCAAATCAACAAACATCAGCTGATTAGGAAGAACAGCCAAATCACCTGATCCCACTAGCTACCTATCACCTACCTAGTACCTATTATTTGATTTATTTAACTCGTGCGTGTAAAATGCCTCCTATCTGCGTTATTTGCTTGCAAAAAGATAACAATGTTATACTTTTTGTTGAGAAAAGTCTTGCAAAATGCAAAGCAATATTAAGTATTCGTTGTGATAATAATTTAATTATGATAGTGTAGTATTGCAGTCAACCCCAAATAAAATTGAAGGTTACCATGTACAGTGCTACAGAAAATTCACAGCTTTGGGAAAGCGTTTCAGAAAATCAAGTTCATGCAGTCAGCCTTCTGAATCACAGTAAGTTTATATTAGGTATTTTTTATTCTGAAGCTTCATGCAGTCAAGGCAAAAAAATTCAACATGTCAAAATACGAAATTTTTTATGAAATTCAAAGGAATAAACGCCGCTTAGCTAAGCACCTTAATTTATAGGTGCTTACAATTTCACTCGCTTGTCAAATTTTGTTTTTGCTTTTCCATTGAAATTTACTCTTGACAAGCAGAAAAAAATTATGCAGCTAAGAAGAAAAAACACCTATTTTAATAGTAAATATTACTGCACATTTAATAAAAAAAATTAATTATACAATTCAATACACAGGGTGTTAAACAGCTCTCATAGTTTTATTACATATCGAGCCGTGTGAATAAAAAATAAGCAAGTGCCTTTTTCTAGTTTTTACTTAAACTTTGAAAAAATGTTTTCAATTACAATTTGTAATTTTATAAAGCAAACAAATCAATATAGCCCTACCCGCTCCGAAAACGCGCGGTTCGATATCCGCACTTTAAGCGAGTGCTGACTACCTCTGTTTCATTAATTTGTGATCTGACTGTTTTTTTATTAAATTGTATATAATAATAAAGCAGTAGGATAATTTTCAGTTATTACTAAGCTCTTGCACCAACATCGTTCCGGCGACCACTTATACAGGGTGCTGACTTGCAGCGTTCCACAATAATGCGGTCTGACCACTTTGACCACTTTTTTTATACTACAAACTACTTTTTTGCAAATTTTAAAATATTACTAAACACTTGTAAAGGATTTTGTAATTTTACATACTTCAAAGCGTGCCGCCGCCAGGTGTTCCACTACCTGACCTTACGACTGGGTGCTGACTCATGTACACCCTCAATACTACGCCATATTAAGTTATGGGCCATTACTAAACTCTTGTCGATTTTTGTCGCCATCTCTTGGACTAATAAGACAAAAAATTAAAAAAAACATATTGTTACGTGCTGGTCTTGGGGGCGGCGCTGGAATCCTACCCTGAGTTTCCTCTCACCCTCGCGTTGCATGCCCTGTGGCCTGGTAGGTATGCTTGTACAAGCACGAGCTAGCTCGCAGGACGGTGTGGTGGTTCTTGGTACCCGAGGCATGTCAGCCGCACCATACAAAAAAATTATACCTGACTGCTTCACTGTGGCTTTGGGGTGGCGCGAGCCGTAGCCTTGGGTTCATTTGTATGGCCACAGAAGTTGTTAGCCGGCCACTCGATACCCACCCTTCCATGGTCGGCAGTAGCAAAAAAAAACGAAATTATGGCCGACCCCAAAATGCACCCCCTTAATCCCCTCACAATTTCCCGCCCATGGTCACTGTCTCGTCCGTCTGTCGACTCCGCCTCTGAAAGAAAGAGCACTTAATTTTCGCAAGATATTAGAGATACATATTGTTTGTTTAACAGTATTCATAAAAAAAACAAGGTTCCTTGGAACCCGCGCCCTTCAGGGGCTTTCAATGCCTATAAGCTAAGATTCTTACTATATATGCGAACTTACGTGGCTTTTGCCCACCTCTAATGCGTGTGTGTTGAATAATAGTATTGTTTCAAAAATGAAATTGTTGTGGATGGCAACCTCACATCGACGGCCTACGTCTGACTCCCCTTTTGCGAGGCAGTGACTAAGTTGGGGCAATCCCCCCTTTCCTACAAGACGTCTTGGGTCAAGGGCAAAAGACAAGACAATCTAGTGAAGTGGCTATGCCACTATCACTCCTTCGGGCCTATGACATGAAATCTCCAATCAAACGAGGGAAGGTGTGAGACGTCGCCGCCGACTGTCTCTGGTGAGACTCACAGTGGGTGGCCCAAACCTTACATGTTATATCCAGCTATGCTGGATGTCCTATTTGGGCATATGAATACCGCGATACTTTTTCGCACTAGAATCTCAAACACTAATACGCATATTGTCACATGCGAATCGAATGAAAATTTTGTCGAATTTCGCCGTCTCGAATTGCGGCATGCGACTCTGTGGCGAATTATCCAAAAAGTGGCGAATGAGTGACGAAAATGAACTTCTCGAATTGCCAGTAGCGAAAAACTTAGATTCGCTTCGCCAAATGTGTCAAAATTTGACGAATGCTTATTTCATTCGCATTTGAGAAAAAGAAGCGTCAAGTTTTGTGTTTATTCATATATTTTGATAGAAAAAAGAATTTTAACCGAAAATAAAACAACATAGAAGTGAGTAAACAACTTTTGTGTGTTTTTTAATGAAATTAAATAATAGTTCCTCTAGGTCAATGTGGGTAAACGATGTCACGTTAAAAAAATGATTACTACTAACAAGCTCCGGGTGCAGATGCAACATACTCCTCATAAGTAAGTGAAGTCCATTGTACAAGACTGCACGAGGGGCGAGTAGTGGATAAACATTCTTCTTTCAAATATATGTATGTAAATCAATTTGTTTTTGAACCAAAGCCCGTATTTGTTTCATTAAATTCAAGCGAGAGTTCCACATTTGTTAAATGGATTTAATAAGATCTGGTATGATTTTTTGTAATGTTGCTGCAGTGGCAAAACCCAAACGTTTGAAGTAACGCAGGCGCACCACTATGTATTCATCCGCACCTTTTGCGCTATTGCCAATTGTTATACGCACTTCAAGTGGATGTGATTGCACAACGTCTTCTACTATCATTAAATAACCATTGGTGCCACTGTGGGTTTTACTTTTCTTTGCACCACTGCTTTCCACATCCAGTTCATCTGTATCCGAACCACTTTTTATGATCTCGGTATAAGCTGCCATTTCCAATTGACGCACATCATCCTCACTACCTACTACCATTACACAAACATCGCACTCTTTTGCACAAATAAATAAATAAAAATACATGCAAATTACACAAAAATTACAGAAACGTCAAATTCGGATGAACTTTTTAAATTTGTTTGAATGGCAACATAACATGACAGGCGAAAAAGTTCATTAGCCACTCACCATGCAAATTTTAGGTGAGTTCGCCAATCTGTTCGACTCGCCAAATGTATTCGCTTCGCAATGACAATATGCGTATAATATTTCAAGGAGCGGTCGATGCTTATGTCCTCGCCGCCCTCCCTGGTAGTTTACAAATATTAAATGGGGTCTGCCCCTCTAAAATATAATACTGGGTGCGTCTGCGCGACCCCCTCCTGACATAGCCAGCCGTGCGGCGCTGGCTAAGGTCCGTGGCTCAAAACGGAAAAACCTGGTTAAGCTGCAACTGCTGACTTCCTTCTTTGTGGTGGTGGCGGCTTGCTTGGTACCTTGGTGGTGGTGGTGGAACTGAGCTGATGTTGGAGGTGACGGTGGCTCTGTCGATTGGCTTCTTATCGTTGATGTGCAGAGCTATATGTGGCAAACGTTGCCACGATGACTGACGTGATGCCTGTAAGGCCAAGGCGCTGAGAACTGCCGTGAAAATGGTGTTGGTCGCGACGCGTCGCGCTATGGCGAAAGGCACTTTGGTGTACTATGCGGCTTAAAACCCCTTATGCCCTTGAATGTGACTGCGCGACTATGCTACGTGATGGCGGTTCAGGCAGCATCGCGGTGGTGGTTGCCTCGCCCTAATAGCCGCCTTATAAGTTCGTTGTAGTCGAATTTCCAGTTCCCCACTTGGGGATTCGATCACCGCTGCGTGGCCTTAAAAGCAGCCTAGGCCCTGTGGTCACGCCCAAATAATTTCTCCCGGAAAACCAAAAGAAAACCCATACCATGAATATTTTCTCACCTCACCTACCTGCCCTGTCTTACTTACCCTGCACCAATTTTTTCGATCGCTTCCAAAAATATCCTTGGGAATCGGTTCCCTCGGCTCACCCCTATAACTGGGCACCTTTTTTGGAGCGGTGGCTTCCTTTTTCCGTCCAATGGGTCGCGATTATTTTCCGCTCCTTAATTGGTATGCTGGTTGGTTCGGATGTTGGCGTTGAAAAGAAAGAGGAAGCCATGCAGACCGGAAGAGTTGGCTGCGGTTGCGCGTTGACATTTGCGAATTGCTGACTCGTCAAAAAAACGGAAGCATTCCGAAGGTGGGGTTACCGGATGACGTTTTTGGGCATGAAGCACAGGGTGACCGTAACAATATTAAAAGTATCCTTATTAAAAAAGAAAAACTAAATAAATTCCAGCCAATTCGAAAAAGCGGAAGCGGGAGAATGCAACTTGGAGACAGCTCGAAGAACTTTTGTTTTTGTGTACAAATTTGTAGTTGAGGAGCTGCTCTACACAAGCGCTCGCATACCGAGAAGAACATCAACTTTACTGGCAGCAAAATGGGCAAGGAACCTGAATCTTTGAAATCAATTAAAAAGGAATTGTAAGTCAGAATTAAATTATAGAATAAATATTAGCGAGGTTAATTATATGTTGATTTAAGACATGATTAAGTTGTATGTGTTTGAAATCCGGATTCGTTAATATCAAATTTTAGAAATGTGGCACTGGAAAATAACAATGAAGCCATGATAGATAGGGGCATAGCAGCAATCTAACGCTTCCCTCAAAATAGAAGTAGAAGGGTTGTTTGCGCCACTGTGTCTGTTATTGCAATCTCCATTGCACTTTGTTTGTTTGTTGTTGAGTGGTTTTTTATTAGTAAAGAGAGTTTTGTACGAGCCTCTTCATTTTGTTCTTTGTTTTTAAGAGTCTGTACTAAGATTTCTCCATCAGCTATATATTGAAAGAGGGGGAACGTCTTGTTTTCCACAGGTACTCAGAACTTCAGCCCCTTCGCTAACAACGCTTTTACCTCTTGTGGGAACTCCAAATTTTATCAGGGCGAATTATAAATTATAATTCAATGCACCCAAAATCAATGATTTTAAATACAGCAATGGGCTGTATAAGACGGATGTTGCACACCTCGGACAAAATTTACCACAAAGAAATAACTAAAGAAGTATTTATATTTTTAAGAAACAACGATTTTTCAACACAGACCATCAAAAAATTATTAACAAGAGTAAAATATCCCAATAATCAACCAACCAAAAGCAACAAAACCATTCACTTTTAAATCTCTGACGTATGTACCTCAACTGTCCGAGCGTGTAACAACATCGGATTGTTATAATATAAAAATTGCACATAGGCCGGAAAATACATTAAAACATTTATTCAATAAGACAAAATCAAAAATACCACAAAACGAAAAGAGTAATGTTGTCTACGAAATCCCAGGTAAAGGAAGCAACGAAACTCCGTGCAATAGCGTCTATGTAGGCACAACAAAATTAAAAGTAAAAACTATACTTTCACAACACAAAACGGACTTCAAACAATGCCATACAGCCAACAACCCAAAAACAGCACTGATGGCCCACTGTGCTTCTAGTGGTCATTCGCCACATTTTAACGACGCGAAAATTCTCCAACAAGAACAAAATTATACAAAGAGATGTACATTGGAGATGTTACACATAATTAATACACCGACGGACATACGACTCAACTTTAAAAGTGATACAGATGACTGCGCTCACATATATAAACACTTACTAACGAACAGACAGTACCAAACTCCGCGTCACACAGGGCAGACGTGAAAAATAATGTATGTACGATTATCAATGTTTGATGTTAGATTTTTGTTAATTTTGTTTTATTTATTTTGTTAATGTAGTTACCCTGAAGACGGTTACCGTGGAGTAACCAAAATATATCGGTATAAAAGAAGAAAAAACACTTGTTTTATTACTTTTTTCAAAATACTGACCTCGAGCCAGCAAAACAAACACAGAGATATATCATTTGGTTTTGGTTTTTACATTTTTTTTTTAATATTCGGTGCATTTTAAATTTGCATCGGCGATCGGGCTGTCTATTTTTGGCATTGTAATTGGTGGTGTTATACGTCGGTCAACCGGGGTAATATACCGAACCAATATTGGATCTTCAACGCATCATAGCACCTTCATCACCTCCACGATCACATCCGGGTTTCAACAGTTGTTAGGCAAGCCGGATTCGTATTCCACGGTATAGTTTTTTTGGTTATTTCAACAACACCTAACTCCGAGACCTTCACTCTAACACGCTTTAAGTTCTACGACAAGAATATCGAGGTAAATGGCGGACCGAGCAAAACGACAAGGCCTTAGGAGTGAGTAGAAGCTCACGTCCGGCGACGAGGACTTGGGCCAAGCGGAAATTAAGGATCAAGAGTCACAGGACGTGGGAGAGGGGAGCCAACACTACGCCAGGGTAGGCCATGACAACAGCGGCCACCAAAGCGACGATGCACTAGGGCAAGGACAAGTCGATGATGGTGCTGTGGTTTTGGCGTCGGAGGCAAGAAAAGGTGAGGGGATACCGAACAACACAGGCGAAAAGGCAACATCAGTTAGATGTGAGCCGTTCGACAACCGAGGCGGTTAAGGGTTTGGTTCAGACACTAAAAAAGGAAATGAATTCTCTAGCAGGCAGGCTATCGGTTTTGGAGGACGCAGGAGCGCGGACACATACTGGACAGGCCAACGACGATTGGTTATCGGACACTGAGACGCGGGCAAGGAGCCCAAACACGAGTGCGGTTGAGTTAGACAGGAATGGCAGTGATCGCAGAACAAGGGTGAATCGACGTTTAGGTTTGGCAGGCACGGAACGCAGGGTGGTCGATACCAGCGGGCGGCATGATAGGATCGCGAAAAAAGCCGTACGTGATTGGCATATAAAATTCGATGGGGGGTTGAAGGCAATTCCTATAGAACGATTCTTGTTTCGCGTCGATACTCTACGAATGAAACACGACATATCGCAGCAGGATTTGTATGCCAACTTCCACTTACTGCTCGAGGGTCAAGCGCAGGAGTGGTATTGGTTGTATACCGAGGAGCACCTGGAACATAGTGCCATCGATTATAAGGTATTTCGTGCAGCCATGGTTGAGCAATTCCAAAGGGCAGACTGCGACGAAGAGATTAGACAAGCAATGAACGAGCGCAAACAGGGTTACAACGACGAGCTTACTATGAGGACGCGGCTACCGGAGTTAAGTCTAGTGAACCTCATGCGTCGGAAATTAAGACCAAGAATCAAGAATCTGATCTTCGGCTGTCAAATATCATCGCTAGAGCAGCTACGCAAGGAGAGTCGTCGGGCAGAAAAACATTTAGCAGAATTCGAAATAAAGCCCCAACGCAGGAAGGCGGTAGATGAGTTAGAGGAGCTGGAAGCGGAACCGCAGGATACCGTAGAAGCATTTCATCGGACAGCAAGAGACCGAGCCGGAAGACATGATCACGCAGGAGACATCGGAGCCAAGCGGGAAGGACATACAGCGAAGAAGGTGGACGTTAGTGGCTGTGATGGACGATTACACAGCATGATATGCTATAAATGTAACCAACCCAGTAGGCAGATATGCGACGATTGCCAACCGAAAAACCTGGAGGGTGGCGAGAAATCCGGGGAGCCTCGCCAACGCCAGTTACCCCCGGAGAAGTAACAAATAACAGCGTCGATAGGTCAGGTCCAGAAGATCCAGACAAGACAAGGGTAACCGGACGGAATAGCATAGATGGTAGTAACAATAGAATCAACATTTTGACCAACAATCGAACGAAAACCGCACGCAGACTAGTCCCAAAGTTAACCTTGCAGGAGAGACAAGCACGATACGAAGCAGCGCGTAAAAGAATTTTTGGCACATCGGTGGCGCTCTGCGCAAGCACTGAAGGAATTAGGGAAGCGAACGCAGCGAGGAAGCCAAGCGGGAAGGGGCAAAGAATAGTTAAGTTGCGCAAGCGCACCCGGGAGCGACGAAGGGAAGCGCGAACGATCGAAGAAACGGTTATTCGGGACGCCGTGGACAAATGGCCGTACACCCAGATAGAGATCGAGGGAGTTCAGGTACAGGGCTTGCTGGATAGTGGAGCTTCTATTAGTTGTCTGGGGTCAGTGGCGCGTGCTTGGGAGGAAAAATTGGGCGGAAAGCTGCGCAGGTTAAATGAACGATTGAAAACAGCAGACGGGAAAGCTCAAGCGGTGACAGGCAAGTTGGAGGTGAACGTGACTTGGAGAGGCAAAACAAAACCCATGACGTTATATCTCGAACCGGGCCTGAAGCAAGAGCTATAGCTAGGCATAGATTTTTGGGATGCCTTCGGAGTGGCACCGATGGTAATCTCCGAACTGGATACACAAGGCCAGCTGGAGCTGTCACCCATACATTGTCGAGAGTTAGAAAAGGTGAAGAAGCTGTTCCCATCATCAGCTGATCTGGGACTTCGGAGAACCCATCTCGTTGAGCACGTCATAGAGGTAACGGATGAAACCATACCGATCAAGCAGCGTCACTACCCCATGTCACCAGTAAAGCAGAGATACGCATATGAAGAAATTGACCGGATGCTACAACTCGACGTTATAGAAGAAAGCAACAGCGCGTGGAGTTCACCGATTGTGCTGGTGGAAAAGCCCGGGAAAAAGCGTCTGTGCGTCGATATGAGAAAGCTCAACGAACGCACAAAAAAGGATGCCTATCCGACTCCCCACATCGAAGGGATATTAGCGCGGCTGCGAGAAACACATCTCATATCGGGGATTGCTCTTAAAGACGCCTTTTGGCAAATACCACTCGAACAGTCAGCAAGGGAAAAAACGGCGTTCACAGTCCCAGGGCGTCCACTTTATCAGTTCAAGGTAATGCCGTTCGGGTTGTGCAATGCACCCCAACGGCTATGCAGATTAATGGACAAAGTTATACCATCGCGCTTAAGAGAAAATGTATTCGTATATATCGACGACTTGTTGGTATGCTCACCGGATTTCCAGTCACACCTAGTACACCTGTCGGAGGTAGCCGAGTGTCTTGCCAATGTCGGTCTAACCATTAATTTAAACAAGTCGGAGTTTTGTTAGAAGGAGCTAAAGTACCTAGGGTTTATCGTAGGACAGGGAGAGCTCAAAACCGATCCGGATAAAGTGCAGTCCATTGTCGAGTTTCCAGTTCCAACTACAATAAGACAATTACGGAGATTTCTGGGCATGTGTGGATGGTATAGGAGGTTTATACCAAACTTCGCATCGGTTGCTGCTCCCATGACGGAATGCTGGCGGAAGGCGAAGGTGTTTGCGATGACAGAAGAGGCGGTGAAATCCTTTAATGAGCTAAAGAGGGTGCTCACTTCAACCGACGTATTAGTCAACCCAGATTTTGCTAAGCCTTTCTTTATTCAATCCGACGCGTCGACACAAGGGATAGGGAGTGTGTTGTTTCAAAAGGACGACGAGGGAAACGAGAGACCGGTCGCGTTGATGTCTCAGAAACTTAACTCTGCGCAATGCAATTATACAATAACGGAGTTGGAGTGTCTAGCAGCGGTTGTCAGCATAAACAAGTTTCGAGCGTACGTGGAGGGCTTTCCATTCACTGTAATCACCGACCACATGAGCCTAAAATGGCTTATGGGTCAGAAGGATCTTTCCGGACGTTTAGCTAGATGGAGCCTGAAGCTACAGGCGTTCGATTTTACGGTGGAACACCGAAAAGGATCACAGAACATCGTTCCGGACACGTTAAGTAGGATGTATATGGAAGGCATAAGCGGGTGCGGGCATGCCAGCGAGATTAGTTTCTCATCACCGGAGTTTTCAAGCGAGGAGTATGTCTTGCTCAAGAGCAACGTAGAGCAAAATGCACCGCGGTTACCGGACCTATGTGTGCGAGACGGCGTGGTTTACAAGAGGGTTCAACCTAGGCACGCGGAATTGACAGAAGAATCGGCTTGGAGGGTATGGGTTCCAAACGGTTTACGGCAAGGTCTGCTGGAACCAGGGATGGGCAATATTAGAAAATTTGAGTGACGAGTGACGAAAAAATAAAAAATAAATTTTTATTCATTATTCAAAAAAATTTGAGTGATGAGTGACTGGTTATTTCTTATTCAAAAAAATCCAAGTGATAAATAACATGTTATTTTTATTCAAGAAGTGCTTGAATAAAAATAATATGTTATTCGTCACTCAAGAAATCCTGAGTGATGAATAACATGTTATTTTTATTTTTGGAATTCTTGAATAACGATAAAACTTTATTTTTATTCAGTTATTTAAAAATAAAAAATAAGTACCCTGAGATCCCGGAAAATTATACCCATATGCGCATTATATTTGTCGTCATTTTCGGTATCATTTCGGAACTGTTTCGGGATTGTTTCGGGATTATTTCGGGACTATTTTCGGGATTGTTTCGGGACTTTTTCGGGATCATTTCGGGATTTTTTTCGGGACTTTTTCGGGATCATTTCTGGACTATTTTCGGGATTATTTCGGGATTGTTTCGGGATTATTTCGGGACTATTTTCGGCATTGTTTCGGGACTTTTTCGGGATCATTTCGGGACTATTTTCGGGATTTTTTCGGGACTTTTTCGGGATCATTTCGGGACTATTTTCGGGATTTTTTCGGGACTTTTTCGGGATCATTTCGGGACTTTTTCGGGATCATTTCTGGACTATTTTCGGGATTATTTCGGGATTGTTTCGGGATTATTTCGGGACTATTTTCGGGATTGTTTCGGGACTTTTTCGGGATTATTTCGGGACTATTTTCGGGATTGTTTCGGGACTTTTTCGGGATCATTTCGGGACTATTTTCGGGATTGTTTCGGGACTTTTTCGGGATTATTTCGGGACTATTTTCGGGATCATTTCGGGACTATTTTCGGGATTTTTTCGGGACTTTTTCGGGATCATTTCGGGACTATTTTCGGGATTTTTTCGGGACTTTTTCGGGATCATTTCTGGACTATTTTCGGGATCATTTCGGGATTGTTTCGGGACTTTTTCGGGATAATTTCGGGATTGTTTCGGGACTATTTTCGGGATTGTTTCGGGACTTTTTCGGGATCATTTCGGGACTATTTTCGGGATCATTTCTGGACTATTTTCGGGATTATTTCGGGACTATTTTCGGGATTATTTCGGGACTATTTTCGGGATTTTTTCGGGACTTTTTCGGGATCATTTCGGGATCATTTCTGGACTATTTTCGGGATTATTTCGGGATTGTTTCGGGATTGTTTCGGGACTTTTTCGGGATCATTTCGGGACTATTTTCGGGATTTTTTCGCGATCATTTCGGGATCATTTCTGGACTATTTTCGGGATTATTTCGGGACTATTTTCGGGATTTGGTTACCTCACTTATACCAGGTCAAGTTGCCTCGGCTGTGACCGACCAAAGACTCTGATATGCTAGATTTATATTGGAACGATTTTCCGTCATCCCTTGTCAATTTTTGTTTGTTTACAAACCGGTTTCGGCGATCCGCCTTCTTCAGTGTAAGTTTTCGTTCTGATCTGTGTCTATCCGTTGTCCTGTATTTATAGTTCGAATGCTGTAGGTAAAGTTAGTATGAGTGTATATAGTTCATGCGTTAGGTTCGTGTTTCACGAATGTTCCCGAGCGGCAAGCTGCAACAGGGTTGTTTTGACACTCGTTTATTAGTTTGTTTGTCAGGCACTGCTGAACGCTATGTAATGTCAGGTAATGCTGAATGTTCTCGAGCGGCAACTCGTTAATTAGTTTGTGGGTCAGGTAATGTTAATCTTGTGCTTGAATAGAAGTCGGTAATTTTTGTCCTTTGGTTTGTTTTGTGTGTTCGCTCGTTGATCGTTACTTGTCTGGTTATTGTACCTGCTGGGTTGTTTTGTTTTTTGTAGACTAGTTTTAGAGTTTCGAATATTGCATCAGAATTGGTGCTAGTTTGTTCGCTTATTATTCTTCCGCCAAATATCTTTAGTTTGTATATTTCCATGTTCTCAAGCACATTTAAGCGTCGCCCTTTATTTTGCACGTGAAGTGTTCTGGTTGTGCTTTTGATTTTAGCCGGGGTGCATTTGTTTTCATACATGTGGTTAGCAAAGTTCGATTCTGGTGTGATGTAGGATTTCCGTGCCTTTCTGTTGTAGTCCCTGATACGTCACCCCAAAATACGCCCGGATCCAGTCGAAGGCAAGCACACCAGCGAGCAGGAGGACAGCTAAGAGAGCCGGAAAAGACTTTATAAGGAACGAGATACACTGCCTTCAAGTCAAGAAAGATAGGACGAACGCCGAAATTCTATCAATTCATCTGCAACTATCAGAGATGATACCTACAACTGCACTAATGGACTGCTTCTTTCAGATAAAAGCTGAAATCAAGAACGGACTAAAACAAAAATGCGGAGCATTGAACAAGAAATTGGACAAACTGACGGGTAGACGCGAATAAAAGAACCAAGAGGTACATAGATTTCATGATAGGTTCGTAAACTTGACCACGGTGGACATCAACAAAGACGAAGCGCAACTTCTCGAGAAGGGGCTAAAAGAAAACGTGATAGACAGCAACAGTTATGATATACACTGGAAACACCACATACAAGTTGGCCAACTTTTTCAAGAAACACAACATCAGCACAGCACTCAGAACATCGAACAACTTGGGACAAAAACTAGCAACTAACACCAATTCAGCGGAGCCGTTCAGCGAACATGGGGTATACAAACTTACTTCCGAATGCCAGCACAGCTACATAGGACAAACAGGACGGAAAATAAGTACACGATTTCGGGAACATGTCAGGGACTACAACAGAAAGGCACGGAAACCCTCCATCACACCAGAATCGAACTTTGCTAGCCACATGTATGAAAACAAATGCACCCCGGCTAAAATCAAAAGCACAGTCAGAACACTTCACGTGCAAAATAAAGGGCGACGCTTAAATGTGCTTGAGAACATGGAAATATACAAACTAAAGACATTTGGCGGAAGAATAATAAACGAACAAACTAGCACCAATTCTGATGCAATATTCGAAACTCTAAAACTAGTCTACAAAAAACAAAACAACCCAGCAGGTACAATAACCAGACAAGTAACGATCAACGAGCGAACACACAAAACAAACCAAAGGACAAAAATCACCGACTTCTATTCAAGCACAAGATTAACATTACCTGACCCACAAACTAATTAACGAGTGTCAAAACAACCCTATTGCAGCTTGCCGCTCGGGAACATTCGTGAAACACGAACCTAACGCACGAACTATATACACGCATACTAACTTTACCTACAGCATTCGAACTATAAATACAGGACAACGGATAGACACAGATCAGAACGAAAACTTACACTGAAGATGGCGGATCGCCGAAACCGGTATGTAAACAAACAAAAATTGACAAGGGATGACGGAAAATCGTTCCAATATAAATCTAGCACATCAGAGTCTTTGGTCGGTCACAGCCAATGCAACTTGACCTGGTATAAGTGAGGTAACCTAAGCCTAACGCTGACCCTTAGTGTTAACCCCCGTAAGTTTGGTCAAATGCATCTGTTATCGAGCGTGTAAAATGATGTAATTGTAGGTAGGGATACGAGGCTGGCTCATAAAGTGCGTGAATGGAAGGGCATGTATTGAAATTCGTAGTGAAAAAGGGGAATTACCCACTTAGTCCACCCCTAAATCCAAGACGTATTGTAGGCCGGGTTGGGAGTATTCATTCATTTCCATATTCGGTCTTGAGGTCACCCCTGATAGAGGCTGACAAGGTCACATACTTGCTCTTCTCCTTGACAGAGTGTTCGCCCAAATCGTACCTACCATCAAATTAAAATATACCTATTTGAAATTTAAATTCATACGTTTTAAACAACTATCTTTGACATGAGAGGGTGCAAGTGGGTATAAGTGTGTTCGTCACGGATGACCCTTAGCGTATATTAGTAAATAGTCCATTCGTAGTGGTATAAAACGGGAATCCGGGGCGACACTCGCTCACATGTATGCTCCCATGAATAACATTGGTATACCATAAACGAATCAGTAAATTTGACAACAGAAAATATTCACAGATACACCATTGAATTAAAGGTGTGAAAATCGGGCTGAGCCCAATAGTATATTTATTGTAAGATCGTATTAGGCTCTTCTTTTGGTTTGACTCACGAAGAGTACAAGTTAAGCAAGTACTTTGCTTCAAAAAAACACTTTTAATTTGTTTTAATACATTTATTTAATTTAAAACTAAAACATATTTAATGACAATGTTGCCCGTCGGTGCTACCCATGTTGTTGTGGTGCTTCCCATGGCGAAGCTGTTGCTAGGTTTTGATGTTGATGGGTTGAGTGTTTGTTAGTACCCTAAAGGGATCGTGAATTGGTTAGTGTTGTTATTTTGGCATGTGGGGCAATGTTGTTGGGCCGAGTGTCTAACTAAAGCATCTGCCGAGGCTGTTGCTGGGTTGGTTGCTTGTTAGTTACCGTAAAGTGATCGCGAATGGTTTAGTGTTGTTGTGTTGGAATATGGGATAATGCTATTGGGTTGTGTGGCTAACCCAAACATCTGCTGGGCTGTTGCTAGGTCGGGTGCTTGTTAGTGGGTACCGTAAAGGGATCGCGAATGGTTTAGTGTTGTTGTGTTGGAATGTGGGATGATGTTATTGGTTTTATATGTTTAAATGTGGGATGATATTACTGGGCTGATATTGCTGAGCGCCGAGCATATTGCGAGGCTGTTGATAGGTGGGGCGTTTGTTGTTAGAGTAAAGGAATCGTGTTATGTTTGGTGTTGTTATATGGTGTGCTTGCCTTCGACTGGATCCGGGCGTATTTTGGGGTGACGTATCAGGGACTACAACAGAAAGGCACGGAAAGCCTCCATTACACCAGAATCGAACTTTGCTAACCACATGTATGAAAACAAATGCACCCCGGGTAAAATCAAAAGCACAGCCAGAACACTTCACGTGCCAAATAAAGGGCGACGCTTAAATGTGCTTGAGAACATGGAAATATACAAACTAAAGACATTTGGCGGAAGAATAATAAACGAACAAACTAGCACCAATTCTTATGCAATATTCGAACCTCTAAAACTAGTCTACAAAAAACAAAAACAACGCAGCAGGTACAATAACCAGACAAGTAACGATAAACGAGCCAACACACAAAACAAACCAAAGGACAAAAATCACCGACTTCTATTCAAGCACAAGATTAACATTACCTGACCCACAAACTAATTAACGAGTGTCAAAACAACCCTATTGCAGCTTGCCGCTCGGGAAAATTCGTGACGCATACTAACTTTACCTACAGCATTCGAACTATAAATACAGGACAACGGATAGACACAGATCAGAACGAAAACTTACACTGAAGATGGCGGATCGCCGAAACCGGTTTGTAAACAAACAAAAATTGACAAGGGATGACGGAAAATCGTTCCAATATAAATCTAGCACATCAGAGTCTTTGGTCGGTTACAGCCGATGCAACTTGACCTGGTATAAGTGAGGTAACCAAAGCCTAACGCTGACCCTTAGCGTTAACCCCCGTAAGTTTGGTCAAATGCATCTGTTATCGAGCGTGTAAAATGATGTAATTGTAGGTAGGGATACGAGACTGGCTCATAAAGTGCGTGAATGGAAGGGCATGTATTGAAATTCGTAGTGAAAAAGGGGAATTACCCACTTAGTCCACCCCTAAATCCAAGACGTATTGTAGGCCGGGTTGGGAGTATTCATTCATTTCCATATTCGGGCTTGAGGTCACCCCTGATAGAGGCTGACAAGGTCACATACTTGCTCTTCTCCTTGACAGAGTGTTCGCCCAAATCGTACCTACCATCAAATTAAAATATACCTATTTGAAATTTAGATTCATACGTTTTAAACAACTATCTTTGACATGAGAGGGTGCAAGTGGGTATAAGTGTGTTCGTCACGGATGACCCTTAGCGTATATTAGTAAATAGTCCATTCGTAGTGGTATAAAACGGGAATCCGGGGCGACACTCGCTCACATGTATGCTCCCATGAATAACATTGGTATACCATAAACGAATCAGTAAATTTGACAACAGAAAATATTCACAGATACACCATTGAATTAAAGGTGTGAAAATCGGGCTGAGCCCAATAGTATATTTATTGTAAGATCGTATTAGGCTCTTGTTTTGGTTTGACTCACGAAGAGTACAAGTTAAGCAAGTACTTTGCTTCAAAAAAACACTTTTAATTTGTTTTAATACATTTATTTAATTTAAAAATAAAACATATTTAATGACAATGTTGCCCGTCGGCCACATACGACATAACCCGGAAAACTAATTCCTGATGCTCTAATTGTGCGGCCTTAAATACGCTTTTTCCACACAGCTTGTTGTTACTGTTTTCCACTCTGATCTAACTACGCCGGCACCTATTCAGGCTGTTGTTGTGGTGCTACCCATGGCGAAGCTGTTGCTAGGTTTTGATGTTGATGGGTTGAGTGTTTGTTAGTACCGTAAAGGGATCGTGAATTGGTTAGTGTTGTTATTTTGGCATGTGGGGTAATGTTGTTGGGCCGAGTGTCTAACTAAAGCATCTGCCGAGGCTGTTGCTGGGTTGGTTGCTTGTTAGTTACCGTAAAGGGATCGCGAATGGTTTAGTGTTGTTGTGTTGGAATGTGGGATGATGTTATTGGTTTTATATGTTTAAATGTGGGATGATATTACTGGGCTGATATTGCTGAGCGCCGAGCATATGGCGAGGCTGTTGATAGGTGGGGCGTTTGTTGTTAGAGTAAAGGAATCGTGTTATGTTTGGTGTTGTTATTGTAGCATTACATAAACACATTGCCCTTTTACTTTAATTGTCATGTGCACATAAAAAATGTATAAACAAATATGAATGTATATAAACAACATTCTGCCCAAATTAGTTACATTGAACTCAGCGGGAGTTTATACAAATAGTGCACATGCCGCTCATAACGAGGATCTTGTTACACTTGTGTGGACGGTCAAAGATACCGCCACATACAGTCGCAATGACCAACTGAACACAACGTCAGTTTGTCAATGCGACTGACATATTTATATTTTTATTGCAGTCATATGTTGACTTAGCATATTTTAGAATTATGCATTTTAGTTTGTACGTATTAGTAAGCTACCTATTTGTATATGTTTAAGTTTGTAAATAATTTGTATGTATTAGTGTAAGATTTTGTATATAAGAAAGAACATTTTCAATAAAGAATTCAATTGGATCTTCACGCTAAACCTCAGCGGAGTTTTTATTATACATGGCGATCCTGCCAGTTTGGTAACAAAAAGCGAAAATTTGCTGAAAAGCAAAAGCGCTAAAAATACCAACTGGTATCCCTGATTGCAATCCTGAATGAAATTTGCAGAATCGAGATGGACAAAAAGATACGCAACGTGATTTCCATAGTACATGTTGTATGAGCCATCATTAATTTAATAACAACAACAACAGCAACAAGAGTATCCATATAAAATAAATTTACAACAAGGAAATAAGGATTCCATCTTACATGGCATAAAAAGCATAAATAGGGACTCCATCTTACATGACACAAAAAGCATATAAAGGGTGGAATAGAATACCTGGAATAGAATACTGGAAGACGAGAAAGGCAAAAATCATAAAAAGGGTGGAATAGAACCATTACAAACCACTGGAAGAAGAGTGACTGGCAGCATACGTAACTGAGGCAGTAATTATTTTTAAGTATGCATATATTAGAATGATTTGAGCACGCCTCACGGCCGCTAAACCATTGGCATTTAAATATGCCTAGGGACTACAACAAAAGAAAGGAAAATTTGTAAATGAAAAAAAAAAAAATACAATGCAGAACACTTTACCGCAGGAGGAAGTTAGTAATTTTCATAAAGAATTCGATAGGATATTCCAACGGTGCATAGACACCTTTACAAAAGCTAGGGAACAAATAATTCAGAACCACAAGTCGTCTGAAAAAATAGGGCCAAAACCGATTACTATAGAAGAATATCGGCGGAGGAATAAAATTAATACGGAAGAAATTCCAAAAATTCCTGTCCATACAATAGTTCGTAGAAGAAAAAGGGCAGGAAAACAGGTTAGAAAAAATAAAGAAATAGCCGAAACCTACAGGCTACTAAATTTAACAACAGACAATAATGAAAGTTTAAAACTAAAACAAAAAATTAGACAATTAAGAAGCAGAAAATAAAATTATAAATAAATTTTTGAGTAAATTTGAATTGCCAATTTTAAAACCATTTGAATAACCTTTTAGTATGGATAGTGCTTTGCCAGACTATGTTGACTACGACAAAATAAATTATATCGTTGATAATTTAGAACGCGAAGACGAAAACGAAGTACGTAAGTCAAAATCTCGTAGCAAAGGAAGTAATAGAAATAATCTATACAAATTAAAACAATTTTGGTACTATATAGGAATGGGTAGAGAACCCACAATGGAAGATTTGCTATACCCTTAAACGTTAATAGAAGAAACATACAGATTATTAGCTACAGTACATCCGAATTTTTAAAAAAGAATATATATATATAAATAAATGAATAAATAAAAAAAAAAAAATTAATTTTTCCTTTACTGATGAAAATTTCTTTAAAAATGGCATGGTGGAAGATCGCTTTGAACGGTATTTTAGTAGCTATAGCAGGATATGAGGTAGGTAAAGAAACCTCTGAAGATAGAAGTCAGGAAGACAAAATAGTCAAATATGAAGGATACCCAATACTAGAAGAGGAAACAGAAATCTCTGATAAATGGTTAATAATTTTTATATGCGTAAGTACATTTTTAATTGTCGCAATTACCATTTTAATAAAAAATTATATAAAGAACAAATTGAGACAATTAAATAATGCCCAACAACGCATCTAATTGGCAGGATATATATAACAAGCTATATGAAGAAAAATCAAAAGCTGACAAAGCATACAAATGCATAAACAAAAACATCCCAATAAAAACGGAAACAATAATTAAGCATTTCACTTCAATATTAGAAGCCTTAAATAGCATAATACAGGTGGTCAATAGTGTAAATAGCATACTTACCAAAGAACACCAAAACGAAGCCTACCAATTTTTTTCTACCGTACGAGATAAATTGGTAGCTGCTTTAGCCACATACAATATTGAAATAACAATACCCACTACAGTGGAAAAGGAAATCGTCATCGATTTCAGTTTAATATCATCAAATTTTACACAGAGCCGGACCCCATCACCCATTCCGAGCCATTCCTCAACTGTAGACAACAAACCGGTAATTACCTCTAACCAAAACGTTAAAATGCCACAAACTGCAGTCGAATTTATTAAAACTGCTTCAGCAGTATTACCAGAGTTTGATGGTAAACCGGAAAATCTACAAAGCTTTATATACTCGAGCAAATAAAAGATATACACGAAGCATTGGCCATTACCATGATAAAAACCAAGCTAAAAGGTACAGCAAGGAATTTTATTGCTAATGAGACCACAATCATACAAATAAAAAACAAATTAAAGACCGCAATAAAGGGTGAATCAGTGGAAGTTTTGACCGCTAAACTACTGAACATCCAACAGCGCAGCAAAACTGCAAATCAATATGGCTGTGGCTATTTGCACATGACCGTATAAAATACGGTCACTTCCGTACTTTTTGTACGGATCCGTTCATTTTGTACGGAACCCGTATAAAATACGGATCCGTATACGGTCATGTGCAAATAGACGCGTTTCGGTTCCAGGAGCATGAATATAACTCCGCTCAACCAATATTTTCAATATTTTGGAAAATATTTGCGAAAAACCGAAAAATGACCCAAGTTTAGGGGCCCTATCCATGTTTTTTATGTGCAGAACACTTTTCGCGTAGGCGGCCTTCGGCCGCGCTTCAAAAAATAACCCTGGGCTACGCCATTCCAACTCCGGGTGGTTGCCATAGCCGTGGCTACCGCCACGGTAATGTCCTTCCGCGTGCCACTCTTTGCTCACAAACTACTAAAAATATTGGTTCAGCGGAGTTATATTCATGCTCCTGGGACCAAAGCGCGTCTCCTGATACATATCCCAACATTTTTGGTTGTGTATTAGCGATCGGTACCCCGGCTGTGGCTATTTGCACATGACCGTATAAAATACGGTCACTTCCGTACATTTTATACGGAGCCGTTCATTTTGTACGGAACCCGTATAAAATACGGATCCGTATACGGTCATGTGCAAATAGACACTGCCAATCAATATACCGGTGAAATAGAGAAAATCACCAGGTCATTAGAAGGAGCTTATATTTCGGATGGACTCAGACTTAGCAACGAAATATTCAACACAAGTAGCAGTCAAAGCTATGTGTAAAAACAGCTCCAACGACAAAGTCAAAATGATTATGCAAGCTGGAACGTTCACCACAATGAACGATGCAATATCCAAATTCACAAACAGCTGTACCGAAATTACAGGCAGCTCTAGCACAATTTTAAATGTACGACAACAAGGTCAATACCGGAGTAATTTCCGTGGAGGTTACCGTAGTAACAACTATGGAAATTACCAAAATAGAAGATACAGACCACAGTCAGGCTACAACAATAATTTTAGATCAAACAATAATTACAATAGTAACAATAATAGAGGATCACAATCCCGAAATACAAACAGACCATACACACAAACCCGTAACGTGCGCAGTTGTACCGAAACGGAAAACCAGGAAACTCCACTTCAAAATTAACAAAACGAAAAATATGCGTACTTAATCTAAGCTTAAACAGCTATATATCTACAAGGACATCGTTAAACAATTCATACTCAAATTTTTTAGTTGATACTGGAGCCGATATCTCCATAATTAAAAAACAGCAAATAGATAATAAAGGAAAAATAAATACTGAACAAATCACAGATCTGAAAGGCATTGGTCAGGGAATAACTAGCACACTAGGTACAGTTAAAGCGGACTTAAAAGGTGATGACCTTCTAATTTACCATAAATTTCATGTTGTAGAAGACAACTTCCCAATTCCATGTGATGGAATAATAGGCCTAGATTTCATAAAGAAATACAATTGTATTCTAAATTACGGAAAAACAGAGGACAAACTAATTTTAAGACCATATGATTTCCATCAAACAATAACAATGAATCTAACAAACTGTCTGTCCGTCAACACAATCACAATTCCAGCTAGATCTGAAGTCATTAGACAAATTAAAGTAAATACCGATAACAAACACATTTTTATCCCACACCAAGAATTATCTGAAGGCATTTTTATAGCAAATACTATCGCAAACAAGGATCAAACTTTTGTTAGAATCATTAATACTACACATAAAAACACAACAATCCAAAATTACAGAATCCAGACCGAAAACTTAGATGATTACACACTAATTAAAACAGAAAAGCACAGTAAAAATTGCAACGATACAGAAAAATTAAAACGATTAACAAAAATTTTCCAAAATTCGTCAACCCTCAATTAACAACACTTTGCACAGAATTTATAGACATATTTGCTCTAGAAACCGAACCAATCACCTCTAATAATTTCTATAAACAGAAATTATACATGAAGGATGACACCCCAGTTTACATAAAAAATTATAGATTACCTCAAACCCAGAAGGGAGAAATAAGCAAACAAGTAAATAAGCTAATAGAAGATGATATAATAGAACCCTCCATATCAGAATATAATAGCCCAATCCTACTAGTCCCTAAAAAATCACTTCCAGGAAACACAGAAAAAAGATGGAGACTAGTAGTCGACTACAGACAGGTAAACAAAAAGCTAGCAGAGGACAAATTCCCACTTCCAAGAATTGATGATATTTTAGACCAACTTGGAAGAGCAAAATATTTTTCATGCCTAGACCTTATGTCAGGTTTTCATCAAATTGAACTACACCCAGATTCAAGGGATATAACTTCATTTACAGCCGAAAATGGCACATATAGATTCAGACTACCTTATGGATTAAAAGTAGCACCAAATTCATTCCAAAGAATGATGACCCTAGCATTCGCAGGTCTCAAACCATCCCAAGCATTTCTCTACATGGATGACTTACACATCACATGCTAAAAAATTTAAGAGACGTATTCTCCACTTGTCGAAAATACAACCTAAAACTACATCCAGATAAATGCTTATTTTTCAGTCAAGAAGTAACTTATTTGTTCCGAATTTTGCAGAATATTCTAGAAAATTAACTAGGCTTTGCAAAAAGAATGTTACCTTCGAATGGACAGAAGAATGTCAAAAAGCTTTTACCTACTTAAAGGAAGCATTAATTAGTCAAAAACTTTTGCAATACCCGAATTTCGAAAAAGAATTCTGCATAACAACAGACGCTAGTGGATACGCTTGTGGTGCAGTCCTTATCCAAGAACATGATGGCAAACAGTTACCAATTGCTTACGCTTCAAGGTCCTTTACAAAAGGCGAAACTATCAAAGCTACAATAGAAAAATAATTGGCCTCGATTCATTGGGCCATAATCTTCTTCAGACCATACGTATATGGCAGAAAATTCCTAGTTAAAACCGACCATCGCCCATTAACATACTTATTTTCAATGAAAAGTCCTTCCTCAAAGCTGACACGAGTAAGACTAGATTTAGAAGAGTGCGATTTTGAAGTGGAGTACATAGCTGGTAAAGAAAACCATATAGCGGACGCATTATCCCGCATAACTATAACAAATTTGAAAGACTTGTCAGTGGAAGCAAGCAGAATATTAAAAATAACTACCAGATCAGCAGCTAAAAAGAATAGCAAGAATATTGAGAATAAAGAAAGTCATACAGAGAACCCCAAAATATATGAAGCGCTAAATAAATTTGAAGTAAAAAGACATGTCGAGCTCGTTTTCAATCCTCTGAAATTGTATTTCAAAAAAGGAAAGAAAATTTGTAGCAATTTTGATACAAGCAACCTAATTGTTGAGGATAAGATTGACTTAGGACAATTCTTTACCAGGCTTGAAAAAGAAGCCGGCAATTTAGGACTTGTACAAGTACAGTTGTCCTTAGGGGACAAATTGTTTAAAAGGAATTATACTGCAGTAGGAAAATTTATTGAAATGGGTAATAAAGTTCTCAAAAAGTTAACAATAGCTCTAACCCCAGAGGTTATATGCGTGACAAATCCCGGGAAAATTAAAGAAATTCTGCAAAAATATCATGACGATCCTATTAGTGGTGGCCACCCAGGAATAAATCGCATGACAGATAAAATCAAGCAGAAATATAGCTGGCTGAATATGAAAAATTACATACGAAAATACATAAAGAGCTGCATCCACTGCAAGAAAAATAAAACAAATAAGCACATAAAAGAGCCTATGACAATAACGGAGACACCTCCGAAGGCGTTCGATATTGTACAAATAGATACAGTCGGACCATTACCAAAGTCCATAAATGGCAACGAGTATGCAGTTACCATTATTTGCGACCTAACTAAATACTTAGTAGCCATTCCGGTCCCAAGCAAACACGCAATTACAGTCGCTAAAGCCGTGTTTGAGCATTTCATCCTAATTTATGGACAAATGAAAACAATCCTGACAGACATGGGCACAGAATATAAAAATAGCCTATTCCAGGAACTGTGTAAATTGTTGAAAATTGAACATAAAACTTCAACACCATATTATCATCAAACTTTGGGTACTGTGGAACGCAGTCATCGGACATTTAATGAATACATACGTTCATACATATCCAGTGACAAAGACGATTGGGATGAATATCTCAAGTATTTTGCGTATTGTTATAATACAACACCATCTACCACACACAAATATTGTCCATTTGAACTAATATTTGCAAAAAACCCACCGAATTACGAATTCCTAATGGAAAATAAAATCAGCCCATTATACAATCACGAAGCTTATGACAAAGAAGTAAAATATAGACTTCAAATAGCACAGTAAAGAGCTAGAAAATTAGTCCAAGAGGCTAAAGAAAAACAAAAAGTAAATTACGATAAAAATAGCTATAGTAAGGAAATTAACATAGGAGATTTAGTATTAGTTAGAGAAGAGGCCTCCCATAAGTTAGACAATAGATATACAGGACACTATAAAGTAAAAAATATTGATAAAAATAACAACTACACTTTAATTCCACATAGCATAGGAAACAGTAACAAAAACAAAAAAGAAATCGTAATTCATAAGAATAGACTATTAATAATAATTCAGTACCAACAAAAAAAAAAAAAAAATCCATAAGCATTCCAATTTACTCAATCTTATACACGGCACAAGCCAAAAGAAAACAATATCAAGTATCAAATAAAGGATACAAACAAATAGAAATAAAATAAAAACATGTGACAAAACAATGGTAACAAGATCCTAAAACAATTAAAATTTTCAAACAAACATCAAGCGATTCAAATAGATATATATAGTTGACTACAAATATATATATCTATTTTTTTTAAGAGGGAAGGTGTAGCATTACATAAACACATTGCCCTTTTACTTTAATTGTCATGTGCACATAAAAAATGTATAAACAAATATGAATGTATATAAACAACATTCTGCCCAAATTAGTTACATTGAACTCAGCGGGAGTTTATACAAATAGTGCACATGCCGCTCATAACGAGGATCTTGTTACACTTGTGTGGACGGTCAAAGACACCGCCACAGACAGTCGGTCAGTTTGTCAATGCGACTGACATATTTATATTTTTATTGCAGTCATATGTTGACTTAGCATATTTTAGAATTATGCATTTTAGTTTGTACGTATTAGTAAGCTACCTATTTGTATATGTTTTAGTTTGTAAATAATTTGTATGTATTAGTGTAAGATTTTGTATATAAGAAAGAACATTTTCAATAAAGAATTCAATTGGATCTTCACGCTAAACCTCAGCGGAGTTTTAATTATACATTATATTAGGCAGTGGTGTGATGTTATTGGATAACGTATTGGGATTTGGAATTAATAACTACAGTAAAGGGCTAAGACATTGGGAAAAACATGATAAAGGTTATGCTGGGTGATGACTATGTGGTTGCTGGGCCATGGGAGTTTATAGTCAGATACAATACGTTAACTTACACATTTATAAGCCATTAATTTTTACAGTTCGAATGAAAACCGAACACCCTATATATATTTTTAAACACTTTGTATATGTAAGTATACTTTTGATTCTTCTTATATAATAAATATGTTGTAATTCAATCCAAAATTTAAGTGCTCTTTTTCTTCCAGATGCGATGTAGACAGACAGACGAGACGATGACTGGGTGGGGCCAAATGTAGGGAAGTTAGGGGTTTCATTTTGGGGTCGTAAACTATTCATCGCCACAACCGACCATGGAAGGGTGGGTGTAGAGGCATGGCCAATTAACATCTAGGGCCATAGTAGAGGGTTATAAGGGGTGCGAACTACCCTAAGGTAAAGTGAGAGTCAGGTATGAATTTTTTTTGTATGGTGCGGCTGTCAGGCCTCGGGTTCAAAGATCCACCCCACAGTCCGGCGAGCTAGTTCGCGCAACACGCAAGCATACCTGCAAGGTCTCGGGGCATGCAACATGAGGGTGAAGTGGCACTGCCTAGAAGGCCGTCACACCCGACAAGCTAGCACGTAACAACCTAAAAGCACTAACGAACATTGATTTTCTCCAAACCTGGCCGAAATATACTGATTCGCGGGCTCCTGAACTGGTAACTATGAAAATTACATACATACATACCTACTTAGTTTGAATTTTCTAGCAACACATCCATACATTGCAGATATACCTTGATTTTAAGATTATGTATCCTGGTAAGGAGAATTGTTTATATTCGAAATGGGAAATTTTGACAGAAAAAATACAACGATTTTATGAAGTTAATCTGCACAACGATTTCTGCAAGCAGCTTTATTCTCTCGATAAAGCTTCAACGAAAAACGGTACATAAATGCTGATCAAGTGTAACGAAACATAAACAAAACATTACAAAATCAATACGCTAACGTTAATTTATGTTTTTTTTAGATACACGAGACTACATTCTTACAACGCTGCTAAATGGAGTTCTTCCACCTTCGTCCAGGTTTCAAAGTTCGTGCGGAAAAATAAGAAAAAAGGCCACGATAGTAGATGCACAAGAAAGCTTTGTGTTACTATTAACTTCTATCAAAGATTACGACAGAAAAATTACTGAGTTAATAAATATGTACTACTCTGTAGGAATGACAATACAGCCTTTCATAATTGTCGAAGGAATAGTTGATGAAGATATTATAGGATTTTATATATATTTTGATAAAACATTGTATAAATTTGAGTCCTTTCTAGAATGTTTAGATATCTGTTTCAAAATCTTTCACCCACTTTCTCTTAAATATCGTCAGGCACGGGAAACTTCTTGGACTTTCATACAACTGTGGTGTCACCTTTACCAAATTGATAATCATATGTTGTTTATCCGTATAGTTTGTAAATAATAATCTGGCAGCGCTGTTAGATAAAATATATTATAATAAAGAGAGTATTCTGGCATACGAGAAGAAGAAAAGACGTGTATGAATTTGAGTTATAACATCGGGCATAAATGGGACATTAAATGGTGGGTGTGAAAAATTAAATAAAAAAAAAAAGACATTAACTCAATTTTCTGCAAAAGGAAGAAAAATTGGTTATAAATGTAGAATCACTGCGCACTAACATACATATTTTCGGTCAAAATTATAAGTGAGCAAAATGGATCTTTGGAGTAAAATAAAACTGCCTCCTAACTTCCAAATACAGCACAATATTGACAATAAATTTTTAAAAAACTCGAGCAATAAGCAAAATTAATTAAAAATAATTTTGTAAATTTACTTATATGCCAAGTGCAAAAGGCTCGACAAGGTCCAAACCTCGTGTCATATAACACGCCACAATAACGTGCATTTTCCGAAAAAAAAAAAAAACAAAAAAAAGAGCCACATACAAAAAACAATGTACAAATCTTGTGTCATATAACACGCCACAATACGGTGAGAACACCGCTTAATTAGCGACCGCGGCTTAGGCCAAAGAATGCTCGTAATCAACATTTGTATTACTGTGTGGTAGAGGGAGCACGCCATCCTAACGCAGTGCGCTGCTCATCTAGTCGAACGAAAGAGGGCAAGAAGATATACTCATTTATTTCTCCCATATTCACCAACAATAATTCCCAGAAAATTTTACCTCTTGTAAACTTGTAAACAACACTAAAGTCAATGTCGATAAGAATACATATTGCGCCCGCTTGCACCTACAAAGCCATTCACTGAGCACGTGAAGAAAGAGAACAAAAATACGGCAAATATCAACTGAGAGAAAAGAACAACATAATTCTGGGCTATCAGACGAAAAGAAAAATTAAAACAAAAAGAAGAGTTTACTTTTAACAATTATTTTTAAGTGTTATACATTATATGAGAATGTTGGAAGCAAAGGGGTGTAAGTGCCTTTTTCAAAAAAAACGAGTTAAGTGCATAATCACATTAATAAAACACCATTTTATTTGGTGGCAAAAGGATATATATAAATTATAATCCAAAGGCGACATCTACCCGCTAATAGAAATAGTGCTTAGCAATTTCTTGGAGGCAATGGGATGTATGTGCGCTCTTCTTGACTGATGCGTTCGAGTGTTCGTATGTACAGCATATTTGTGACAGTGTTTTGAGCAATATTGTGTTTATTTTTGTATAATAACTATTTACAAATATCAGTGAACATAATTTATTTAAATTAAATATGACAGACTCTGAGTTAGGTGGTAAGTATTATAAAATTAAGTTAACAATTTTTTATATTTTTTTTTTAGGTTAGAATTTTCATGAGCGTTATTATGTCATTCGTTTCTTGTGATCTAAGGGGCAAATTATGTAAAACTCGACGATTCAATTTTTTCTCGTGCGAACCAAAATTCATATTACTTAAGTGCACTTCAGTGAGTAATTAGTAAACCTGAGTGCTTTTGAGATTTATTTGGCATTATATAGTGGTAACTGGGAATGCGAGTGCTACTGCGACGCACAGTGTCAAGGCGTCATATAAAATATGAACCTAAACTAGCTTTTTATTCTTATATTTATTTTCTCTATCGTACTCTGTTCGACTGAGATTATTTTTTTATTTTAAGCACCCTATTGCTTTTTTCTCTATAGAACCTTCCGATTATAGCGATCTGGATCGCGATTACCACCCAGAAGTATCATCCACATCTATGTCTGAAGCAGAGTGGGACGATGGTGATATAGACAGCCACCGGCCACCTTTATCTGAAGCAGAGTCGGATGACGATGATATAGACAACCACCCGACAAAGCATAGTAGGAAAAGGCTCAGAAACGAGTCATCTTGGGCACGAAATAAAGCCAAGAGGTTGAGAAATAGTGGTCGTGCGTATATCGGTCATAGGAAATTATTAAAACAACCAAGAAGCTTTCAGAATCTAGAAAATCATCAATGTCGATACGAGTGTAATAAGTTTTCAATTGAAGATCGCCAACAAATCTTTGAAGACTATTGGAAATTGGCTTCATGGAATCTTCAAACGGCATTTCTTACCGGTTGTATGAATACACATCCACCTTTGAAGAGAAAAGAGGAGGAGCCTCGTAAGCAGATTAGCGTAAAAATAATGTTAATGGAAAAAAGAGTGTGTAAACTTTTTTTGTTGAAAACTCTAAACATAAGTCAGAAACGATACGACAACGTTTTAAAAAAAAGAACGCTCACTGGTGTAGCGCTAACTGATCAACGTGGTAGGCATATACCACGAAATAAGATTTCAAACAATGATATTGCAATAATAAAGGGTCACATAGAATCATTTCCTAGGTACTCGAGCCATTACTCGCGTGCCAAAAATCCACATACAAAATATTTGTCAGGCGAACTAAACATCCGCAAAATGTATAACCTTTATTTGCAGCATTGTCAAGAAAAAAGCATTCTAAATCCTGTTAAAGAGAGCTTTTATAGATTTATTTTTACAACACAATTCAATCTTCGTTTCAAACGGCCACTCACTGATACATGTACAATATGCGATACACTTCAAAATAAAATAAATAACGAAATTAATCCCGAGGTAGTTAATGATAGTAAATTCCAGAAAGATATTCATTTACGAAACGCTGAAAAGGTTAGATTAGCTAAAAATGATGCCAAGAAACTTGCCAAAGATAATCCTAGTACTGTAAATGCAATATGTTTCGATCTTGAAAAAACTCTCCCCACGCCAATATTAACCTGTAGTAAGATTTACTACCTGAGACAACTGTGGACTTATAATTTTGCAGTACATAATCTTGCAACTGATCGAGCATCAATGTTTATGTGGCACGAGGGCGAAGCGTCTAGGGGATCCCAAGAAATTGGATCATGCTTATTAAAATATGTTCACCAACTTCCTGATTCGATACAACATATCATCGCATTTAGCGACAACGCAGGGGGTCAAAACAAAAATAGCAATATCATAAAATTCTGGAGGCATATTGTTCAAACAACATCCATTTGTAGAGTTGACCACAAATTTTTTATTACAGGTCACTCTTATATGGAGTGCGACCAAGATTTTGGAATTATCGAAAAATCGAAAAAGAAAAATCAATATGTTTTTGTCCCGGATGATTGGATCAACATAGTTGCTAAAGCTGGCCGAAAGTTTACTGTTGTACGAATGAGAAATGAAGATTTTGTGTCAGTTGAACCAATGAAAAAAGAGTTAAAAGACAGTATTCCAGGGATAAGTAATTTTCAGTGGTTCCGACTGGACAAAGATGAACCCAATATTCTTCAATATAAGGACACTTTGAATGAAGAAACAGATTTTGAGCATTTTGACCTTAGAAAACAGAAAAAAGGCCGCCCAAGTACGCAATATGATCTTATATTATTGCATCCTGAGCCACCATCTATAAAAACCGCAAAATACCAAAACCTTCAACAACTCCTTCACCTGATTCCCCCAGTCCATCACAACTTTTATTCAACCCTAAAACACCAAGGAAGCGCGAGAGGAACTGTAAACACAAACGACAATACAGAAGCCAACACTAGCCAAAGAAGCGCTGAGGTTGAAAATTTAGAAGAAATTTCTTCTGAATGGGAGTCTGATGATGATAATAAAAAGAGTGTCTGAGCTCTGTGATCTACTTTTGAACTTGAACTTTTGTATATTTTGTTTTGTTTGATTTTTGATTTTTTGTCAATAAAATTTCGATTTCACCAGTCTGCTGTTTTACTATTTTCTCATTATTTGCGAAAACCATTTATATCATGTTAGCAAAGCTAGGTATATAAAGTAAGACTTATAATGTTAGTGTTATACACAAATTAAATGGGAAATCAAAAAAAAAATATTTTCGTTTAGATGCAAAGGGGTGTAAGTGCGACCACCCCTTGACTTAAAGCTCTGTATTTTTTAAATTACCAACTTAAATGCATTAAAATTTATCAAAACAATCTTCTAAAATATATTGGAAATAAAAAATAATAAGTTTGAACATTTTTAAATGCTCCTGATTTTTTTATAGAGCTTAAACTTTGAACTTGTTTTTCTCAAAATGGCAAAAGTGGCACTTACACCCCTTTGCTTTTAACCTTCTCATATATGTTTTAGGCTAAGAAAATAATTCATGTATTTTTGAGCATAGCTATGTATGTATGATCATAGCTATGTATTATGGGTAAGAAAAGACGGAGTTGGATATTGTAAAGCCAGTTGCCGCTAATAAATCCGTCGACCCAGTTGTGTCTAGGTCAAGATTTAACATTTACAATTGAATAAAGTAAAATATATTTTTAATGTAAAATTGTGTTCGCTTTGATATTTATATTTGTTGCTACAAAACCACGGTAATTCGCTAACTTCCTCCTGCCCCAGTTTAACCCCCCGTGAGGTACACATAACTGGCGCAGTCGCGGCAAAAACCTACGGGAAAAAAAAGTTAATTAATTAAAAATCAGATCTAAATCAAAAATTAAAATTTTTTTTTCAATAAAAAGAAAGACTCTCAGTTTCATTATATTCAGTTACAAATACAACAAAAAAGTGATTTTCTGTTAGTTTCTCAAAATTTAACAAACCAAATTCACAACAAAATTTAGATTACAACTAAAACAACAACAGTAGCAGCAAGAAAAACAAAAACCGGTCAATCAGTGAAAAACTAACAAAAAAAAAAAAATAGTCTCAAAATTTACAGAAGAACCAAATAAATAAGAAAACGGAAAAATTAATAACAACAACAGCAATTAGAAACGTTACAATTAAAAAAACAAAAACAAAACATAATACAAAAATATTAAAAGTATTTAAATAAAAAAAAAAAAGAGGAAAATAATTTTAAATTGATAGTACCGGCAACTCAACGAAGTGAAATCAGCGGCATAGAGAAGTGGAATAAGGCACTGCTAACAACACAACAACAACAGAGAAGCATAAAGGAAAAAAGGAGACACAATTGCGGCATAGAAGAATAAAGGAAAAAAGGCGCAACAATTGCGGCATAGAGAAGTGGGATAGGACAAGCGGCAGCTGAAAATCCAGAAGGGTATTTCCCTCAGTGCGGCGTAAAGGAGTGGAATAATCCGGTAAATTTGAATTAATACTAGGAAAAAGAGAAAAGAAGAAAAAAATATTATATAAATATTACATAGAAAAACATTGGGCCTTATGCATAATAAGCGAGCATTTGCTCGAGTCTAGTCTGGTGAGATCTATCTCAAGTAGGTGAGTTCGAGCAAACCGACCGAGCTCGTGCTCAATTTGGTATGCATAAAAATTAGATCGAGCAAATATAGTGGAACTTCCATAACTCGAATCGCCTACATCCCACAAAAAAGTTCGAGTTACGGAGACTTCGAATTATAGAATTTTTAAATTTTTAGTAAAAAAAAGTCAATTTCATACATGTTTGTATTTTTAAACTACATTTGAATGGCAATTTTTATTTTAAAACATTGTTTTACAAAAAACTATTTAAGAAAGTTACAATGCAGGGAAATATTCTGAAATTAATGACTGAAAGTTAACTTTTTTTTGGGTGTTTTCGGCAAAAAAGGACTCCAATGTGCTTAAGGCCTTGTAGTGTTCGTCAGTAGTAGTGTCATTGGTTGTCAAATATAAACTCAATGTTCAAAAAGAGTCTTCTACATCAATTCTGGAAGGCTGATTAATAGTTTCTTCCTCCGAAGACTCTTCATCACTCTCGATTCCTGCTACGTCTACGTTTGCATCCTCCAATTCAGGGCTGTATTGCTCCACAATATCACTTTCTGTAGGGAAGCCACTTGTGCAAAGCTCGCTATCTACTTCAAAATAATCTTGAGGACTGGCATTGGTTGTTATATCGTTTGCTTTTAGCCACGATTCGTACATTCGATGTACAAAAGGTATTCCCCGAACTACAAAGGAAACTTCCAAAGAAAGAATTTCATGTACAAAAAGGGATTTCCCCGAATTGTGAAGCAAAATTCAAGTCAAATATGCGTTACTTCGAGTTATAGAAATGCTTTATATGGAATATGTGTGGATTTTCTTTCGAGTTATGGAACAAAATTTGTATGTAAATCATTTCTTAACGCTACTTGCCAACCATTTTCGTTCGTGTTATAGAAAACTCGAGTTATAGAAGTTCGAGTTATGCGAGTTCGACTGTACCTTGAACTCGAGTTAGGTGAGATAAAACCACTTGTTTGATTAGTTGCAAAAATTAGTTCAGATAGTGAAAATTTACATTTTGATGCTAATGAAAATTTATCAATTTTCGTAGTTGGATATTTAAAAAAATATAGGACTTTATTAGAAAAAACCAATTGGCCATTATAAAAAATAAAAGAAAAGAAATAATTGGAAAACTTTGTGGCGAATTTAAAGAAAAACTGGTGTGGAAAAAAGCGAAAAGAATGAATGGATGAAGAAAATGAAAGCCAAGAGGAATAAAATATTCGGTCATCTTTGTACTTGTAAACACGCGAGGCAGTCTCACCTTTTAATGAGATCGATCTCAAAAAAGTGAGTAAATTCTTGCTTTTATGCATACCAAAGTAAGCTCTAACTCACGAACATTTCATGACTTCAGTTCAAACCCCACATGTGAGATCTATCTCACGCGCCGAGTAAAAGCAAGCGAGTTCAACAATTTTTATGCATACAAAACCTACCTTTTACTCGAAAACTCGAGTCTGAGCAAATGCTCGCTTATTATGCATAAGGCCCGTTATATATGTAAACATTTGATAAGAATTTAAACTATTGTTGCACTTAATTTATCCGAGAAAACTCCTTGTAACTGCTTCTAATTAGTGAACGAATGCGTAATTTTGTAAGTTAGTAACTGTATTTTATCGGAATCCAGGGCCATAGTGCCATTTATCACATTGTAACTTGTAGGCGAAATTGCTGATTGTGACATTAAAAAGAAGTCATAGCGCCAATACATATTGACGCCTGGCGTTGAGTTTTTTTTTATCATTAGCTGTGTTTTTTTTTGTCTCCCCTTTTTGGGTGTGTCCTTAATTTTTTGTTGGACTTCCTTTAACCCAAAGTGCAAAATGCTGCTCACCAGAGAACCGCCCTTAGACAAAGGGTGGAAAAAGATTTAAAATATTTGCAACCTTTCGAGGGCAGCACTAAGAAGTTGCCCTCATTTATACAAAGTATAGATAGGATCCTGGGTGAGTATGCTGGCCAAGAGGAGCTAGTATACCGGGTCGTATATGACCTGAAGATCTCGGGGTCTGCTAAAAATTTTCTCGCTCTAAGTCAGCCGGAGGACTGGGAGCAATGCAAAGTAAAATTGAAACAGCACTTCAGGTCCTCTAAGGACCAGATGTCGATTACTAACGACATCACAAATTTAAGGGTAGCAACGATATTGGAATTGAGTAGAAAAACGAAGGATATTATAGATAGCATTACCGAGCTGGGAGTACTGAGCGAAAATGGTAGCATGCTCAAGGAAATTTTATGCGGTATGTTTAATACAAAGGGTTAAACAACTGGCAGCAGGCTCGTTTGCCTGCACAGCCAGAAATATAGTGGCATGACCAGAAATGGCAACCTGCATATATAATTTTATAGGACTGAATTCAGGAAATCTGAATCCACAATTTGTATCTGGAAATAGAAATCCAGCTAGGCAGTTGGAAAATAATAATTTTCACCAACAAAATAGAGGCCAGGGGCAAAATAATTTTTCCCCAAGGCAGGGTAACTCTGCGTACCATAATGGCAGCAGGGATAATGACAACTCGGGGCGATATAGTAATCGTTCCCGCCCTAATTCGAGCCAAAATAATAATAATAATAATAGTAATAGGCAGAGCAATTCACAACAGATGAATGGTGCCTATCGGTACGAGTCGGGCCGGTACAATGCCTCGAATAGGCAAAATAATTCTCAAATAAATGCTCGATCTCGGAACGAAACGGGTCGTTATAATAATAATTATAACAACGGTAGTAATTATAATAATAATAATAATAATAATAATGGCACAAATAGGCAAAATGTGTCCCAAAGGACAAGGCGGTCAGATGGACCACAACCCATGGAAGTAGATGCTGCTAGTACAGCAGAAGAGACGAATTCAACCGAAGGTTTTTTTTTAAACTAGCCTCGGAAAATCAGAACAAAATTTTTATAATATTAACACTTTTCGAAGAAAAATGGCTGACGTTGGTGGATCCGGGATCTACCATAAGTATAATGAAGGGGGACAGTTTCAATAAATATAGTCTCCCAGTAATCGAAGAGAAAAACATAATGGTTAGTACACTGAGTGGAAATATAAAAGGACCAAATGAGAGAGTTAGTACCCCCTGTCCGTCCGAGTTTCAGTGTGATAAAAATGCTAAAATGAGATGGTTAAAGGTTGACTTTAATAAACCATATGACCTTTTGTTGGGAAACGACTTTATAATGAAGAATGTAAAGTCGATAGAAATTGAGAGGGAGGAAATTGTTCTCCTTAATTAAGCTAAAATTCCATTTTGTTCAAAAATAATACAGGAGCAGGTTTATGCTTTGGATTCGGGGGAATTACAAAATATTCAACTTGATCATCTAAAATCAGATGAGCGTAGAGGAGTTGAAGGGTTATTTTTATTTTCTGTTTTTCCGACAGGGTGAATGCTAGATTTATATTAGAACGATTTTCCGTCATCCCTTGTCAATTTTTCAGAACGAAAACTTACACTGAACATGGCGGATCGCCGAAACCGGTTTGTAAACAAACAAAAATTGACAAGGGATGACGGAAAATCGTTCCAATATAAATCTAGAGTTGAAGGGTTGTTAAAGAAATACGAAAGGTTAATTTACAAGGAGGGGGATGCACTGACAAGCACAAAAACCGTGGTTCACGAAATAAGGACCACCACAAGTCAGCAGATAAACTCGAGAATATATAGACTACCTCCAAAACATGAGGAGGAGGCTATTCGGCAACTTAAAGACCTTGAGAAACAGGGTATAATTCAAAAACGTAGGAGCAAATATAGTTCTCCCATAATTATAGTACCAAAAAAGGAGGACAGTGTGGGAAATAAACGGTTTCGTTTAGTTGTTGATTATCGAAGGTTGAACCAGATAACTATCGACGACAAATATCCCATGCCAAATATCGATGGAATTCTGGACAAGCTGGGCAAAGCACAGTACTTCAGCACTCTTGATCTTGCAAAGGGTTACCATCAGATTCTAATGGCATCTAAGGATATTGAAAATACAGCCTTTGTTTCCCCACTAGGTTTATAGGAATATGTCAGGATGCCGTTTGGGCTAAAGAATGCCCCGGCTACGTTTCAAAGATTAATGAATGACATTTTGAGGGACTATATAAACAAAATATGTGTTGTTTATCTGGACGACATATTGGTGTTCTCCACATCATTAGAGGAACATTTAAGTTCACTGGAAGAATTTTTTCAAAATTACAAGAGCATAATTTAAAAATTCAGGCAGATAAGTGCAGTTTTCTGAAGAGAGAAACCAAATTTTTGGGTCATACACTGACCAAAGAGGGAATAAAGCCAAATAAAGACAAGATTGAGGTCATTCTAAATTTAAAGGTACCAAAAACTGAACGACAGTTAAGAAGCTTCCTAGGAGCTACAGGCTACTACAGAAAATTTGTGAGGGATTACTCTAGAATTGCGTACCCAATGATTAAATATTTAAAGAAGGGATGTTAAATAAATCCCAATGACCCGCAGTACATTTCGAGTTTTGAAAATCTCAAGTCCCTGATTTCATCACACCCAATTCTTAAGTACCCGGAGTACGATAAGGAATTTTCAATCACAATAGACGCTAGTGATTATGCCATTGGGGCAGTATTGTCGCAGCAGGGACAGCCAGTGTGTTATATTTCTCGAACCCTGAACAATCATGAGCAGAACTATGCTACTACTGATAAAGAGTTTCTGGCTATTATGTATGCGGTCAGTTACTTTAGACCCTACATATACGGTAGTAAGTTCAAAATAGTTACTGACCACTGCCCAATTATGTATTTAAATAATAAATACAAAGGGAAAGAATTCTCGCAGCGCCACCAAAGATGGCTTTTAAAGCTGCAGGAATACAATTATGAGATTGAATATGTAAAGGGTAAAAATAATGTCGTAGCGGACTTTTTAAGCCGAATAGAGGACTCTCCGAAAATCGATGAAAACAATGATCAAGAATCGAATTTAGAGATGTCCGACACGATACATTCGGCTGAAGAGGAGTTGTTGGATAACTTTGTGATTAAAGGCGAAATCGTCAATAAATATAAGACACAGATTATAATAACACACAGCCCACAAGCTGCAGTTAAAATAATACATGGAAGGAAAGTTATCAAGGTAGCCCTAGAGATAACGAGAATACATTAAGAAATCTATTAGAAAGAAATATTAAAAATGGTAAAGTGGGAATTTTTTCGGAGGTCGAGGAACACGATTATCACAGGAAACAATTGCTGTTGATGTCAATGTTTTCTTGTAACAGCAAACTTCAATTTATTAAATGTACAAAAAGGGCAACGGATATATTGCAGGAGGAAGAGTTGCATAGGCAAATTTCTTTGTATCACAGTGTTGAATCTATGCACAGTGGCATTAGTGAGACATACAACACATTGAAAGATAAGATTTTTTATCCAAAATTTAGGGAACATATTCAGTTAATAATAGATAAATAATTGTGAAAAATGTCAACAAATCAAATACGATAGAGATCCTATCACACCAAAATTTCAGTTAACAGAAACACCAAGGGAAAAGAATGAAGTAATACATATAGACATTTTTTATTTCAAAAAGCTATCTTTTGTAACGGTTATCGGTAAGCTGACAAAGTTCGCAGCGGGGTATAATATCACAGATAGGAATTGGCGATCGAAAAAGGACAATTATACTTGAACATTTTGCAAAGTTCGGTAAGCCAAAGAAAGTAATTATGGATAATGAGTTTAGGGCAGAGCAATTAGTGCAGTTTTTGAGTTCGGAAGGTATCGAAGTTCACTTAACAAAACCCAATAAACACACAGGTAATGCAGATATTGAGAGGCTCCACTCAACCCTGTTGGAAAAACTAACAGGAGTTGATTACCCGAGTCTTTCAACAGCAATGAGGATACAGATCGTTATAGGAAACTATAACGAACGCTATCACTCTACCATAAAATGTTCACCCAGATATGCAAAAGACAGTTCAGATCCAATAATTTTAAAAAATGCAATAGACCAAGTAAAGAAAAATACAATTGGAACAATATGAGGAACTCAGAGCGACAGGTCCAATAAAAAATTATAAACGAGTAAGGCACAAAGATGAACCGTATTTCAGAATAAATCCTTTGCAAAACGTACACCGGGCTGATATAAAAAGGCCAAGAAAATTTGCAGGAATACCGAATTTAATTAATGGGAATGAAGAAGAAGATAGGCTTAGCATCACCGCTCATAATGGGGATACATAAAAAGAAAAAAAAAAAAGAAGGTGGAAAAATTATTAGGAATAAGAGGGGTTTAATTAATTTTGTTGGAACAACTTATAATTGGCGGTTCGGATTAATGGATGACGAAGATAGGCAAGAAATATTGGGTTATCTGGAGGTCCAACAGAAAAATGATCACAACGTAATTGATGATTTGAATCATCAAATTTCCATAAGAATGTCTCTTATGGCATAAATATTGTAATATTTTTGGTAATAACAATATTGTTGATAGCATTATATTGTATGTAAAAGAAGGAATTTTAAAATAATTAGTAGAATTGTACAAGAAAGTCCAAGCCCTAGAAAGGAAGAGATCGCACTTGTAGAGATCCTTCCAAAAGAAGAAAGTAATAAAAGAACTCAGGAGAGTTCTTACTCAAACCGTGGGGGAGTTATGTATGTGGAATGGCCCACAACCCACAAAACCTAACAAGACACCATGTATATTTTGAGTCTTGGTCTCTTGTTGGGAAAATTAAAGAAATGTAATACTCGGCATTCCACATTTTGTATAAATAAATAGTTAGGCTTGCAATAAGTCCATTGCTGCCAGCAACAATGTAGTCTGGCTTAATTTCATATATATTCATATATACTTATAGACATCAAAAGCCAAGTAGGTTTCTGATTGTCAACTGTAAATTCATTTGTGTATACATACATACACACCCACATAAACATTCAAGTATGCCTGGTATACTTGAATGTTATAGCATACAAAATCCATGGGAATGCTGAGTAAGCAAATAGGGCTGGACGACGAAGACATATGTATGTATATGTATATGCATTTATGTACGTTAGGTTATATATGTTTTAGGCTAAGAAAATAATTCATGTATTTTTGAGCATAGCTATGTATGTATGATCATAGCTATGTATTATGGGTAAGAAAAGACGGAGTTGGATATTGTAAAGCCAGTTGCCGCTAATACCTCCGTCGACCCATTTGTGTCTAGGTCAAGATTTAACATTTACAATTGAATAAAGTAAAATATATTTTTAATGTAAAATTGTGTTCGCTTTGATATTTATATTTGTTGCTACAAAACCACGGTAATTCGCTAACTTCCTCCTGCCCCAGTTTACCCCCCCGTGAGGTAAACATAACTCGCGCGAAATGCCAGTATTTGACGTTCCTTAGTTTCATTAGTCTGCTCGACTATTAGTTTTGCGACGACATCCTTCGAATCTGAAAATGACGTTGATGCGAGGATTGACTTAACTAACTCTGACTTCGCATTTAATCTGCACACATTTACCGTTTGCTCCACGGCCATTTCGTGCGCCTTGGCTTGGGTCATGCCCTCTATTAATAAAGAACGCTCCAACGAATCGGATAACTCCTCAACTTCCTTAGAAAAATCTGCATAGTTGCTATTCTTAACCTGCAGTGACGCTATCTTTCCAGCTACTAGCCAGGTAGCCATTTCAGTTTCCTGGATATTGACACTAAAAGATATATTAGGTAAACTTGGAGCTTTACACTGATTTCCAAGCACTTCTAATTTATAATTTGGGGATGACAGAGACTCGGAACGTTTCATGTAAGAATCTGTGCTAGCATTTTCAGAATCATGCAAAATATTTTCTTGGACAAGTTCTAGAAAACTAGATAATTTCGGTACTCTTATGTTACACTTTAATCTAACAAAACATCTAATTAGTAACGTCCTGCAACGTTCAACCTTTTGTAGTTACTCCTATCAAAGTTTGTAGTATACTCCTATGAAGTTTGCTTAAAATGTGTGTTAGCATGCTATAAAATGGAATTAAAATATTCAATGAGTAGCTTTTTGTACTCTCTAATTTTATTCGCATTTGTCGTTAGCGGCCTATTCTGCAAAACTCTTTTTGTCACTCTGATAAACCTGTCAATGAGATTCGTAAAATGAACTTCAAGATCACTCATTGTTCTTTTTGGCCCCCCGGTGCTCTTGTGCGGGAGTTTGAATACAGACCAAATAGAAATGTTCAAAATGTAGCAACAATCTCTCGTGATAACGTTGAGCCAAAAACCTGAGTACTAAGACCTGACTATCTTTTATCAAAATGTCAGAGGTTTGAATACCAAATTAACTGATCTTTATTTGAAATCTTTCTGTTGTAAATATAACGTAATTGCTTTCACTGAAACTTGGCTAAAACCTCATGTTTTCAACTCTGAATTTTTTTGTAACGAATATCAAGTTTATAGAAATGATCGCGTGAACAGAGTCGGGGGTGGAGTTTTACTTGCCGTTCATTCCTCCATATCTTCAGAGGAGGTTGATATACCTGACATTGATTCCATTGAGTTCAAATGCATCCGCATTCAGCTAGCGAATGTCTCCATGTACTTATCTGTTTGTTACATCCCTCCAGCATCAGATCTTGCTTTGTACATGCAACTTATCTCTTTGCTCAAAACGGTTCACTTTTTGACTAAAGATTCTGTCCCGATGACTGATTTGGGTGATTTTAACCTACCTCATATATCGTGGAAAATAGTCGATGGAAATATTATTCCAAATCCATCCAGACCGGGCTACAATGACTTTTTAGATGGAATTTCCGATCTCTGTCTTAATCAAATAAACGTTACAGCAAACAAGCTTGGCAAAGTTTTATATTTAGTTTTTGTCGATGATAAAAATAAATTTTCTGTAAGTAGTTGCGATCCGCTGGTTTTACCCGAAGACTTCTACCACCCTTCTATGGAAATATTTCACGAAACCTTAAGTAATGGCCAATGTACACAATGCTGCTCAAGTAGTAACTTTGATTTTGACTTCTCAAAAGCCAACTATAAGAAATTAAATAAAGAACTGTCTAAATTAACTTGGCCTGAGCTGTGTGGCGATATAGATTCAAACGTTTTACATTTTAATCAAACTATTTACCACTTATTTGAGAAGATTGTTCCTAAACGTAAAATAACGTATGATCATCCAACGCAGGCTTGGTTTACTAAAGAGCTTATGATGCTGAAAAATAGAAAAACGCGTTCTTTCAAATTATTTAGGAAATCGGGATTAAACAAACACTACTTGTTGTATTCTGGTCTACGTAAGAGGTACATCCACTTAAATAAAAAGTGCTATAAAGCCTATATCTCTAAAACAAAAAATGACATTATTCGCAATCCGAAGTCGTTTTATGATTTCGTAAATTCTAAACGAAAAGTAGTGGGATTTCCCTCAGCCATGAAATATAAAGACATTTTATCTAGCGATAATCAAGATATCGCAAATTTCTTTGCGCAATTTTTCACTTCTAACTATTCTGCCGTCACCAATTCTGACTTTCTAAATTATCCCTATGAGCTACATGGGAACAATTTAATTAATTGGCCAACTATATGCGCCAATGATGTTCTTGTTTGTCTGAAAACCTTGAAAGAATCTTTTAAATGTGGTCCTGATAGGATTCCTACATGCTTCTTGAAGAAGTGCGCTAACAATATTTACAAACCCCTTACCAATTTGTTCAATCTGTCACTAAAGTGTGGTGTTTTTCCAACAGCATGGAAAGAGTCGTTTTTTCTACCGCTTTATAAAAGCGGAAGCAAGGCTTCTATAGAGAACTATCGTGGCATAGCAAAGCTGTCTGCCATCCGTTACTTATACATAAACTAGATCAGCTGGGTTTCCAGCCGGGTCTCAATCGCTGAGTCTCTTCTTACCTTAGTGACAGAACACAAAAAGTAGTGTTTAAAAACTGTGAATCCGATGTTATTTATGTCTCCTCTGGAGTTCCTCAAGGAAGCCATCTGGGCCCGATTTTGTTCTTGTTGTTTATAAATGACATTTCTACAGTAATAGAATTTTCGAAAATGTTAATGTATGCCGGCGATGTAAAGCTTTTCATGTCATTCGCATCATCCGAAGATAGCAATAAGCTTCAATCAGATCTAAATACCCTAGTTACTTGGTGCGATTTAAATTATATGCCGCTTAATCTAAAGAAATGTAAATACATGCGTTTTTCGAGAGGAATTTCACAGCCAGCTTCCTATACAATTAACAATTATAGTCTTGAGCAAATGTATGACTTTGTTGACTTTGGGGTTACTATGGATTACAAACTCAGTTTCAACTGCCACATTAACGTAACAGTCAATAAAGCTAGAGGCGTTATAGCATTTGTTAAACGATGGTCTATAGAATTTAGCAACCCTTATGTAACTAAAACTCTCTTTACTACATTAGTCAGACCGATACTTGAATACGGTTCTATAATGTGGAACCGCGTTACCAGGTCCACGTGGATCGCTTAGAATCAGTTCAAAAACAATTTTTACTATTTGCCTTAAGAGATCTTCACTGGGATCCGTTGTATAATTTGCCATCGTATACGAGTCGCTTAAAACTAATTAATCTTCACAGCCTTTCTAGTCGGAGGAAAATGCTGGGAATTGTCTTCATGATTAAATTACTAAATGGTTCAATCTTAAGCCCGTTTCTTTTGGGCGAAGTGAACTTCAATGTACCTTCTCGTCCATCAAGACATTTTAAACCACTTATCTTGAAACAGTGCCGAACTAATTTTGAATTAAATGAGCCTTTTCCTTGTTTGTGTCAAGATTATAATTCTCATTCTGGTACGTTTGATATTTCAGACTCACTATGCAGCATAAAAAAGTCAATTCTTTCTATCCTAAATACATAGCAACAATTTTTTTTTCATATCCTTTGTTTCTTATCTTTATCCTTAACAATTAACTTTTCGCTGTCAACTAATGATTTATTAATTGTGTAATCTTTTTTACTTAGCTGACGAGGTTTTCTCTGTAGCTGAGCAGCTTTAGATCTCGACGATTAACTAACCAAAGCCTTTCAAAGACTTGGCACGAAAGAACAATAAGCGCGTCATGCGGATGCGCCCCTCGCGCCGGTCGGGCGGGATATGGTGGGTAATCCGTTGGGAATTATTATTATTATTATTACTTAACGTGTCCGGAACGATGTTCTGTGATCCTTTTCGGTGTTCCACCGCAAAATCGAACGCCTGTAGCTTCAGGCTCCATCTAGCTAAACGTTAAGAAAACGTACTTGTATGTGTATGAAAATAAATGCCTATTACAGTAATTTTAGTAAATATATGTTTTACTTGTGTAGATACGTGTATGTAACGAATGAACTTTTGTATAGTAATTAAGTGCATAGCTTATAAAAATATTATTATTGTTTGCAATGGTAGCATAAGAAATTACTTACATATGTACATACATACATATATGAGAAGGTTAAAAGCAAAGGGGTGTAAGTGCCACTTTTGCCATTTTGAGAAAAACAAGTTCAAAGTTTAAGCTCTATAAAAAAATCAGGAGCATTTAAAAATGTTCAAACTTATTATTTTTTATTTCCAATATATTTTAGAAGATTGTTTTGATAAATTTTAATGCATTTAAGTTGGTAATTTAAAAAATACAGAGCTTTAAGTCAAGGGGTGGTCGCACTTACACCCCTTTGCATCTAAACGAAAATATTTTTTTTTTGATTTCCCATTTAATTTGTGTATAACACTAACATTATAAGTCTTACTTTATATACCTAGCTTTGCTAACATGATATAAATGGTTTTCGCAAATAATGAGAAAATAGTAAAACAACAGACTGGTGAAATCGAAATTTTATTGACAAAAAATCAAAAATCAAACAAAACAAAATATACAAAAGTTCAAGTTCAAAAGTAGATCACAGAGCTCAGACACTCTTTTTATTTTCATCATCAGACTCCCATTCAGAAGAAATTTCTTCTAAATTTTCAACCTCAGCGCTTCTTTGGCTAGTGTTGGCTTCTGTATTGTCGTTTGTGTTTACAGTTCCTCTCGCGCTTCCTTGGTGTTTTAGGGTTGAATAAAAGTTGTGATGGACTGGGGGAATCAGGTGAAGGAGTTGTTGAAGGTTTTGGTATTTTGCGGTTTTTATAGATGGTGGCTCAGGATGCAATAATATAAGATCATATTGCGTACTTGGGCGGCCTTTTTTCTGTTTTCTAAGGTCAAAATGCTCAAAATCTGTTTCTTCATTCAAAGTGTCCTTATATTGAAGAATATTGGGTTCATCTTTGTCCAGTCGGAACCACTGAAAATTACTTATCCCTGGAATACTGTCTTTTAACTCTTTTTTCATTGGTTCAACTGACACAAAATCTTCATTTCTCATTCGTACAACAGTAAACTTTCGGCCAGCTTTAGCAACTATGTTGATCCAATCATCCGGGACAAAAACATATTGATTTTTCTTTTTCGATTTTTCGATAATTCCAAAATCTTGGTCGCACTCCATATAAGAGTGACCTGTAATAAAAAATTTGTGGTCAACTCTACAAATGGATGTTGTTTGAACAATATGCCTCCAGAATTTTATGATATTGCTATTTTTGTTTTGACCCCCTGCGTTGTCGCTAAATGCGATGATATGTTGTATCGAATCAGGAAGTTGGTGAACATATTTTAATAAGCATGATCCAATTTCTTGGGATCCCCTAGACGCTTCGCCCTCGTGCCACATAAACATTGATGCTCGATCAGTTGCAAGATTATGTACTGCAAAATTATAAGTCCACAGTTGTCTCAGGTAGTAAATCTTACTACAGGTTAATATTGGCGTGGGGAGAGTTTTTTCAAGATCGAAACATATTGCATTTACAGTACTAGGATTATCTTTGGCAAGTTTCTTGGCATCATTTTTAGCTAATCTAACCTTTTCAGCGTTTCGTAAATGAATATCTTTCTGGAATTTACTATCATTAACTACCTCGGGATTAATTTCGTTATTTATTTTATTTTGAAGTGTATCGCATATTGTACATGTATCAGTGAGTGGCCGTTTGAAACGAAGATTGAATTGTGTTGTAAAAATAAATCTATAAAAGCTCTCTTTAACAGGATTTAGAATGCTTTTTTCTTGACAATGCTGCAAATAAAGGTTATACATTTTGCGGATGTTTAGTTCGCCTGACAAATATTTTGTATGTGGATTTTTGGCACGCGAGTAATGGCTCGAGTACCTAGGAAATGATTCTATGTGACCCTTTATTATTGCAATATCATTGTTTGAAATCTTATTTCGTGGTATATGCCTACCACGTTGATCAGTTAGCGCTACACCAGTGAGCGTTCTTTTTTTTAAAACGTTGTCGTATCGTTTCTGACTTATGTTTAGAGTTTTCAACAAAAAAAGTTTACACACTCTTTTTTCCATTAACATTATTTTTACGCTAATCTGCTTACGAGGCTCCTCCTCTTTTCTCTTCAAAGGTGGATGTGTATTCATACAACCGGTAAGAAATGCCGTTTGAAGATTCCATGAAGCCAATTTCCAATAGTCTTCAAAGATTTGTTGGCGATCTTCAATTGAAAACTTATTACACTCGTATCGACATTGATGATTTTCTAGATTCTGAAAGCTTCTTGGTTGTTTTAATAATTTCCTATGACCGATATACGCACGACCACTATTTCTCAACCTCTTGGCTTTATTTCGTGCCCAAGATGACTCGTTTCTGAGCCTTTTCCTACTATGCTTTGTCGGGTGGTTGTCTATATCATCGTCATCCGACTCTGCTTCAGATAAAGGTGGCCGGTGGCTGTCTATATCACCATCGTCCCACTCTGCTTCAGACATAGATGTGGATGATACTTCTGGGTGGTAATCGCGATCCAGATCGCTATAATCGGAAGGTTCTATAGAGAAAAAAGCAATAGGGTGCTTAAAATAAAAAAATAATCTCAGTCGAACAGAGTACGATAGAGAAAATAAATATAAGAATAAAAAGCTAGCTTAGGTTCAGATTTTATATGACGCCTTGACACTGTGCGTCGCAGTAGCACTCGCATTCCCAGTTACCACTATATAATGCCAAATAAATCTCAAAAGCACTCAGGTTTACTAATTACTCACTGAAGTGCACTTAAGTAATATGAATTTTGGTTCGCACGAGAAAAAATTGAATCGTCGAGTTTTACATAATTTGCCCCTTAGATCACAAGAAACGAATGACATAATAACGCTCATGAAAATTCTAACCTAAAAAAAAAATATAAAAAATTGTTAACTTAATTTTATAATACTTACCACCTAACTCAGAGTCTGTCATATTTAATTTAAATAAATTATGTTCACTGATATTTGTAAATAGTTATTATACAAAAATAAACACAATATTGCTCAAAACACTGTCACAAATATGCTGTACATACGAACACTCGAACGCATCAGTCAAGAAGAGCGCACATACATCCCATTGCCTCCAAGTGTTTTGTAGAAATTGCTAAGCACTATTTCTATTAGCGGGTAGATGTCGCCTTTGGATTATAATTTATATATATCCTTTTGCCACCAAATAAAATGGTGTTTTATTAATGTGATTATGCACTTAACTCGTTTTTTGTGAAAAAGGCACTTACACCCCTTTGCTTCCAACCTTCTCATATAATGTATAACACTTAAAAATAATTGTTAAAAGTAAACTCTTCTTTTTGTTTTAATTTTTCTTTTCGTCTGATAGCCCAGAATTATGTTGTTCTTTTCTCTCAGTTGATATTTGCCGTATTTTTGTTCTCTTTCTTCACGTGCTCAGTGAATGGCTTTGTAGGTGCAAGCGGGCGCAATATGTATTCTTATCGACATTGACTTTAGTGTTGTTTACAAGTTTACAAGAGGTAAAATTTTCTGGGAATTATTGTTGGTGAATATGGGAGAAATAAATGAGTATATCTTCTTGCCCTCTTTCGTTCGACTAGATGAGCAGCGCACTGCGTTAGGATGGCGTGCTCCCTCTACCACACAGTAATACAAATGTTGATTACGAGCATTCTTTGGCCTAAGCCGCGGTCGCTAATTAAGCGGTGTTCTCACCGTATTGTGGCGTGTTATATGACACAAGATTTGTACATTGTTTTTTGTATGTGGCTCTTTTTTTTGTTTTTTTTTTTTTCGGAAAATGCACGTTATTGTGGCGTGTTATATGACACGAGGTTTGGACCTTGTCGAGCCTTTTGCACTTGGCATATAAGTAAATTTACAAAATTATTTTTAATTAATTTTGCTTATTGCTCGAGTTTTTTAAAAATTTATTGTCAATATTGTGCTGTATTTAGAAGTTAGGAGGCAGTTTTATTTTACTCCAAAGATCCATTTTGCTCACTTATAATTTTGACCGAAAATATGTATGTTAGTGCGCAGTGATTCTACATTTATAACCAATTTTTCTTCCTTTTGCAGAAAATTGAGTTAATGTCTTTTTTTTTTTATTTAATTTTTCACACCCACCATTTAATGTCCCATTTATGCCCGATGTTATAACTCAAATTCATACACGTCTTTTCTTCTTCTCGTATGCCAGAATACTCTCTTTATTATAATATATTTTATCTAACAGCGCTGCCAGATTATTATTTACAAACTATACGGATAAACAACATATGATTATCAATTTGGTAAAGGTGACACCACAGTTGTATGAAAGTCCAAGAAGTTTCCCGTGCCTGACGATATTTAAGAGAAAGTGGGTGAAAGATTTTGAAACAGATATCTAAACATTCTAGAAAGGACTCAAATTTATACAATGTTTTATCAAAATATATATAAAATCCTATAATATCTTCATCAACTATTCCTTCGACAATTATGAAAGGCTGTATTGTCATTCCTACAGAGTAGTACATATTTATTAACTCAGTAATTTTTCTGTCGTAATCTTTGATAGAAGTTAATAGTAACACAAAGCTTTCTTGTGCATCTGCTATCGTGGCCTTTTTTCTTATTTTTCCGCACGAACTTTGAAACCTGGACGAAGGTGGAAGAACTCCATTTAGCAGCGTTGTAAGAATGTAGTCTCGTGTATCTAAAAAAAACATAAATTAACGTTAGCGTATTGATTTTGTAATGTTTTGTTTATGTTTCGTTACACTTGATCAGCATTTATGTACCGTTTTTCGTTGAAGCTTTATCGAGAGAATAAAGCTGCTTGCAGAAATCGTTGTGCAGATTAACTTCATAAAATCGTTGTATTTTTTCTGTCAAAATTTCCCATTTCGAATATAAACAATTCTCCTTACCAGGATACATAATCTTAAAATCAAGGTATATCTGCAATGTGTGGATGTGTTGCTAGAAAATTCAAACTAAGTAGGTATGTATGTATGTAATTTTCATAGTTACCAGTTCAGGAGCCCGCGAATCAGTATATTTCGGCCAGGTTTGGAGAAAATCAATGTTCGTTAGTGCTTTTAGGTTGTTACGTGCTAGCTTGTCGGGTGTGACGGCCTTCTAGGCAGTGCCACTTCACCCTCATGTTGCATGCCCCGAGACCTTGCAGGTATGCTTGCGTGTTGCGCGAACTAGCTCGCCGGACTGTGGGGTGGATCTTTGAACCCGAGGCCTGACAGCCGCACCATACAAAAAAAATTCATACCTGACTCTCACTTTACCTTAGGGTAGTTCGCACCCCTTATAACCCTCTACTATGGCCCTAGATGTTAATTGGCCATGCCTCTACACCCACCCTTCCATGGTCGGTTGTGGCGATGAATAGTTTACGACCCCAAAATGAAACCCCTAACTTCCCTACATTTGGCCCCACCCAGTCATCGTCTCGTCTGTCTGTCTACATCGCATCTGGAAGAAAAAGAGCACTTAAATTTTGGATTGAATTACAACATATTTATTATATAAGAAGAATCAAAAGTATACTTACATATACAAAGTGTTTAAAAATATATATAGGGTGTTCGGTTTTCATTCGAACTGTAAAAATTAATGGCTTATAAATGTGTAAGTTAACGTATTGTATCTGACTATAAACTCCCATGGCCCAGCAACCACATAGTCATCACCCAGCATAACCTTTATCATGTTTTTCCCAATGTCTTAGCCCTTTACTGTAGTTATTAATTCCAAATCCCAATACGTTATCCAATAACATCACACCACTGCCTAATATAATGTATAATAAAAACTCCGCTGAGGTTTAGCGTGAAGATCCAATTGAATTCTTTATTGAAAATGTTCTTTCTTATATACAAAATCTTACACTAATACATACAAATTATTTACAAACTAAAACATATACAAATAGGTAGCTTACTAATACGTACAAACTAAAATGCATAATTCTAAAATATGCTAAGTCAACATATGACTGCAATAAAAATATAAATATGTCAGTCGCATTGACAAACTGACCGACTGTCTGTGGCGGTGTCTTTGACCGTCCACACAAGTGTAACAAGATCCTCGTTATGAGCGGCATGTGCACTATTTGTATAAACTCCCGCTGAGTTCAATGTAACTAATTTGGGCAGAATGTTGTTTATATACATTCATATTTGTTTATACATTTTTTATGTGCACATGACAATTAAAGTAAAAGGGCAATGTGTTTATGTAATGCTACACCTTCCCTCTTAAAAAAAATAGATATATATATTTGTAGTCAACTATATATATCTATTTGAATCGCTTGATGTTTGTTTGAAAATTTTAATTGTTTTAGGATCTTGTTACCATTGTTTTGTCACATGTTTTTATTTTATTTCTATTTGTTTGTATCCTTTATTTGATACTTGATATTGTTTTCTTTTGGCTTGTGCCGTGTATAAGATTGAGTAAATTGGAATGCTTATGGATTTTTTTTTTTTTTTTGTTGGTACTGAATTATTATTAATAGTCTATTCTTATGAATTACGATTTCTTTTTTGTTTTTGTTACTGTTTCCTATGCTATGTGGAATTAAAGTGTAGTTGTTATTTTTATCAATATTTTTTACTTTATAGTGTCCTGTATATCTATTGTCTAACTTATGGGAGGCCTCTTCTCTAACTAATACTAAATCTCCTATGTTAATTTCCTTACTATAGCTATTTTTATCGTAATTTACTTTTTGTTTTTCTTTAGCCTCTTGGACTAATTTTCTAGCTCTTTACTGTGCTATTTGAAGTCTATATTTTACTTCTTTGTCATAAGCTTCGTGATTGTATAATGGGCTGATTTTATTTTCCATTAGGAATTCGTAATTCGGTGGGTTTTTTGCAAATATTAGTTCAAATGGACAATATTTGTGTGTGGTAGATGGTGTTGTATTATAACAATACGCAAAATACTTGAGATATTCATCCCAATCGTCTTTGTCACTGGATATGTATGAACGTATGTATTCATTAAATGTCCGATGACTGCGTTCCACAGTACCCAAAGTTTGATGATAATATGGTGTTGAAGTTTTATGTTCAATTTTCAACAATTTACACAGTTCCTGGAATAGGCTATTTTTATATTCTGTGCCCATGTCTGTCAGGATTGTTTTCATTTGTCCATAAATTAGGATGAAATGCTCAAACACGGCTTTAGCGACTGTAATTGCGTGTTTGCTTGGGACCGGAATGGCTACTAAGTATTTAGTTAGGTCGCAAATAATGGTAACTGCATACTCGTTGCCATTTATGGACTTTGGTAATGGTCCGACTGTATCTATTTGTACAATATCGAACGCCTTCGGAGGTGTCTCCGTTATTGTCATAGGCTCTTTTATGTGCTTATTTGTTTTATTTTTCTTGCAGTGGATGCAGCTCTTTATGTATTTTCGTATGTAATTTTTCATATTCAGCCAGCTATATTTCTGCTTGATTTTATCTGTCATGCGATTTATTCCTGGGTGGCCACCACTAATAGGATCGTCCTGATATTTTTGCAGAATTTCTTTAATTTTCCCGGGATTTGTCACGCATATAACCTCTGGGGTTAGAGCTATTGTTAACTTTTTGAGAACTTTATTACCCATTTCAATAAATTTTCCTACTGCAGTATAATTCCTTTTAAACAATTTGTCCCCTAAGGACAACTGTACTTGTACAAGTCCTAAATTGCCGGCTTCTTTTTCAAGCCTGGTAAAGAATTGTCCTAAGTCAATCTTATCCTCAACAATTAGGTTGCTTGTATCAAAATTGCTACAAATTTTCTTTCCTTTTTTGAAATACAATTTCAGAGGATTGAAAACGAGCTCGACATGTCTTTTTACTTCAAATTTATTTAGCGCTTCATATATTTTGGGGTTCTCTGTATGACTTTCTTTATTCTCAATATTCTTGCTATTCTTTTTAGCTGCTGATCTGGTAGTTATTTTTAATATTCTGCTTGCTTCCACTGACAAGTCTTTCAAATTTGTTATAGTTATGCGGGATAATGCGTCCGCTATATGGTTTTCTTTACCAGCTATGTACTCCACTTCAAAATCGCACTCTTCTAAATCTAGTCTTACTCGTGTCAGCTTTGAGGAAGGACTTTTCATTGAAAATAAGTATGTTAATGGGCGATGGTCGGTTTTAACTAGGAATTTTCTGCCATATACGTATGGTCTGAAGAAGATTATGGCCCAATGAATCGAGGCCAATTATTTTTCTATTGTAGCTTTGTTAGTTTCGCCTTTTGTAAAGGACCTTGAAGCGTAAGCAATTGGTAACTGTTTGCCATCATGTTCTTGGATAAGGACTGCACCACAAGCGTATCCACTAGCGTCTGTTGTTATGCAGAATTCTTTTTCGAAATTCGGGTATTGCAAAAGTTTTGGACTAATTAATGCTTCCTTTAAGTAGGTAAAAGCTTTTTGACATTCTTCTGTCCATTCGAAGGTAACATTCTTTTTGCAAAGCCTAGTTAATTTTCTAGAATATTCTGCAAAATTCGGAACAAATCTTCTGTAATAATTGCAGAAGGCTACGAATCTTTTAACTTCATCTGCTGTTTCTGGCGTTGGATAGTTTTGAACGGTTTCAAATTTGCTTGGATCAGGTAATATTCCCTTGTTTGTACATTTATGTCCTAAATAAGTTACTTCTTGACTGAAAAATAAGCATTTATCTGGATGTAGTTTTAGGTTGTATTTTCGACAAGTGGAGAATACGTCTCTTAAATTTTTTAGCATGTGATGTGTAAGTCATCCATGTAGAGAAATGCTTGGGATGGTTTGAGACCTGCGAATGCTAGGGTCATCATTCTTTGGAATGAATTTGGTGCTACTTTTAATCCATAAGGTAGTCTGAATCTATATGTGCCATTTTCGGCTGTAAATGAAGTTATATCCCTTGAATCTGGGTGTAGTTCAATTTGATGAAAACCTGACATAAGGTCTAGGCATGAAAAATATTTTGCTCTTCCAAGTTGGTCTAAAATATCATCAATTCTTGGAAGTGGGAATTTGTCCTCTGCTAGCTTTTTGTTTACCTGTCTGTAGTCGACTACTAGTCTCCATCTTTTTTCTGTGTTTCCTGGAAGTGATTTTTTAGGGACTAGTAGGATTGGGCTATTATATTCTGATATGGAGGGTTCTATTATATCATCTTCTATTAGCTTATTTACTTGTTTGCTTATTTCTCCCTTCTGGGTTTGAGGTAATCTATAATTTTTTATGTAAACTGGGGTGTCATCCTTCATGTATAATTTCTGTTTATAGAAATTATTAGAGGTGATTGGTTCGGTTTCTAGAGCAAATATGTCTATAAATTCTGTGCAAAGTGTTGTTAATTGAGGGTTGACGAATTTTGGAAAATTTTTGTTAATCGTTTTAATTTTTCTGTATCGTTGCAATTTTTACTGTGCTTTTCTGTTTTAATTAGTGTGTAATCATCTAAGTTTTCGGTCTGGATTCTGTAATTTTGGATTGTTGTGTTTTTATGTGTAGTATTAATGATTCTAACAAAAGTTTGATCCTTGTTTGCTATAAAAATGCCTTCAGATAATTCTTGGTGTGGGATAAAAATGTGTTTGTTATCGGTATTTACTTTAATTTGTCTAATGACTTCAGATCTAGCTGGAATTGTGATTGTGTTGACGGACAGACAGTTTGTTAGATTCATTGTTATTGTTTGATGGAAATCATATGGTCTTAAAATTAGTTTGTCCTCTGTTTTTCCGTAATTTAGAATACAATTGTATTTCTTTATGAAATCTAGGCCTATTATTCCATCACATGGAATTGGGAAGTTGTCTTCTACAACATGAAATTTATGGTAAATTAGAAGGTCATCACCTTTTAAGTCCGCTTTAACTGTACCTAGTGTGCTAGTTATTCCCTGACCAATGCCTTTCAGATCTGTGATTTGTTCAGTATTTATTTTTCCTTTATTATCTATTTGCTGTTTTTTAATTATGGAGATATCGGCTCCAGTATCAACTAAAAAATTTGAGTATGAATTGTTTAACGATGTCCTTGTAGATATATAGCTGTTTAAGTTTAGATTAAGTACGCATATTTTTCGTTTTGTTAATTTTGAAGTGGAGTTTCCTGGTTTTCCGTTTCGGTACAACTGCGCACGTTACGGGTTTGTGTGTATGGTCTGTTTGTATTTCGGGATTGTGATCCTCTATTATTGTTACTATTGTAATTATTGTTTGATCTAAAATTATTGTTGTAGCCTGACTGTGGTCTGTATCTTCTATTTTGGTAATTTCCATAGTTGTTACTACGGTAACCTCCACGGAAATTACTCCGGTATTGACCTTGTTGTCGTACATTTAAAATTGTGCTAGAGCTGCCTGTAATTTCGGTACAGCTGTTTGTGAATTTGGATATTGCATCGTTCATTGTGGTGAACGTTCCAGCTTGCATAATCATTTTGACTTTGTCGTTGGAGCTGTTTTTACACATAGCTTTGACTGCTACTTGTGTTGAATATTTCGTTGCTAAGTCTGAGTCCATCCGAAATATAAGCTCCTTCTAATGACCTGGTGATTTTCTCTATTTCACCGGTATATTGATTGGAAGTGTCTATTTGCACATGACCGTATACGGATCCGTATTTTATACGGGTTCCGTACAAAATGAACGGATCCGTATAAAATGTACGGAAGTGACCGTATTTTATACGGTCATGTGCAAATAGCCACAGCCGGGGTACCGATCGCTAATACACAACCAAAAATGTTGGGATATGTATCAGGAGACGCGCTTTGGTCCCAGGAGCATGAATATAACTCCGCTGAACCAATATTTTTAGTAGTTTGTGAGCAAAGAGTGGCACGCGGAAGGACATTACCGTGGCGGTAGCCACGGCTATGGCAACCACCCGGAGTTGGAATGGCGTAGCCCAGGGTTATTTTTTGAAGCGCGGCCGAAGGCCGCCTACGCGAAAAGTGTTCTGCACATAAAAAACATGGATAGGGCCCCTAAACTTGGGTCATTTTTCGGTTTTTCGCAAATATTTTCCAAAATATTGAAAATATTGGTTGAGCGGAGTTATATTCATGCTCCTGGAACCGAAACGCGTCTATTTGCACATGACCGTATACGGATCCGTATTTTATACGGGTTCCGTACAAAATGAACGGATCCGTACAAAAAGTACGGAAGTGACCGTATTTTATACGGTCATGTGCAAATAGCCACAGCCATATTGATTTGCAGTTTTGCTGCGCTGTTGGATGTTCAGTAGTTTAGCGGTCAAAACTTCCACTGATTCACCCTTTATTGCGGTCTTTAATTTGTTTTTTATTTGTATGATTGTGGTCTCATTAGCAATAAAATTCCTTGCTGTACCTTTTAGCTTGGTTTTTATCATGGTAATGGCCAATGCTTCGTGTATATCTTTTATTTGCTCGAGTATATCAAGTGCATCTAGAAAGCTTTGTAGATTTTCCGGTTTACCATCAAACTCTGGTAATACTGCTGAAGCAGTTTTAATAAATTCGACTGCAGTTTGTGGCATTTTAACGTTTTGGTTAGAGGTAATTACCGGTTTGTTGTCTACAGTTGAGGAATGGCTCGGAATGGGTGATGGGGTCCGGCTCTGTGTAAAATTTGATGATATTAAACTGAAATCGATGACGATTTCCTTTTCCACTGTAGTGGGTATTGTTATTTCAATATTGTATGTGGCTAAAGCAGCTACCAATTTATCTCGTACGGTAGAAAAAAATTGGTAGGCTTCGTTTTGGTGTTCTTTGGTAAGTATGCTATTTACACTATTGACCACCTGTATTATGCTATTTAAGGCTTCTAATATTGAAGTGAAATGCTTAATTATTGTTTCCGTTTTTATTGGGATGTTTTTGTTTATGCATTTGTATGCTTTGTCAGCTTTTGATTTTTCTTCATATAGCTTGTTATATATATCCTGCCAATTAGATGCGTTGTTGGGCATTATTTAATTGTCTCAATTTGTTCTTTATATAATTTTTTATTAAAATGGTAATTGCGACAATTAAAAATGTACTTACGCATATAAAAATTATTAACCATTTATCAGAGATTTCTGTTTCCTCTTCTAGTATTGGGTATCCTTCATATTTGACTATTTTGTCTTCCTGACTTCTATCTTCAGAGGTTTCTTTACCTACCTCATATCCTGCTATAGCTACTAAAATACCGTTCAAAGCGATCTTCCACCATGCCATTTTTAAAGAAATTTTCATCAGTAAAGGAAAAATTAATTTTTTTTTTTTTATTTATTCATTTATTTATATATATATATTCTTTTTTAAAAATTCGGATGTACTGTAGCTAATAATCTGTATGTTTCTTCTATTAACGTGGAAGGGTATAGCAAATCTTCCATTGTGGGTTCTCTACCCATTCCTATATAGTACCAAAATTGTTTTAATTTGTATAGATTATTTCTATTACTTCCTTTGCTACGAGATTTTGACTTACGTACTTCGTTTTCGTCTTCGCGTTCTAAATTATCAACGATATAATTTATTTTGTCGTAGTCAACATAGTCTGGCAAAGCACTATCCATACTAAAAGGTTATTCAAATGGTTTTAAAATTGGCAATTCAAATTTACTCAAAAATTTATTTATAATTTTATTTTCTGCTTCTTAATTGTCTAATTTTTTGTTTTAGTTTTAAACTTTCATTATTGTCTGTTGTTAAATTTAGTAGCCTGTAGGTTTCGGCTATTTCTTTATTTTTTCTAACCTGTTTTCCTGCCCTTTTTCTTCTACGAACTATTGTATGGACAGGAATTTTTGGAATTTCTTCCGTATTAATTTTATTCCTCCGCCGATATTCTTCTATAGTAATCGGTTTTGGCCCTATTTTTTCAGACGACTTGTGGTTCTGAATTATTTGTTCCCTAGCTTTTGTAAAGGTGTCTATGCACCGTTGGAATATCCTATCGAATTCTTTATGAAAATTACTAACTTCCTCCTGCGGTAAAGTGTTCTGCATTGTATTTTTTTTTTTTCATTTACAAATTTTCCTTTCTTTTGTTGTAGTCCCTAGGCATATTTAAATGCCAATGGTTTAGCGGCCGTGAGGCGTGCTCAAATCATTCTAATATATGCATACTTAAAAATAATTACTGCCTCAGTTACGTATGCTGCCAGTCACTCTTCTTCCAGTGGTTTGTAATGGTTCTATTCCACCCTTTTTATGATTTTTGCCTTTCTCGTCTTCCAGTATTCTATTCCAGGTATTCTATTCCACCCTTTATATGCTTTTTGTGTCATGTAAGATGGAGTCCCTATTTATGCTTTTTATGCCATGTAAGATGGAATCCTTATTTCCTTGTTGTAAATTTATTTTATATGGATACTCTTGTTGCTGTTGTTGTTGTTATTAAATTAATGATGGCTCATACAACATGTACTATGGAAATCACGTTGCGTATCTTTTTGTCCATCTCGATTCTGCAAATTTCATTCAGGATTGCAATCAGGGATACCAGTTGGTATTTTTAGCGCTTTTGCTTTTCAGCAAATTTTCGCTTTTTGTTACCAAACTGGCAGGATCGCCATGTATAATAAAAACTCCGCTGAGGTTTAGCGTGAAGATCCAATTGAATTCTTTATTGAAAATGTTCTTTCTTATATACAAAATCTTACACTAATACATACAAATTATTTACAAACTTAAACATATACAAATAGGTAGCTTACTAATACGTACAAACTAAAATGCATAATTCTAAAATATGCTAAGTCAACATATGACTGCAATAAAAATATAAATATGTCAGTCGCATTGACAAACTGACGTTGTGTTCAGTTGGTCATTGCGACTGTATGTGGCGGTGTCTTTGACCGTCCACACAAGTGTAACAAGATCCTCGTTATGAGCGGCATGTGCACTATTTGTATAAACTCCCGCTGAGTTCAATGTAACTAATTTGGGCAGAATGTTGTTTATATACATTCATATTTGTTTATACATTTTTTATGTGCACATGACAATTAAAGTAAAAGGGCAATGTGTTTATGTAATGCTACAATAACAACACCAAACATAACACGATTCCTTTACTCTAACAACAAACGCCCCACCTATCAACAGCCTCGCCATATGCTCGGCGCTCAGCAATATCAGCCCAGTAATATCATCCCACATTTAAACATATAAAACCAATAACATCATCCCACATTCCAACACAACAACACTAAACCATTCGCGATCCCTTTACGGTAACTAACAAGCAACCAACCCAGCAACAGCCTCGGCAGATGCTTTAGTTAGACACTCGGCCCAACAACATTACCCCACATGCCAAAATAACAACACTAACCAATTCACGATCCCTTTACGGTACTAACAAACACTCAACCCATCAACATCAAAACCTAGCAACAGCTTCGCCATGGGTAGCACCACAACAACAGCCTGAATAGGTGCCGGCGTAGTTAGATCAGAGTGGAAAACCGTAACAACAAGCTGTGTGGAAAAAGCGTATTTAAGGCCGCACAATTAGAGCATCAGGAATTAGTTTTCCGGGTTATGTCGTATGTGGCCGACGGGCAACATTGTCATTAAATATGTTTTATTTTTAAATTAAATAAATGTATTAAAACAAATTAAAAGTGTTTTTTTGAAGCAAAGTACTTGCTTAACTTGTACTCTTCGTGAGTCAAACCAAAACAAGAGCCTAATACGATCTTACAATAAATATACTATTGGGCTCAGCCCGATTTTCACACCTTTAATTCAATGGTGTATCTGTGAATATTTTCTGTTGTCAAATTTACTGATTCGTTTATGGTATACCAATGTTATTCATGGGAGCATACATGTGAGCGAGTGTCGCCCCGGATTCCCGTTTTATACCACTACGAATGGACTATTTACTAATATACGCTAAGGGTCATCCGTGACGAACACACTTATACCCACTTGCACCCTCTCATGTCAAAGATAGTTGTTTAAAACGTATGAATCTAAATTTCAAATAGGTATATTTTAATTTGATGGTAGGTACGATTTGGGCGAACACTCTGTCAAGGAGAAGAGCAAGTATGTGACCTTGTCAGCCTCTATCAGGGGTGACCTCAAGACCGAATATGGAAATGAATGAATACTCCCAACCCGGCCTACAATACGTCTTGGATTTAGGGGTGGACTAAGTGGGTAATTCCCCTTTTTCACTACGAATTTCAATACATGCCCTTCCATTCACGCACTTTATGAGCCAGCCTCGTATCCCTACCTACAATTACATCATTTTACACGCTCGATAACAGATGCATTTGACCAAACTTACGGGGGTTAACGCTAAGGGTCAGCGTTAGGCTTTGGTTACCTCACTTATACCAGGTCAAGTTGCATCGGCTGTAACCGACCAAAGACTCTGATGTGCTAGATTTATATTGGAACGATTTTCCGTCATCCCTTGTCAATTTTTGTTTGTTTACAAACCGGTTTCGGCGATCCGCCATCTTCAGTGTAAGTTTTCGTTCTGATCTGTGTCTAGCCGTTGTCCTGTATTTATAGTTCGAATGCTGTAGGTAAAGTTAGTATGCGTCACGAATTTTCCCGAGCGGCAAGCTGCAATAGGGTTGTTTTGACACTCGTTAATTAGTTTGTGGGTCAGGTAATGTTAATCTTGTGCTTGAATAGAAGTCGGTGATTTTTGTCCTTTGGTTTGTTTTGTGTGTTGGCTCGTTTATCGTTACTTGTCTGGTTATTGTACCTGCTGCGTTGTTTTTGTTTTTTGTAGACTAGTTTTAGAGGTTCGAATATTGCATAAGAATTGGTGCTAGTTTGTTCGTTTATTATTCTTCCGCCAAATGTCTTTAGTTTGTATATTTCCATGTTCTCAAGCACATTTAAGCGTCGCCCTTTATTTGGCACGTGAAGTGTTCTGGCTGTGCTTTTGATTTTACCCGGGGTGCATTTGTTTTCATACATGTGGTTAGCAAAGTTCGATTCTGGTGTGATGGAGGCTTTCCGTGCCTTTCTGTTGTAGTCCCTGATACGTCACCCCAAAATACGCCCGGATCCAGTCGAAGGCAAGCACACCATATAACAACACCAAACATAACACGATTCCTTTACTCTAACAACAAACGCCCCACCTATCAACAGCCTCGCAATATGCTCGGCGCTCAGCAATATCAGCCCAGTAATATCATCCCACATTTAAACATATAAAACCAATAACATCATCCCACATTCCAACACAACAACACTAAACCATTCGCGATCCCTTTACGGTACCCACTAACAAGCACCCGACCTAGCAACAGCCCAGCAGATGTTTGGGTTAGCCACACAACCCAATAGCATTATCCCATATTCCAACACAACAACACTAAACCATTCGCGATCACTTTACGGTAACTAACAAGCAACCAACCCAGCAACAGCCTCGGCAGATGCTTTAGTTAGACACTCGGCCCAACAACATTGCCCCACATGCCAAAATAACAACACTAACCAATTCACGATCCCTTTAGGGTACTAACAAACACTCAACCCATCAATATCAAAACCTAGCAACAGCTTCGCCATGGGAAGCACCACAACAACATGGGTAGCACCGACGGGCAACATTGTCATTAAATATGTTTTAGTTTTAAATTAAATAAATGTATTAAAACAAATTAAAAGTGTTTTTTTGAAGCAAAGTACTTGCTTAACTTGTACTCTTCGTGAGTCAAACCAAAACAAGAGCCTAATACGATCTTACAATAAATATACTATTGGGCTCAGCCCGATTTTCACACCTTTAATTCAATGGTGTATCTGTGAATATTTTCTGTTGTCAAATTTACTGATTCGTTTATGGTATACCAATGTTATTCATGGGAGCATACATGTGAGCGAGTGTCGCCCCGGATTCCCGTTTTATACCACTACGAATGGACTATTTACTAATATACGCTAAGGGTCATCCGTGACGAACACACTTATACCCACTTGCACCCTCTCATGTCAAAGATAGTTGTTTAAAACGTATGAATTTAAATTTCAAATAGGTATATTTTAATTTGATGGTAGGTACGATTTGGGCGAACACTCTGTCAAGGAGAAGAGCAAGTATGTGACCTTGTCAGCCTCTATCAGGGGTGACCTCAAGACCGAATATGGAAATGAATGAATACTCCCAACCCGGCCTACAATACGTCTTGGATTTAGGGGTGGACTAAGTGGGTAATTCCCCTTTTTCACTACGAATTTCAATACATGCCCTTCCATTCACGCACTTTATGAGCCAGCCTCGTATCCCTACCTACAATTACATCATTTTACACGCTCGATAACAGATGCATTTGACCAAACTTACGGGGGTTAACACTAAGGGTCAGCGTTAGGCTTAGGTTACCTCACTTATACCATTGCATTGGCTGTGACCGACCAAAGACTCTGATGTGCTAGATTTATATTGGAACGATTTTCCGTCATCCCTTGTCAATTTTTGTTTGTTTACATACCGGTTTCGGCGATCCGCCATCTTCAGTGTAAGTTTTCGTTCTGATCTGTGTCTATCCGTTGTCCTGTATTTATAGTTCGAATGCTGTAGGTAAAGTTAGTATGCGTGTATATAGTTCGTGCGTTAGGTTCGTGTTTCACGAATGTTCCCGAGCGGCAAGCTGCAATAGGGTTGTTTTGGCACTCGTTAATTAGTTTGTGGGTCAGGTAATGTTAATCTTGTGCTTGAATAGAAGTCGGTGATTTTTGTCCTTTGGTTTGTTTTGTGTGTTCGCTCGTTGATCGTTACTTGTCTGGTTATTGTACCTGCTGGGTTGTTTTGTTTTTTGTAGACTAGTTTTAGAGTTTCGAATATTGCATCAGAATTGGTGCTAGTTTGTTCGTTTATTATTCTTCCGCCAAATGTCTTTAGTTTGTATATTTCCATGTTCTCAAGCACATTTAAGCGTCGCCCTTTATTTTGCACGTGAAGTGTTCTGACTGTGCTTTTGATTTTAGCCGGGGTGCATTTGTTTTCATACATGTGGCTAGCAAAGTTCGATTCTGGTGTGATGGAGGGTTTCCGTGCCTTTCTGTTGTAGTCCCTGACATGTTCCCGAAATCGTGTACTTATTTTCCGTCCTGTTTGTCCTATGTAGCTGTGCTGGCATTCGGAAGTAAGTTTGTATACCCCATGTTCGCTGAACGGCTCCGCTGAATTGGTGTTAGTTGCTAGTTTTTGTCCCAAGTTGTTCGATGTTCTGAGTGCTGTGCTGATGTTGTGTTTCTTGAAAAAGTTGGCCAACTTGTATGTGGTGTTTCCAGTGTATATCATAACTGTTGCTGTCTATCACGTTGTCTTTTAGCCCCTTCTCGAGAAGTTGCGCTTCGTCTTTGTTGATGTCCACCGTGGTCAAGTTTACGAACCTATCATGAAATCTATGTACCTCTTGGTTCTTTTATTCGCGTCTACCCGTCAGTTTGTCCAATTTCTTGTTCAATGCTCCGCATTTTTGTTTTAGTCCGTTCTTGATTTCAGCTTTTATCTGAAAGAAGCAGTCCATTAGTGCAGTTGTAGGTATCATCTCTGATAGTTGCAGATGAATTGATAGAATTTCGGCGTTCGTCCTATCTTTCTTGACTTGAAGGCAGTGTATCTCGTTCCTTATAAAGTCTTTTCCGGCTCTCTTAGCTGTCCTCCTGCTCGCTGGTGTGCTTGCCTTCGACTGGATCCGGGCGTATTTTGGGGTGACGTATCAGGGACTACAACAGAAAGGCACGGAAATCCTCCATCACACCAGAATCGAACTTTGCTAACCACATGTATGAAAACAAATGCACCCCGGCTAAAATCAAAAGCACAACCAGAACACTTCACGTGCAAAATAAAGGGCGACGCTTAAATGTGCTTGAGAACATGGAAATATACAAACTAAAGATATTTGGCGGAAGAATAATAAGCGAACAAACTAGCACCAATTCTGATGCAATATTCGAAACTCTAAAACTAGTCTACAAAAAACAAAACAACCCAGCAGGTACAATAACCAGACAAGTAACGATCAACGAGCGAACACACAAAACAAACCAAAGGACAAAAATTACCGACTTCTATTCAAGCACAAGATTAACATTACCTGACCCACAAACTAATTAACGAGTTGCCGCTCGAGAACATTCAGCATTACCTGACATTACATAGCGTTCAGCAGTGCCTGACAAACAAACTAATAAACGAGTGTCAAAACAACCCTGTTGCAGCTTGCCGCTCGGGAACATTCGTGAAACACGAACCTAACGCATGAACTATATACACTCATACTAACTTTACCTACAGCATTCGAACTATAAATACAGGACAACGGATAGACACAGATCAGAACGAAAACTTACACTGAAGAAGGCGGATCGCCGAAACCGGTTTGTAAACAAACAAAAATTGACAAGGGATGACGGAAAATCGTTCCAATATGAATCTAGCATTTACCCTGTCGGAAAAACAGAAACTAAAAATAACTCTGATATGCACTCACTAAGACTGTCCCTTAGTTTCACATTATCACCTATCCACACTACTAACAATTAGGTTTTTTTCTTATTCACTGCACTTTATTAAAATTAGAAATACTTATAGATGTCAGCCTGCCTCCAAATGGTGGTGATAATAGCACTTCGGTGCTTTACGGCAACTGCATGAAAGATGTTGGGATGTGATGGTGTCCGCTCACGCGGATCTAAGTAAGTGGGTGGCGTCCGCTCATGCGGATCTAAGTCGGGCACAATATTGTGGTGGCCCCTGTTTCCCCGGTGTCAGGTGGCCAATATGGGGTAATCGTACCCCTGATGATAGAGGTGGTGACAATCTGCGTTGGGGTGAAAGGCGATCAACATTCTTACCTGGCAGCCGATGGTGGTATTGGATTTATTGGGGTACTTAGGTACTATTTCCCCCGTTTGCTCGTGTCTCCACTTCTGGAGGATCGTGGAATTTGCAGATAAAATAAACTGCTGCCGGTGATGAAAAGGACGCCGGAAGTCAGAATTTTTAAGATGTAGCTGCGGTTGATCTGACGTTTTGCTGACGTGGCACGGAAACGTTAGGAAAGAGAGCTACCAGATCGCGTGTGGGTATGAGACCTACAGGGTGACCGTAACGAGCGAGCGCTGTGGCCAAACTCGGTTTGGCGAGGCGTTCGAAAAGCTGGTCGTACTTGGTCGTGTTCCCTTATCGACGTAGGTCCTTGGCGTGATAAATTCCTACCCAGCGTCCCGCTGAGTCTCCGATCTCGTAGAGCGCGTTTCCTTTGGCGGTCAACACCATGGAGCGAAGATACTTCGGGGCGAGCTTGGCATTGAAACCTTCCCCAGCATTACTCAATTTAAAATTCCGCCTATACACGATCTCGCCTTCTCGATACCTCACGGGTCGGGTTCTGGTGTTGTATGTCTGTTGTCCCTTTTTGTACGCTTCCTCTAGGTTTTTGATTAGCAGCACGCTCGGTCTTCCCTATATAACACTTCCAGGTCACCTACCCTCAACGTATCGAGTCGCCTCCAGAGACCACAGGTACTTCCGTGCTGTGCCATCGACTGTCCAAACACCGCTCTATATGGCTCGATCTTGATAGCCTCATGTACCGTGCACCTCAACGCAAATCCCGCCACGGAATGCAGATTTTGAAACAGATATCTAAACATTCTACAAAGGACTCAAATTTATACAATGTTTTATCAAAATATCAGGTTGGCGAAAATCCTCAGACTGAACCCTCCAAGAGGGTGCCGACTGGTAATGGATACCACAGTGTTCTGTACAGGTTGGTACTTCAGTACTCTCCCGTACGGAAGGTATCCAGCTAAGGTCAGATATCACGGCTCTACGTCTTAGCTCTTTTAATAGCTTTGGCGTATTGACGTGATTTCTGACCATGGTCGTGAGGTAAGGGGCTGGATCAAGGTGTCATGCGTTGAACCGTGCCGAGGATCAGCCTGGCTGGGGGCCCTTTAAATATCCCAGTCTCTTACGGTGCCCTCTGGGATCATGGCCAATCCCAGTTGCAACCTTTGGCCTTACCCCGGGTATGCGGATCTCTGCTCGGGGCGGACGACCCTCTTTCTCCGCTATTCGTGGGACTACAAAAAATGCAAAAAACAATAATAATAAAAACAAAAAAAATAAGGAGGCCGACACTCCAACAAAGTCGGAGGGGAGAACCCCCACCGATGCCGGAGTCTGGTGCTAGGAGTAATCTGGCGGTTGCGGGTGAGGGAGGGGCAACCAAGAGAGCTGAGACCGCCGGCGTAGGCGTACCCAGTAATCGGCTCGATACTGGGGTAAACGTCGAGGCCGGTGCGCTCGCCTCGAGGAACCCCCCTCCTAAGCGCACGGCGTTCAGTAAGGCCTACGATAGGCCAAAATTAGATATCGTGCGGTCTAGGCACAAACGTACTGCGCATAGGATCCTGAGGAGGTCATTTTATATGCCAGACTTACTTACCAAGGCGCTGCCTGGTGATGTGGCAGAGTTAAAGGCTGAATTAGAATGGGCCAAGATGGTATGTCCGGACTTCGACGGCAGTCCATGGAAGCTGGGTCAAGCGCCTCTAACCCAAAAAAAGCTAGAGTTCTAGGCCCCACGTTTGCAGAGGTTGCTAAAGGCAGCATACTTCTGGGGGACTTTGACTCGAACCCCAATGGGGAGAGGCGTTTCCGGTCTCACTGGGACTGGGTGCGGGCTGAGATGGCTACCCACTCGGTCAGCGTCTTGGCCGAATTTCCTGGTCCTATCCAGGTGGTTCCAGGGTTCGGTTAAGGTGGTGGCCTGTGGGGATTCAAGGTCGGCTGCCATGTATAAGAGGGCAGTGAGCCTGATGGAGGCGGTCTACCTTGGTGCGACTATCAGGGCGGTGGATCTCAGCGAGATCCCATGTAGACCGAGGGCTAGGGTTTGGATACCATCCAAACCAGAGGAGCCAGAAAAGGTCCTAGAGGTGTTCAGGGCCTTTAATCCGGACCTTCCGACCACCAATTGGAGGGTCCTTAGACTAGAGTCTAGCTCCAAAGCTACGCGTCAGGCGATCCTGATGCTGAATAAGGAGTCGGTCCCTATCCTGGAAAAGTCGAAGTGGATGGTGAATTTCGGCTTCGTCCAGGTTAGGGGCCGGGAGGAACTGGACAAGTACCTTTCCAACGACCTAAGGTCAGTGCAGGACCTGGAGGAGGAGCTGGAGAAGGACGACAGCGGGGGGGTGGTTGAGGATGTCGAACCTAGCCGGGCCGATCCGATGGACGGTACCGAACAGGACGACGCCGCATAGACCCTCTCATTAGGTTCTTCTCTGGGCTTCGGGAGATTATGCGAGGCGAACTCGGGGGATGAGCCGATGTCTGATGAGAACAAAGCGTAACGTCCAGAACCTCTCTTCTACTTACATATACATATGTTATAATGTAGTATAAAGTCGAAAAGTGACTCACCTCTCTCGTTCACGCCGGTACTGCCCCACGCCGGGTTATGTGCGTTGGCGTACAGATGGCTCAAAACTCGACGATAAGGTGGGAGGAGGGGTATGCGCTCCTCAGCTGGGCCTAAATCTTAGTTTTAGGCTGCCTGACCACTGTAGCGTCTTTCAGGCAGAAGTGGCCGCGATACAGGAAGCTGTAGAGTACCTGAAGACTTTGGACATCAATAACGGTGATGTCTACATCTTCTCTGATAGTCAAGCAGCCCTCAAGGCGTTGGGGGCTAGTACGTACAATTCCAGGACTGTGGAGGGCTGCCGCAAATCTCTTAACGAGATAGCTGAGCAGCTCTCGATTCACCTGGTATGGGTGCCGGGACACAGGGGCATACCGGGAAACGAAATGGCAGACGAGCTTGCTAGAGGGGGCACATCCGCTCCGCTTTCACAGTCCTGGAAGGGTCTAGGCATGCCGCTCGCGACTAGTAAGCTCTTAACGAGGCATATGTTCCTACAGAAAGCAAGTGACAGGTGGGATAAGATCAGTACCTGCTGTCATGCAAAATTGATATGGCCAGAAATTAGTGCGAGTAGGTCGGAAGACCTACTCAAACTCAGAAGAGAAGAGCTCTCTCTGCTTATGGGGCTTCTAACGGGGCATATAGGTTTAGGCAGACATGCAGAAAGGTTGGGTATCCAGCAGAGACGAGGAGGAGCCTGAAACGGTGAGGCACCTCCTTTGTGAAAACCCCGCTCTGTGGGGTAAGAGGTTGAAGTATCTGGGGTCGGGTATTCTCCGGCATCTCGGCGAACTAGTCTATATTAAGCCAAAGGACATCCTGCGCTTCGCGGATCCCGTAAAATGGTTCGAGAGGGGGTCGTTTAAAGATCCATGTGGTATCACAACGGGACCTCCGGGGCCTATGTGTGCTAGCCCTTATGCTAGCAGCCACTGTAACCTACCTACCTACCTTTATCAAAATATATATAAAATCCTATAATATCTTCATCAACTATTCCTTCGACAATTATGAAAGGCTGTATTGTCATTCCTACAGAGTAGTACATATTTATTAACTCAGTAATTTTTCTGTCGTAATCTTTGATAGAAGTTAATAGTAACACAAAGCTTTCTTGTGCATCTGCTATCGTGGCCTTTTTTCTTATTTTTCCGCACGAACTTTGAAACCTGGACGAAGGTGGAAGAACTCCATTTAGCAGCGTTGTAAGAATGTAGTCTCGTGTATCTAAAAAACACATAAATTTACGTTAGCGTATTGATTTTGTAATGTTTTGTTTATGTTTCGCTACACTTGATCAGCATTTATGTACCGTTTTTCGTTGAAGCTTTATCGAGAGAAGAAAACTGCTTGCAGAAATCGTTGTGCAGATTAACTTCATAAAAGCGTTTATTTTTTCTGTCAAAATTTCCCATTTCGAATATAAACAATTCTCCTTACCAGGATACATAATCTTAAAATCAAGGTATATCTGCAATGTGCGGATGTGTTGCTAGAAAATTCAAACTAAGTAGGTATGTATGTATGTAATTTTCATAGTTACCAGTTCAGGAGCCCGCGAATCAGTATATTTCGGCCAGGTTTGGAGAAAATCAATGTTCGTTAGTGCTTTTAGGTTGTTACGTGCTAGCTTGTCGGGTGTGACGGCCTTCTAGGCAGTGCCACTTCACCCTCATGTTGCATGCCCCGAGACCTTGCAGGTATGCTTGCGTGTTGCGCGAACTAGCTCGCCGGACTGTGGGGTGGATCTTACAAAAAAAATTCATACCTGACTCTCACTTTACCTTAGGGTAGTTCGCACCCCTTATAACCCCCTACTATGGCCATAGATGTTAATTGGCCATGCCTGTACACCCACCCTTCCATGGTAGGTTGTGGCGATGAACAGTTTACGACCCCAAAATGAAACCCCTAACTTCCCTACATTTGGCCCCACCCAGTCATCGTCTCGTCCGTCTGTCTACATCGCATCTGGACACGGTAGGCAGGAAGCATCGATAGGTTGCACAAAAATGTCGACGAAAACTGCATGCAGGGTTGTATTTGTGGATGTTTATAGGTTCAAAATCCGTTGGAATTAAAATCCGATCTGATCCTTTTCAAAAGTTATGCATATTTTTATATTTCATATCGGGACAATAAAACTGTTAAGTCTATACAATTAATGTAACAGTGTCCAAGCCAAATTATTTATATATGTCGGATACGTATTCAAATTTGGAGCCATAGTATGATGCTTAGTTAGAGTGGCGCGCACTGTAGTAAAACTTACTTGTCAGAAAAGGTTGTACAGAGTTAATATGTGGCCATGAAATCTAAGTGAAACTTATATCTACTTACTATGAGAGAGGTTACAAATACTTGATAGTAGGCCATGAAACAAAAGTTTAGAAAACTATTGAATTAAAAAATTTTTTGGAAGTGGAAAGCTAAAGTCAATTGTGTTCGTAAGCCTGCCACATATATTTTCTGGTTTTAAAAATCTCATTGATTTATAGCATTAGGGAAGAGTTACTAATATGATGAATAGTCGAGTGAATATATGCGATCATGAAGAAAATCGCACAAAAGGGAAAAAGTCATTTTCCATAATAAACCTTCTCATCATTTCTTGCTGTCTGAAAAACACATTGAAGTTATAAAAAAGCATTTCAATGATGAATTTAATATTTATAATAGTAAATTCCCAAAAAGTTTATGTAGCTCTTGCCGACTAACTATAAATGAATATGGAAATGATATGTTCAAAAGACCTCGTCCAACAATGCCCAATTACGAGGATCTTAAATTATCAAAAGAAACCAGAACGATGGGTTGTAATTTTTATATCTGCCTAACAGCACAAGTTAAGGTTCATAAAAAAATAAAAAAGGGTAGAGGTCAAATTAGGGATTTCTCTTCAAATATTGACGTGAACAATTGTTTTGATGATACTTCGCAACAAAAAAAGAAACTTCCTAAACTATGTAAAAGTTGTTTTCAAGAAACAGGTAAAGCAAAACACATTCCTGCAAAGGCCCATCTACTTCTGGTGCTCGTGAAAACGTTTTAGGTATAGTAGAACAGTTACCGGAAAAACAGCAGAACCAAATAGTAACTCAACTTTTGAAAAGAAAAATTTCTTCAAAATCTCTCTTTCAATATCAATTCCAGAAAACGACTCAAATAAATGTAAAAACATTTCAACTTACTCTACTGGTGGAAGTATGGCAAATGAACGCAAATCGACTAGTGTGTTTAAACTGTTTTTATTAGGCATAGTGCCTCAAATTAAAGAGACCTATGATAATTTAAAAATATTGTTTGAGTTGATAAAACTCAATGAGATACCCTTTAAATTTCTTGGAGATTTAAAGCTGGTTCTATTAGTCAATGGGCAGCAAACTGCAACGTCTTTCTACCCTTGCCCTTATTACTAAGGAAAGTGATACAAGCAGTGATGGTAAAAATCTTGGTTTAAAAACTTACAAACATTTAAAGGATGACTACTTTAAATTCAAAAGCTTGGGTCAAGACAAAAAAAAATCTAAAGAATGTCGCAGTACAGTTCATCACCCTTTATTTATTGAAAACGGTACTACTGAAGATGATAATTTGTACGTACTTCAGAAGTGTGTTCCTCCTGAACTACACCTATTACAAGGGTTTGTCAACCATCTTTTCTGGGACGGCATTGTTAAAATTAAGGAAATTGGAAAAAATAGAGCTTTATTGTGGCCGAATAAATTAGGTATATCTCATAAAAGCTATCAAGGAGATATTTTTGAAGGCAATCAATGTCGAAAACTACTTAAAGCGGCTGATAAATTGCAGGATCCTGACATTTACGAGCTTGTAGGACCATTACGTTTACAGCCTTATATTGCGGCATTTAAAGCTATGAATAAAATTGTTGAAAAGTGCTTTGCTGCCAAAATAGCTGATCTTACTGACTTGAACAAAAACTTAAAAGAACTCCGTGAAGCCTTAAAAAGTACCGAAATTTCTCAAACCCTCAAAATTCATATTGTTCTTGAGCATTTGGAAGAAGCAATTATATTCTTGAATAATGATGGCCTAGGTTTATGGTCCGAGCAAGCTGGAGAGTCAGTTCATAGTGTGTTCAATACATTTTGGGATAGGTTTAGGCCCGTTTTCTCGACTGCCTGTTAAAGGCAGGATCAACCAACCGGCGGATAAATTTGTCGGCAACATAAATTTCACTTCATTTTCTCAACCTCCTGTTAAATACTTCCACTAAATTTTTGAAAATATGGCAGCATTGCGAACGAAAAGAAAAAGAAATGTCAAAAACAGCTGTGAAAATATAAATATTAGAAAATATTTCAGCAAATTTCTAAAAAAAGCAAACTAAAATTTCATTTAATTGGAAATGAGTGACTTAAAATTAAAAAAAAGAGGTAAAAATTTTACCAAGGAGGAGGAGGTTGTGCTTGTAGATCTGGTAGAAGACTACAAGCACATCCTAGAAAATAAGAAGTCGGATGCGGTTACTTGGCGACAAAAGGAGCACGGGTGGCAGACATTGGCTGAAAGGTTCGCAGCCAGAACTGGTAACCACAGGGAGTGGAAAGCGCTCAGGGATAAATTTGATAACCTGAAGCGCAGGACTAAAGGTGAGTTAGCCACGGAAAAGAGGGAGACGTACCGCACAGGAGGTGGTACTTCTACAAAAAAAGTAGAGAGTGTTTCCCTCAGAATAGCGTCGATTCTCGATACATCGGGCTCTGGAATGGTCAACCCTCACGATGACGACATGGGTAAGTTTAACGCATTTCAACTATATCTTCCATTTCCACCACATATATCCGCATGGGATTACTTCTCAATGTTCTAAATGTACACTTTTTTGTTCCTATTTTTTTTACAGAATTTGAGATATTGGAAGAAATTACAGAGGACGATGATGCTGCCATTGTGGAAGATAAGGATGTAAGTTATTTACATATGTACATAAAAGTACCTGTAAAAATGTAATTTGTTTGCTTATATGTATTTTCACAGTAGCCACATATGGTCGAAACGATGCAGTGGGCTGACCAAAGCCTTCTAGTGTATTTCGTGATATTTCTGAAGCAGTTATTACACATGACATGTGAAGAGGTGGCTCGTTCGATCGAGAACTCTTCACATGTCGATCCGAGTGCTATTTGTGGATCCAATGGGGATAAGTAGGACTTCGAAATACTAAGTAGGGGTAAAGGGTAAATGTTAGGGAAAGAGGGGTAGGTTGGCTAAATAGGAGACGGATGATGGTATTTTAGGGGGAAGGGGTGAGGGAGGGATAAGCTTCGGTTTAAACCTATTACTAATAATTATATTATTAATATTTTCGCAGGCAAATAACTTAGACGATAGTAGCCAAAATAATCATGATTGGGCTACATGGAACCCTGCCAATTTACGGCAAAAAAAGAGCGAGCAGCTTTGCCTTGGAAAAGGGTCGAGCCGTAAAAGGAACATGGAGGAGGAGAAAATGAACCTTGTTCTGTTGCAGCAAGACTTCTACAGGGGAGAAAGTGCTCGAGCTGCTGAGAAGTATGAGCTGGAGAAAGTTTATGCTGCAGAGAAGCATCAGCAAGAGCTCAAAAATCTCAAGCTTAAAAATGAGTTGCTTGAATTAGAGCTTGAAACAAAGAGAGCAAAATATTCACCCTAATGTAAGCATACTGATTTTTAAAGGTACTATTTAGTATTCATATTCTTTTATTCTTTTCAGGCAGCAGCTTTATTTTCTTAATATCTTTCTTCTCTGTATAATATCTTTGTTTTACTGTATATGTATTATGTACATATTAAATAGTCATATGGATTTTATGAATAAGAAAAACTATTTATTGAAAACTGAATGCCCTACTTATTTAACAACCTTTAAGGACATTGAACATTGGAATTTCGTTTTTGTTTTAGACTCGAATCTTTAGTACAAGTACAATTTTTTAACAAAATGAATAGACATGCTTTAGACTTTGTTTAAATCATTTTATTAAGGCGAAATTTGTTAAAATTGTCGAAAACCGCTTTGCCAATACTTCTGTCTGTCACTGTACATATGTAATTTTTCATATAAATTGATTATGTTTACATTGTATACAAGCTGATGGGGTAAAATTAAACGAATTTTATTAAGCTGGACATGATAGCCTGTAAATAAATAATTAATTCTTTATGAAAAATAATATAAATTAATATTGAAAAAAGTACCTTCCAAAATAGTCGGCTATCAAAACAGTTCTAGCAGTGGAGTCTCCGTCGATTGTAGTGCTTGTTTCAGGTTCATCTGAAGTTTCTGAAGGTGATATTTCAAAATCTGTTGGAGGTAGCGGGTCTTTTGCGGATATAGCAATATTGTGGAGAACTCCGCAAGCCGATATGACTGCCATTACGGTGTCCATTGATATTCGCATGCCCATAGATAAGATAGGAAAGCGTCGTTTCCAAACTCCGAAAGTTCGCTCTATGGTGTTACGTGTACGAATCTGAGATTCGTTATACAACTTTTCTGGCGCAGATTGTGGATTTGAAAGTGGTGTCATCATGTATCGACACTGTTTGTAGCCGCTGTCTCCAAGGATCATGTACTCATTAAAATGTGCCGTGTCTAGTTGATATTTCAAGCGGCTGCAGTTGAATATATGGCTGTCATGTGCAGATCCTGGCCACCTCGCAACTAGATTTTGGAAACGCAAATTGGCATCACATACCGCTTGAACGTTGAGTGAAAAGTAACCCTTCCTATTTCGAAACATTTCAGCGTTGTTACCTCCTGGTGATTGCATCCTAATGTGGGTGCAGTCAATAGCCCCAATCACTCTGGGAAATTTCGCTATTTTGTAGAAGTCTATTACAGTCTGCTCCATGTCAGACGGATCGCGGAATTTCACCCATTCCTTCGATAGTGATGCAATAGCATTTGAGACTTGCTTGACTATTCGGCTTGCTGTGGGTACGCTCACTCCGCAAAAGTCGGCCACAGTAATTAAAAAACTCCCTGTTGCATAAAACCTGAGTGTTAGCAATATCTTCGTTATTGGAGTAACATTGTAACGTCTAAAAAGACATAAATTAAATGAACTTCAACGAGTAATAGGAAAGTGGGAAAACTGAGTTGATAATATGACAGCAACTTACCTATTAGTGTTGGACGTGATAGCCTTTTCAATGCGCTTTAAAATGCCCATGCAGGTGCATTTCGTCAATCGAAATCTTCTAACGAACTCATCCTCCGTGTACTCTTTGAAGTAATCCAAGCGGTTGCGGTATGTCCTCTTCGCTATACTACGCTCACTGGTTTCTTCAAAAGCTTCTTCAAGTGAATGAATATAAAGTACACGGCTGTTTTCCATGGCGATTGTTAATTTAAATTTAATTTTATTTGTTTTGGAATCTGACTGACAATCAGCTGTTTTCAGTTTATCGGACCGACAAATTTTAAAGATTGGATTGACTGCCTGTTAAATTTGTCGACGGAATAAATTTAACAGGCACTACAGAAAACAAAATTTTGTTTAAAGAACAGATAAATTTTAGCAGGCAGTCGAGAAAACGGCCCTTAAAATAAATTTTTTAGATGAACCATCTTATATAAATCGCTTAAAGAAAGCTGTGGTTACATTTTCATATCAGCATATATAACTCATAAATCTAAAAATCATCTTAAAAACTTAAAAAAAAAAAAGTTTAAAATATTAAAAAAAAAACAAAAAAAAATTAAAAAAATGAACAAAAAAACCAAAAAAGAGGTACAAAGTAAGTTGCCTCCACGTGGTGTACCTTGGAAACGATTAAAATCGGCAAGAAACTTACGTAAAATTCTTTATAATTGCAAACGATAATACAAATTAAAACGATATAACACTTTTGGTATTCTTTCCAAAAAAATTCCCGATATGAAATATAAAAATATGCATAACTTTTGAAAAGGATCAGATCGGATTTTATTCCAACGGATTTTGAACCTATAAACATCCACAAATACAACCCTGCATGCAGTTTTCGTCGACATTTTTGTGCAACCTATCGATGCTTCCTGCCTACCGTGTGGAAGAAAAAGAGCACTTAAATTTTGGATTGAATTACAACATATTTATTATATAAGAAGAATCAAAAGTATACTCACATATACAAAGTGTTTAAAAATATATATAGGGTGCTCGGTTTTCATTCGAACTGTAAAAATAATGGCCCTTTAATTCAATGGTGTATCTGTGAATATTTTCTGTTGTCATATTTACTGATTCGTTTATGGTATGCCAATGTTATTCATGGAAGCATACATGTGAGCGAGTGTCGCCCCGGATTCCCGTTTTATACCACTACGAATGGACTATTTACTAATATACGCTAAGGGTCATCCGTGACGAACACACTTATACCCACTTGCACCCTCTCATGCCAAAGATAGTTGTTTAAAACGTATGAATTTAAATTTCAAATAGGTATATTTTAATTTGATGGTAGGTACGATTTGGGCGAACACTCTGTCAAGGGGAAGATGTGACCTTGTCAGCCTCTATCAGGGGTGACCTCAAGACCGAATATGGAAATGAAAGAATACTCCCGCCCCGGCCTACAATACGTCTTGGATTTAGGGGTGGACTAAGTGGGTAATTCCCCTTTTTCACTACGAATTTCAATACATGCCCTTCCATTCACGCACTTTATGAGCCAGCCTCGTATCCCTACCTACAATTACATCGTTTTACACGCTCGATAACAGATGCATTTGACCAAACTTACGGGGGTGAACGCTAAGGGTCAGCGTTAGGCTTTGGTTACCTCACTTATACCAGGTCAAGTTGCCTCGGCTGTGACCGACCAAAGACTCTGATATGCTAGATTTATATTGGAACGATTTTCCGTCATCAATGGTCAATTTTTGTTTGTTTACAAACCAGTTTCGGCGATCCGCCATCTTCAGTGTAAGTTTTCGTTCTGATCTGTGTCTACCCGTTGTCCTGTATTTATAGTTCGAATTCTGTAGGTAAAGTTATTTAGTTTGCGTGTATTTAGTTCGTGCGTTAGGTTCATGTTTCACGAATGTTCCCGAGCGGCAAGCTGCAATAGGGTTGTTTTGACACTCGTTTATTAGTTTGTTTGTCAGGCACTGGTGAACGCTATGTAATGTCAGGTAATGCTGAATGTTCTCGAGCGGCAACTCGTTAATCAGTTTGTGGGTCAGGTAATGTTAATCTTGTGCTTGAATAGAAGTCGGTAATTTTTGTCCTTTGGTTTGTTTTGTGTGTTCGCTCGTTGATCGTTACTTGTCTGGTTATTGTACCTGCTGTGTTGTTTTTGTTTTTTGTAGACTAGTTTTAGAGGTTCGAATATTGCATCAGAATTGGTGCTAGTTTGTTCGCTTATTATTCTTCCGCCACATATCTTTAGTTTGTATATTTCCATGTTCTCAAGCACATTTGAGCGTCGCCCTTTATATTGCACGTGAAGTGTTCTGGCTGTGCTTTTGATTTTACCCGGGGTGCATTTGTTTTCATACATGTGGTTAGCAAAGTTCGATTCTGGTGTGATGGAGGCTTTCCGTGCCTCTCTGTTGTAGTCCCTGATATGTTCGCGAAATCGTGTACTTATTTTCCGTCCTGTTTGTCCTATGTGGCTGTGCTGGCATTCGCAAGTAAGTTTGTATACCCCATGTTCGCTGAACGGCTCCGCTGAGTTCGTGTTAGTTGCTAGTTTTTGTCCCAAGTTGTTCGATGTTCTGAATGCTGTGCTGATGTTGTGTTTCTTGAAAAAGTTGGCCAACTTGTATGTGGTGTTTCCAGTGTATATCATAACTGTTGCTGTCTATCACGTTGTGTTTTAGCCCCTTCTCGAGAAGTTGCGCTTCGTCTTTGTTGATGTCCACCGTGGTCAAGTGTACGAACCTATCATGAAATCTATGTACCTCTTGGTTCTTTTATTCGCGTCTACCCGTCAGTTTGTCCAATTTCTTGTTCAATGCTCCGCATTTTTGTTTTAGTCCGTTCTTGATTTCAGCTTTTATCTGAAAGAAGCAGTCCATTAGTGCAGTTGTAGGTATCATCTCTGATAGTTGCAGATGAATTGATAGAATTTCGGCGTTCGTCCTATCTTTCTTGACTTGAAGGCAGTGTATCTCGTTCCTTATAAAGTCTTTTCCGGCTCTCTTAGCTGTCCTCCTGCTCGCTGGTGTGCTTGCCTTCGACTGGATCCGGGCGTATTTTGGGGTGACGTATCAGGGACTACAACAGAAAGGCACGGAAATCCTCCATCACACCAGAATCGAACTTTGCTAACCACATGTATGAAAACAAATGCACCCCGGCTAAAATCAAAAGCACAACCAGAACACTTCACGTGCAAAATAAAGGGCGACGCTTAAATGTGCTTGAGAACATGGAAATATACAAACTAAAGATATTTGGCGGAAGAATAATAAGCGAACAAACTAGCACCAATTCTGATGCAATATTCGAACCTCTAAAACTAGTCTACAAAAAACAAAACAACCCAGCAGGTACAATAACCAGACAAGTAACGATCAACGAGCGAACACATAAAACAAACCAAAGGACAAAAATTACCGACTTCTATTCAAGCACAAGATTAACATTACCTGACCCACAAACTAATTAACGAGTTGCCGCTCGAGAACATTCAGCATTACCTGACATTACATAGCGTTCAGCAGTGCCTGACAAACAAACTAATAAACGAGTGTCAAAACAACCCTATTGCAGCTTGCCGCTCGGGAACATTCGTGAAACACGAACCTAACGCATGAACTATATACACTCATACTAGCTTTACCTACAGCATTCTAACTATAAATACAGGCCAACGGATAGACACAGATCAGAACGAAAACTTACACTGAAGATGGCGGATCGCCGAAACCGGTTTGTAAACAAACAAAAATTGACAAGGGATGACGGAAAATCGTTCCAATATAAATCTTGCACTCACCGTGTCGTACCCCTGATGATAGAGGTGGTGACAATGGGCGTTGGGGTGAAAGGCGATCAACATTCTTACCAGGCAGCCGATGGTGGTATTGGATTTATTGGGGTACTTAGGTACTATTTCCCCCGTTTGCTCGTGTCTCCACTTCTGGATGATCGTGGAATTTGCAGATAAAATAAACTGCTGCCGGTGATGAAAAGGACGCCGGAAGTCAGAATTTTTAAGATGTAGCTGCGGTTGATCTGACGTTTTGCTGACGTGGCACGGAAACGTTAGGAAAGAGAGCTACCAGATCGCGTGTGGGTATGAGACCTACAGGGTGACCGTAACGAGCGAGCGCTGTGGCCAAACTCGGTTTGGCGAGGCGTTCGAAAAGCTGGTCGTACTTGGTCGTGTTCAGGGATGGGCAATATTAGAAAATTTGAGTGACGAGTGACGAAAAAATAAATTTTTATTCATTATTCAAAAAAATTTGAGTGATGAGTGACTGGTTATTTCTTATTCAAAAAAATCCAAGTGATAAATAACATGTTATTTTTATTCAAGAAGTGCTTGAATAAAAATAATATGTTATTCGTCACTCAAGAAATCCTGAGTGATGAATAACATGTTATTTTTATTTTTGGAATTCTTGAATAACGATAAAACTTTATTTTTATTCAGTTATTTAAAAATAAAAAATAAGTACCCTGAGATCCCGGAAAATTATACCCATATGCGCATTATATTTGTCGTCATTTTCGGTATCATTTCGGAACTGTTTCGGGATTGTTTCGGGATTATTTCGGGACTATTTTCGGGATTGTTTCGGGACTTTTTCGGGATCATTTCGGGATTTTTTCGGGACTTTTTCGGGATCATTTCTGGACTATTTTCGGGATTATTTCGGGATTGTTTCGGGATTATTTCGGGACTATTTTCGGGATTGTTTCGGGACTTTTTCGGGATCATTTCGGGACTATTTTCGGGATCTTTTCGGGATCATTTCGGGACTATTTTCGGGATTTTTTCGGGACTTTTTCGGGATCATTTCGGGACTTTTTCGGGATCATTTCGGGATCATTTCTGGACTATTTTCGGGATTATTTCGGGATTGTTTAGGGATTATTTCGGGACTATTTTCGGGATTGTTTCGGGACTTTTTCGGGATTATTTCGGGACTATTTTCGGGATTGTTTCGGGACTTTTTCGGGATCATTTCGGGACTATTTTCGGGATTGTTTCGGGACTTTTTCGGGATTATTTCGGGACTATTTTCGGGATCATTTCGGGACTATTTTCGGGATTTTTTCGGGACTTTTTCGGGATCATTTCGGGACTATTTTCGGGATTTTTTCGGGACTTTTTCGGGATCATTTCGGGATCATTTCGGGATCATTTCTGGACTATTTTCGGGATTATTTCGGGATTGTTTCGGAATTGTTTCGGGACTTTTTCGGGATAATTTCGGGATTGTTTCGGGACTATTTTCGGGATTGTTTCGGGACTTTTTCGGGATCATTTCGGGACTATTTTCGGGATTTTTTCGGGATCATTTCGGGATCATTTCTGGACTATTTTCGGGATTATTTCGGGACTATTTCGGGACTATTTTCGGGATTATTTCGGGACTATTTTCGGGATTTTTTCGGGACTTTTTCGGGATCATTTCGGGATCATTTCGGGATCATTTCTGGACTATTTTCGGGATTATTTCGGGATTGTTTCGGAATTGTTTCGGGGCTTTTTCGGGATCATTTCGGGACTATTTTCGGGATTTTTTCGCGATCATTTCGGGATCATTTCTGGACTATTTTCGGGATTATTTCGGGACTATTTCGGGACTATTTTCGGGATTATTTTCGGGATTGTTTCGGGATCATTTCGGGACTATTTTCGGGATTGTTTCGGGACTTTTTCGGGATCATTTCGGGACTATTTTCGGGATCATTTCGGGATTGTTTCGGGACTTTTTCGGGATCATTTCGGGACTATTTTCGGGATTGTTTCGGGACTTTTTCGGGATTATTTCGGGACTATTTTCGGGATTGTTTCGGGACTTTTTCGGGATCATTTCGGGACTATTTTCGGGATTGTTTCGGACTTTTTCGGGATTATTTCGGGACTATTTTCGGGATCATTTCGGGACTATTTTCGGGATTTTTTCGGGACTTTTTCGGGATCATTTCGGGACTATTTTCGGGATTGTTTCGGGACTTTTTCGGGATCATTTCGGGACTATTTTCGGGATTGTTTCGGGACTTTTTCGGGATTATTTCGGGACTATTTTCGGGATCATTTCGGGACTATTTTCGGGATTGTTTCGGGACTTTTTCGGGATCATTTCGGGACTATTTTCGGGATTTTTTCGGGATCATTTCGGGATCATTTCTGGACTATTTCGGGATTATTTCGGGACTATTTCGGACTATTTTCGGGATTATTTCGGGACTATTTTCGGGATTTTTCGGGACTTTTTCGGGATCATTTCGGGATCATTTCGGATCATTTCTGGACTATTTTCGGGATTATTTCGGGATTGTTTCGGAATTGTTTCGGGCTTTTTCGGATCATTTCGGGACTATTTTCGGATTTTTTCGCGATCAT